>PIJE02000275.1:300840-447515 GCA_002895965.2 Coryphaenoides rupestris | reverse complement strand
CAGGGAAGTGTTGTTGCAGGCAGAGCAGGTGTAACCTGCTGACATCTTCAGTGTGCGTGTGTGTGTGATCGATAGCTGGTTTATCACATGTGCCTTGACTCCCCAGTGCTTTACAGCTATGCAGCCTCACCCACTAATCAGCCTGTCTGCGTAGGGCACATGTAGACGGTCTGTTGTACAGCCTGTGAACGTGTTGGGTGAGATGGGCGCCTGCCTCTCCTCTACTCACCGTAGCCGTAGAAGGCCTCGTTGGTGCTGGCCGAGGTGGGGAACAACAGCGCCCTCTGCAGGCAGCCGTTGTTGTGCCCGTCCAGAACATTCAGCTGGGGCAGCGAGATGGCGTTCTTGATGATGGGCGAGATGGGCGGGGGTGGCGGCGAGGAGGACAGCTCCCTGGAGCCCCCCCCCCGCGCCCGGGACTCCGGGTTCCTGGCCCGCACATGGCGGAAGGTGCGTGTGAAGAACCCAGGGTCCGGGCTCTCCGGCTCCTCGCGGCGGCCCCCGTGGTTGCTGAGGAAGGAGGTGTCGCCGAACACGTCGCCGCCGCGGCCCACGTGCATGGTGTGGCGAAAGTCGGCCATGGGCGGGCTGATCATATCCACGGAGAGGTCGCTCCGGAAGCGCTGCTTGCCCCCCTGGGAGCCTGGCACCGCCAGGCCCTTGAAGCCCGGGAGCTTCCCCAGACTCATGACGGCCCCGACACCCGCCTGCACCCGCGCACTTCCCCCCCGTCAAAAACGTCTCCCGGGGAAACGTCCGAGCAGCAGCCACCAAACACACAAACACACAGAGAAGGTTCCTTGATGTCTGTTCACTTGGACACACAGGAAGTCGGAAGCAGTTATCCTGAGAACGAGTTCAGAGAGGCCCGGTCCACTGTGGAGACAGAACAACGAGAGAAAGGGGGGAGAGAAAGGGGTAGAGAGAGAGGGAGAGAGAGAGAGGGAGAGAGAGAGGGGGGGGAGAGGGAGAGAGAGAGGGAGAGAGGGAGAGAGAGAGGGAGAAAGTGTTAAATGCACAGCATGAAGAGGAAGGCAGGAAATGTCACTCTGCGTCGTCCAGTGGCCTAAGAATGTGCGCATAATTCATTCTCCACGCAGCAATTGCCAACTGCTCTAAGTTGGCAATTGCCCCCCCACACACACACACACACACATACACACCCTCATCACCCAACCCCCTCTCCAGCCACCCTGTAGCAGGATGTGTTGGGCAGACTGGGTACAGTTTGGATGTTTGGGGAGTCAGCTGCCATGTTTACATTCCTGCTGTTTCTCTATGTCACTTCTGTTGCTCGTCTCTCTCTCTCTCTCTCTCTCTCTCTCTCTCTCTCTCTCTCTCTCACTCTCTCTCTCTCTCCCTCCTCCTCTCTCCTCCTTCTCACCTCCTCTCTCTGCTTCTCTCTCTCATAATCCCTCTCTCCTCCTTCTTTCGCTCTCTCCTCCCTCTCCTCCATCTCCTCCTCTCCCCCCTTTTCTCTCCGTCCTTCTGTGTCAGTTTGTTCATTATCACCAGAGAATAACATAGAAAGCCCTCTCTCTACATGTCCACAGCGCAGCGTCTAATAGCGTCCCATCTGATCTGAAAGGTACCAGGTTCGATTCCCCAATGTCTGCAGCATATCTATAGGCATCCTAGAGCAAGATATCCGGACAAAAGTGAAATGAGACGACAACAAAAATCTCTAACTTGGTTTTTAAAAGAAAACCGGAGAAGTCGAAACCCAGCTGGAATCAGAGCCTTTGTAGCCTCAAGCACACTGTGTTGCTGCAGTACTGCAGAGAGGGAAACAAACGCATGCTTTCATCCGGGCTGCAGAGAGACAACAGGGTAGCTAGGCTACATCCAAACACTGCTGCCTTACCCTCTGCTTAGTAACTCTTCACGTACCTGCTGGGGAAATGTGAGGACTGAGTTTGGCTTAGTTATCCCTCCACTGACAGGTTCATTAACTCCGAATTCAGTCAAATTAACATTATGCCCCCGTGTTTTATATAATTATTGCTGAGTCTTGTCCTGAGTGTAAATCTGCTGGCTACCCTGTGAGACTGGACCTCATTGAGTTGATGCTAATGTAGCGTTGGGGCTGCCTAGCTAACAGTCTTGTTGGAGTTCATAAATAATCCTGTTGACGAGGCCTAATTGGATTTACAGGTCTGGTAACTACTCACGCGTAGCCCGTCTGGCACATGGCTAACTTGCAGCTAGCCAGAACAGACGCCCTCCTCCTCACTGTTGGAACTGTATTGGTGCTGTATTCATCGTTTGGAATATGATCTCATCGCTGGAGATATAACGTCAACCTGGTTGAAATATGATGTCATCATTTAAGATATGATGTCACCATTTCAGATATGATGTCATGCATTAATATGTTCTTTCCTTATCTTCTGACACACTCAGTCACCCCCCCCCCCCTACCCCGCCAAACACATTCCTGTTTTCCTACCTGGTTCTTTCTTTAGATTTTCCTTCCTACTCCCTTTCTTTTGGAATCTCAAACAAAAAGTAATCAATAAGTCAACGACAAGTTGTGAGACATTCTAATCTTCCACTTACTGGCGGACACTCCTTGAGGCCCATGTTCTCAATCATCTGGTTGGTGTCTCCAGGGTCTCATGCACGGAATGGGGGTCCAGGCAGAGACTCTGAGAGGGTCTGGGATTGGAGACCAGAGGAGAGGGTCTGGGCTTGGAGAGCAAGGGAGAAGGTCTGGGCTTGGAGACCAGAGGAGAGGGTCTGGGCTTGGTCTTGGCTCCGTCTCCGTCCCTCTAAAGAGGTTTATCCATGGCACCACAGGGCTCCTGGACCTCAGTCAGCAGTCAGACCCTCCTCTATCTCCTCATGCGTTTTGCTCTTCCTCCAGCCAGCCAGAAGTCACCCTCTTCTTCTTCTTTCTCTTCTTCCCCCGTTAGTGTTCCAGTTCAGCAGTCATCCTGCAGAGGTCTCCAACCTTCGGGGAACAAAAGAAAAAGAACAGAACAGAGTCAGTTGACACAACGTCAGAAATCCTGCTGACAACTTGTTTTGGTTCTCAAGAGGAACAGAGAGAATGAAATGGTTGGATTGGCCATGTTTGGGATTATCCCATAATCCCAGCTGTCTTCCCTCCCTCCCTCCCTCCCTCCCTCCCTCTCTCTATCTGACCATTCCTCACTTACTCACTTGCTCGCTCTCTGCCTTCTCCCCTTCAATCCACTTAGTTCTACTCTGGAGGGGGGGAGGGAACACAAGGGCACCTCCACTGTTTCATTAAGTTCACTTGAGGCAGGAGAGAGATAGGGAAAAGAGAGAGAGAGAGAGAGTGAGAAAGAGAGGGGGGGTATAGTTGTGGAGAAGGGGAGGAGAGAGAGAGAGAGAAGGGGCGAGAGAAAGAGAGAGAGAGAGAGAGAGAGAGAGAGAGGGCATTTGTGGTGGTAGAGAAGGACAGACAATGAAAAATGGTGAGACAGGCGGCGAAATAAAGCAGCAGAAAGGGGGAGAGAAACTACAAAAAACGGGAGGGAGAGACAGTGGGAGAAAGAGGGAGAGGAGGGGGGTGAGATTTGAGTTACACACTTGAGACGACAGCCAACAGTGAGACATTCAGGTCTGTATAAAGGTGTCAAGCTGATGAATGCTGGGATTAACTACAAGAGAGACTGGGAATGAGTTTCAACTCTGGAGCTGGACTGGCCTGATATGGTCCGGTTCGGTCGGTTGTTTCTTTCTAAAACAATCCTATAGTGCCATTGTTTACAGCCTGCATGCGCTAAATGCCCTTCAAGACAATAATTATGACAAATGTTAGATTTGTCATGGATGTTTTAGTGATGCCAGCAGATCCGGTTATGATGGTTTGATCTGCCAGACTGGTATTGCCACTTATTAAAAGACAATTGCAGGAGCGTTTACAGGGGAGCTGGCAACCGGAGCCCCAGGATGAACCCAACCCAAAAGCACTGCTTTAAAAGGCGAGGTCAGGAGAGTTTGGTTCTCTTTACGTCCTTTAAGTCCTTGTCCAATCAGGCACAGTGCACAGTGGGTATCTATTGAAAACATAAATCTTTGTATTTATTGTCATTGGAACCTCAGCCTAATAGAAATTGTGCATTTTTGTATATTTTTTCAACATCTTCTTTCGCACAAATGTATCGGCACTAACAACATACAAACGAGATACACTCCTGGACATACACTTTGGTCTACAACAAAGGTTCTGGGATACTTTTTACATCGATCCTGAGTGGCCGGCAACGCGTCTCCAGGGAAACAAAGAAGGAAACACCGGGGGAAACGAAGCAGGGTTTGGCACAGTCTGAGAGTCCAGGCCTACCATCCACCTCTGCCCAACATCCTTCTAGCTAATATCTAGTCTCTGGAAAATAAGTTAGATGATATTAGGGCGACATAAGGAACTTTGTCTGATGGGAACTGTTTGTCTGACGGAAACATGGCTGACCCCGCTGGTGCCGGATCGAGTCATTTGTCCGACTGAGTCCTTCTCTGTTTTCCGAGTGGACAGGATGGAAGAGTCAGGTAAATCCAAGGGTGGAGGGTTTTGCTTCATGACTAACAATAAGTGGTGCAACCCTAAGGATATTAAGACTCTTTCTTGCTCACCAAACCTGGAGCATCTGATGATCTCTTGCCATCCATTCTATCTTCCCCGGGAGTTCAGTACGGTCATCATTAAACCCTTTGTCCTCCAGCCGGTCTGCTGTTTACCAACATGCCGCTGGAGGAAGAAGAACAGAGGTAAGCGTGCTGGAATTCTATGACGATCCCGGACGAGATGCCACAACCAAACAAAAAGTATTTTGTTTGCAAATGTTCAATCCCTGGACAATAAAATGGACGAACTACATGCAGGGATTGATTCCCGCCTGGGGCGCTATTAACTGTGGGATGCCCAGGTGGGTGATCTCCCGGCCTTTCTGTGTGGAGTTTGCATGTTCTCCCCGTGCTCCGCAGGGTCTCCTTACGGAGTAAAAGAACCCCAATTAAAAACATGTGAAGTCCACATCCCTGACCAAGATGTGGATGTAAAACCTGGAGCTGTTGGTCCCCGGGCGCTGTCAAAATGGCTGCTGGCTGCCCCTGGAGGGGCAGCAGGATGGGTTAAATGCAGAGGACAAATTTCCAAGGGCCACCCTCCCTGCATGCGCGTGTGTGTGTGTTTGGCGGCTGCCACTTCCCAATGTGTGTTGTGTGACCAATGTGTGTGGATTAATAAAGATCTTCTTCTATCTATAAAAGGACCTCTTAGCTCCATGATAATCACAGTATTATCCTATTAGTAGTATCATATTGTGCCTGTCAAGCTCATTCTCAAGTTCAGGAGCCTGGGGTTAAACTCCTCCCTTTGCAACTGGATCCTGGACTTCCTGATGGGCAGACCCCAGGTGGTGAGAATGGGCAGTTTCACTTCCTCTGTACTGACCCTGAGCACCGGAGCCCCTCAGGGCTGCATACGCAGTCCACTCCTGTGCGCCCTGTACATGCATGACTGTGTAACTACACACAGCTCCAACACTATCCTTAAGTTCACGGATGACACCACCATCCTGGGTCTCATCACCAACAATAATGAGCCGACAGAGAGGAGGTCAGGAACATGGTGCCAGGGCAACAACCTCTCTCTCAACTTCTGCAAGACTAAGGAGATGACGGGGGGCACCAATCTCATTGATCATATTGATCACTTGTACATTTAGAACATTGTTAATATGTCAATGTCACAATAATTTCACTGTTCAGAATAGCCCTTTGTTATGAAGAACATGTGACAATAAAACACTTTGACTTTGAATTTGACTTTGACATTACAGTCGTCTACATCCCACCACAAGCGGACACCGACGTGGCACTATCGGACCTACATGATGTGCTATGTCGGCACCAGACAGATCCAAGATGGGTCTGTGCAGATGTCTGAGCCACATGGACGTGACCATGTGACAGTTGATGTCGACACACAGTGTTGTAATGTAACGAAGTAAAAATACTTCGTTACTGTACTTAAGTAGAATTTTCACGTATCTGTACTTTACTTCGTTATTTATATTTCTGGCAACTTTCACTTTTACTCCACTACATTTCCTAAATAAAATGTATACTTTTACTCCAATACATTTCTCCTAAGCATCTTCGTTACTCGTTACAACAAAATAAAATCATTAGAAATTTGTTAAGACTGCAGGTTTGGCGAATCACGCACGAAACCCACCAGACGCGCATCAATATCAATCAATTCCCGCGTCTGGTAACATGGGAGTGGAAGTAAGCGCAGCAGTGCGCAGCAGTGCGCAGAAGTATGCGTGCGCTTTGCGCATCTGGTGGGTTCAGTCCGCGCGCACAAAAGCGTCCGTCCGCGTCTGGTGGGTTTCGTGCGTAAGATACTCCACTACATTTCCTAAATAAAATGTATACTTTTACTCCAATACATTTCTCCTAAGCATCTTCCGTTACTCGTTACAAACAAAATAAAAATCATTAGAAATTTGGTTAAGACTGCAGGTTTGGCAATCACGCCACGAACCCACCAGACCGCGCATCAATATCAATCAATTCCCCGGTCTGGTAACATGGGAGTGGAAGTAAGCCGCAGCCAGTGCGGGTGCGCAGGAGTATGGGCCTGCGCATCTGGTGGGGTTTCAGTCCGCGCGCACAAAAGCGTCCGTCCGCGGTCTGGCTGGGTTTCGTGCGTAAGAGTCCCGGATGCTCCAGGATGTCATTAGAAATCCAACGGACTCGATGGCACTTTTTTTTTTGTACTTTTACTTTTACTTCCAATACTTAAGTACATTTAACATCAGAAAATTACTTTTGATACTTAAGTACAGTAAATATCAGATTCTTTAAGACTTTTACTCAAGTACATTTCTAAAAGGTGACTACCAAAGTCACAACCAAAGTCATTTTCTGGTAAAAATACTTTCAAGTACTTTATACAAGACTGTTACCCATCAGTGTGCCAGCAGACTCCGGGATTAGCCCCGGCTCAGTCTGGACACTGAGAAGGAGCAACAGCCTTCAGCTTCACCGCAACGCTCACATGCCTGGGTGGCATCCAATTGAGATGACCTCGTAATCTCTGGTTGATCAATTAATACCCAGCAGAGGTCATCTCCAGCCAATGGAGAAAGCAGACAGAGCACGTATAGCCTGGGAGGACTCGGCTCCAGTCAAGTCTTGATGTTTTTTTTAATAAAGATTTATTTATTTAATTTACTTTGTTCCACACAAAAAAGAAAACATGATTTGATTGAAATGCTGTTAAATTATTACGTATGAATTCCGTTATGTTTAGATGCGCCAAGACTGATGGAATAATGAACAAACCGTTTAAATTGAAACATTTAAGAGGATTTAAGCCCTATGATCCTAAATGTGTTGGAGTGGAACTGAAAATTGAGTTTTTGTTTTTCTAGATTCTGCTAGATTCATGTTTTGTTGATTTGAATCAAGAAAATCTGTTTAAACAACTGCTGCTGCCCCAAGTGAAGCTACACAGAGCAGCACAGAGCTATACAGTGTCAGAGAAATAAAGACCGCAGATACATTATGTCCAGTGTAGATGATCCGAGTCTTAACTCATCTTCCCTGCTTACAAAAGCAAACAAAAAGATCACTGACCTTAGGGATGACATCGGAAGGCTCTCCGCTGAACTACGCGATAAAGAATCCCTGTTGACCAGATTCATGGTTTTAGCCGCCGACCAGGCCCAACGGATTGCCTCCCTGAGTACAGCCATCCAGGACTGTTTGGGACCCCTCCACCTGCCCTCGGCCCTCTTCCTGCTCCACTCCTAACCGTCTTTCCTCCTGGAGCGAGGTGGTGGTTCGAGGACACAAGAGAGACTCAGGCCCAGATGGGGCTGTCCCACTGCCTCGCCTGAGCCTCTCCAACCAATACGCGGCTCTGTCCGCCGACACTCCTGCCCCACCAGCTGATGATCATGCAGTTCCAGCTCGCCCTGACCCGGATCCACCGAGAACGGCGCCCGCAGATGCAGCGCCCGCAGACGCCGCCATACTCCCGTCGGTGGTGGCAAACAGCGGTGGGAGGACTCACCGTGTTACGGAGGGGCAAGCTTGGTGCGCCACAGCCCGATCAGCGACCTCCGTCTCACGTCGCAGGACCCTGAAGGAGGCCGTACAGCGATGCACCGCGTCACCACTCACCTGTCCGGCCCCGCATCACGGGCACGAGCTGGGCATTCTCCGCCTGCGATAAGCCGCAGCTGCCACCCCCTCAACCCCTTTTCACCCCAACCACCTTAATAGTTGGAGACTCCATTGTCAGAAACATACGCTTTTTTAACGCTGCCACACACTGTTTCCGAGGAGCTTCGGTCCAAGTAATCCTGAGTAAACTCCCGGGGCTGCTGAGCTCACTCCCGTCCTCAGTCGTGCGAGTAGTTGCCCATGTGGGGACGTACGATACAGCTCGCCAGCAGTCCGAGCTTACCAAAAAAGATTTTAACGATCTTTTTAGTTTTTTAAGTTCTTGTGGCAAATCCGTTTTTATCTCTGGTCCCATTCCCTCGTTGGGTAGTGGGGTAGGACGTTTTAGCAGAATCCTCAGCCTCCACACTTGGCTCCAGCCCGCCCGCAGAGCTCTAAACCTTTGTTTTATTGACAATTTTAATCTGTTCTGGGACCGTTCTTCCCTCTTCAAGCCTGATGGAATCCACCCAAACCGCCTGGGTAGTCACATTTTAGCAGCTAACATGCAGCACGCCGTACATTCATCTCCATGTGCATGACTGTTTACACCACACGCCCCCCCCCGATCATCCATCGACACTGGTGTCCCCTTCCTGGGTGAAATTCCCCTGCTGGCCAAAACCGGCAACACCCTTCTCCAACGTCTTCACTATCCCATCCATTGTGACATACCGACTTTTCCCTCCATATGGCAAACCCAAAGCTGCCAACAAAAATAATCTACTCCACATAACACAAAGTGTCCATATTTCCCCACCCCCGCCCACCCTGCACAAGCTGGCATTTCTGAATGTGAGGTCTTTGTCAAATAAGACATTCATTCTAAATGACTTTATTTTTTGGATCTTCTTTTTCTGTCAGAAACTTGGGTGAGACCTGATGAACACAGCCAGCTTCTAGAACTATGTCCACCTGGCAACGACTATTACAGCTCCCCTCGGCCTATTGGTCGTGGAGGTGGCTTAGCCGCCATCGACAGAAACTGCCACAAGTGTACTCGTGTCAGAACAAATGTTTACTCCACCTTTGAAGTCCTGATTTTTAAATCCAATGCTTTTAGTCCTGTCCTTTTTATAATTGTATATCGTCCCCCTAGGCTGGATGCCACCTTTCTCTCAGAGTTCTCTGTGTTTTTGTCCTCTGTTGTTGTGGATCCATGACAAAATCTTAATCTCTGGTGATATTAACTTTCATGTCGACCTCACATCAGATGTCAAAGCCAACGAATTTCTTAATATCATGGACTCCTTCAACTTTCTGCAGCATGTTTCTGGCCCAACCCACAACCACGGCCACAAGCTAGACCTAATATTCACAATTGGCCTGACCATAGCTACCTCCTTACCGGATACACTTGAGGCCCAGCTACGCCTGCTTGAGTACAGAAGAGTTGGTCACTCAGTTTAACTCAACTTGTGCAGATAACCTGAAAGATGTAGCCCCACTCAAACTGAGGGCAACCAAAAACAAAACCCAGCCCTGGCTGAATGAAAACACCCGTGCCGCCAGGGTATTATGTAGGAGAGCAGAGGAGAAGTGGAAAAAAGACAAGCTTCAAATCTCTATGACATGTTGAATGAGTTCCTGTCAATTATCAAAAACAATCAAAAGCAGCCAGAGCAAATTAACTTTGCTGATATTATTTAAAAAAACTCTCATTCACCCAAAGCAATATTTGACACTATCAACACTGTCCTAAACCCTGCTGTTACTGCCCCCTCTGTGCCCCCCACAATCACTTGTGATGAATTTCTCAATTTCTTTATAAGGAAAATTGAGAATATCAGATCAGGTATCTCACCGCCTGTCTATGACCCCCCCACTCCTCCTCCCTGCTCTGCTGTCCTAACTGGGTTGGAGCCGGTGTCCCTGGCCATATCAACGATATGGTCAGACACACTAAGCCGACTACCTGTCCCATGGACATCGTCCCTACACGCCTATTGAAGGATGTCTTTGACACTGTAGGTCCCACTGTCTCCCTCCATTCCGAACAGTGTCTAGTGAACGGCTCTGTCCCTTCCTGCTTTAAACATGCAGTAGTGCACCCCATTATCAAAAAAGCCCAACCTCGACACCACTGTTTTAAATAACTTCCGGCCTATCTCAAAGCTCCCATTTCTGTCAAAGGTCCTAGAAAAGATTGTATACTCTCAGCTCCTGTCATTTATAGAGAATAACAATATCATGGACAAATTCCAGTCAGGCTTCAGAGCACGCCACAGCACTGAGTCTGCTCTGCTTAGAGTCTCAAACGACCTTCTGCTCTCCCGTGATTCAGGTAAATGTGCCATTTTAGTTCTCCCGGATCTTAGGTGCGCCTTTGACACTGTGGACCACAATATCTTGTTAAGCCGTCTTGAGCACCAGGTCGGTATACAGGGCAGCGCCCTCCAGTGGCTTACATCTTACTTATCTGACAGATCGTTCTCTGTAGAGGCTGGAAACCTTTTATCCACGTCAGCTCCCATCACCTGCGGAGTGCCTCAAGGCTCAATCCTGGGGCCAATTCTGTTTTCCTTATACATGCTCCCACTAGGTCCCATATTTCAAAAACACAATGTGTCTTATCATTGCTATGCTGACTACACCCAGGTGTATCTCCCCATAGAAACAAGTAATAAGAACAACAGCTCAGTTAGTATCCTCCTTAAGTGCCTAGATGAGGTCAAAGCGTGGATGGCTAGAAACTTCCTCCAACTAAATGACGCCAAAACTGAAGTGGTATTATTCGGCCCCTCCAAGGCCACTGCTGACTGCTTAGGACCCCTAGCACCCAACCTTCACCCCAATGCCAGAAATCTTGGTGTCATCTTTGACCCATGCCTCAAGTTTGACAAACAAATAAACTCTGTTGTGAGAGGTTGCTATTTTCAACTACGTAACATCGCCAAAGTAAAACCATTCCTTGCACCAAACGATGTAAAAACCGTTACCAACTCACTAATCACCTCACGGCTGGATTACTGTAATTCACTATACCTAGACATGAACCAGTCACATATATCCTGTTTACAACTGGTGCAAAACGCAGCTGCCCGGCTTATAACTGGGACTAGAAAAAGAGACAGCATCACACCCGTACTGGCATCCCTGCACTGGCTACCTATCAAGTACAGGATTGATTTTAAAGTTTTATTGTTTGTTTTTAAGGCTTTACATGGCCTGGCACCCCAGTACATCACAGAACTTATCCACCCACTCTCCAATCCCAGGACACTCAGATCCTCTGACCTGCTCCTCCTGTCAGTGCCTTGGTCGAGGTTAAGGGCTCTGGGCGACCGCGCTTCCTTAGTTGCTGCCCCAAAGCTCTGGAACACCATACCATACTCAATCAAATGTTCCCCGTCCATTAAACTAAGACACATATGTTCAGCCTGGCATTTGACTGTCTGTGAAGTTTCCCTGACTACTTTTATCTATTTGTTTTAACGTATATGTAACAAAGGACTCACTCTCTGATAAGAACCACTATGTGGTCAGAGTAACCGACTCCTGAGTTACACTATATAAGGTATAACGATTGATTGATTGTGTGATTATTGAATAATCAAATGAGGGAGTGTGGTGGAAAAATACCATATTGGTCATTTACAGGCAACTTGGCCTCATCTGCATATCATTGAGGGGACCCCTGCTGTGAACAGTCACTGGCATATTCTTAATTCTTAATGTCATGTCCAATAATATTTCACTTCTTTATGCCAAATTGTTTTCGCCGTCGGAATATCTTATCTTGCCCACATATTTGTATATTTAACTGTAACTTGCATATACGTTAGTTATTTTATCAATCTGTGGTTTTTGTACTGTATCGCTATGCAACCTGGCACAAGAATTTCCTTCGGGATTAATAAAGTTCTATTCTATTCTATGATTTTATTAATGTTCTTATTTTTAACTGTTTTATGTTTTCACTGTACAGCACTTTGGTCATCCAGTGGTTGTTTTAAATGTGCTATATAAATAAACGTCATTTGAACTTGATTTGATTTAATTATGAAACACTCATTTGCATTCCAATAAAGTATCTCAGAGATGGGTTGTAAATGTAGCTGTTCATCGTCAAACTATTAACCAATGTCTTCATGTGTTAAAAAATTCATCATCTATTGAAACAATATGAACGAATATAGACTTAACATCAAATGTCCAACATGAAACCAACTTTGCTGAGGTAATTATGAGGTGCGCTTAAAGGCAAACCAGTCCATTAGATGTTTTATATTTTGTATTCATCAAATGTGACATTTTAGGGATCCTACTAGAGATTGATATCATAACTGCTTGACCAGTAAATTACTGATTTAAACTTTATTTCATCCCAAAAACGAAACTGAAGGGATTTGGTTGGAATGCGTCAGAAGTAACATAACGGCGTCGCTGTCATGAGACAAATCCAACCACAATAACACAATAAATAATAGAGTCTATAATTAATGAATCACTTATAAAGTAACAGCCCACGTTTAGAAAAAATGTACATGACATTCACGTTTAGGTTTTTGTTGTTGTTGTTTTTTGTAATAGTTATGGAGTTGTAGGAGTTGAGTTTTAACGCGCTCCGCTTTACGTCGCATTAAATCATCATAAAGAATTAAGAACGAATGTGTTGAATGTAAACACTCACCTCTTAATGAAAGAAGAGATTAATCCGAGCCAAGACACGCTCATGGGGTTAAATGAACCGCCGTGTGACGGTGGGTGAGGGAGAGTCGGGATGTGCCAAGTGGATGGGTGAGGAAGGGGGGGGTGGAGGAGGAAGGGGGGGAGTGGATGGGTGGGGGGGGGGGGGGGTGAATGGCGAGGAAGGTGTGGGGGGAGTGGATGGGTGAGGAGGAGGTGGAGGAGGAGGGGGGGAGTGCGTGAACATCAATCAATCAAAGTACAAGCCTATTAGTAATCATTAAGACTTAAGAGAAGAAACAATGATTATGGTAAGAAAAGAAAAAAAATGTAAAGAGAGAGACAGAGCCTGGTGAGAGAGACAGAGAGAGAGATGGACACAGAGGTTTACAGAGATATTACAGCTCCCCTCGGCCTATTGGTCGTGGAGGTGGCTTAGCTGCCATCTACAGAAACTGCCACAAGTGTACTCGTGTCAGAACAAATGTTTACTCTACCTTTGAAGTCCTGATTTTTAAATCCAATGCTTTTAGTCCTGTCCTTTTTATAATTGTATATCGTCCCCCTAGGCTGGATGCCACCTTTCTCTCAGAGTTCTCTGTGTTTTTGTCCTCTGTTGTTGTGGATCATGACAAAATCTTAATCTCTGGTGATTTTAACTTTCATGTCGACCTCACATCAGATGTCAAAGCCAACGAATTTCTTAATATCATGGACTCCTTCAACTTTCTGCAGCATGTTTCTGGCCCAACCCACAACCACGGCCACAAGCTAGACCTAATATTCACAATTGGCCTGACCATAGCTACCTCCTTACCGGATACACTTGAGGCCCAGCTACCCTGCTTGAGTACAGAAGAGTTGGTCACTCAGTTTAACTCAACTTGTGCAGATATCCTGAAAGATGTAGCCCCACTCAAACTGAGGCAACCAAAAACGAAAACCCAGCCCTGGCTGAATGAAAACACCCGTGCCGCCAGGGTATTATGTAGGAGAGCAGAGAGAAGGTGGAAAAAAGACAAGCTTCAAATCTCATATGACATGTTGAGGAGTTCCCTTGTCAATTATCAAAAAACTATCAAAGCAGCCAGAGCAAATTACTTTGCTGATATTATTTAAAAAAACTCTCATTCACCCAAAGCAATATTTGACACTATCAACACTGTCCTAAACCCTGCTGTTACTGCCCCCTCTGTGCCCTCCACAATCACTTGTGATGAATTTCTCAATTTCTTTATAAGGAAAATTGAGAATATCAGATCGGGTATCTCACCGCCTGTCTATGACCCCCCCACTCCTCCTCCCTGCTCTGCTGTCCTAACTAGGTTGGAGCCGGTGTCTCTGGCCCATATCAACGACGTGGTCAGACACACTAAGCCGACTACCTGTCCCATGGACATCGTCCCTACACGCCTATTGAAGGATGTCTTTGACACTGTAGGTCCCACTGTCTCCCTCATTCTGAACAGTAGTCTAGTGAACGGCTCTGTCCCTTCCTGCTTTAAACATGCAGTAGTGCACCCCATTATCAAAAAGCCCAACCTCGACACCACTGTTTTAAATAACTTCCGGCCTATCTCAAAGCTCCCATTTCTGTCAAAGGTCCTAGAAAAGATTGTATACTCTCAGCTCCTGTCTTTTATAGAGAATAACAATATCATGGACAAATTCCAGTCAGGCTTCAGAGCACGCCACAGCACTGAGTCTGCTCTGCTTAGAGTCTCAAACGACCTTCTGCTCTCCCGTGATTCAGGTAAATGTGCCATTTTAGTTCTCCTGGATCTTAGCTGCGCCTTTGACACTGTGGACCACAATATCTTGTTAAGCCGTCTTGAGCACCAGGTCGGTATACAGGGCAGCGCCCTCCAGTGGCTTACATCTTACTTATCTGACAGATCGTTCTCTGTAGAGGCTGGAAACCTTTTATCCACGTCAGCTCCCATCACCTGCGGAGTGCCTCAAGGCTCAATCCTGGGGCCAATTCTGTTTTTCCCCGGATGTCCAGGATGTCATTAGAATCAACGACTGATGGCACTTTTTTTTTTGTACTTTTACTTTTACTTCCAATACTTAAGTACATTTAACATCAGAAAATTACTTTTGATACTTAAGTACAGTAAATATCAGATTCTTTAAGACTTTTACTCAAGTACATTTCTAAAAGGTGACTACCAAAGTCACAACCAAAGTCATTTTCTGGTAAAATACTTTCAAGTACTTTATACAAGACTGTTACCCATCAGTGTGCCAGCAGACTCCGGGATTAGCCCCGGCTCAGTCTGGACACTGAGAAGGAGCAACAGCCTTCAGCTTCACCGCAACGCTCACATGCCTGGGTGGCATCCAATTGAGATGACCTCGTAATCTCTGGTTGATCCAATTAATACCCAGCAGAGGTCATCTCCAGCCAATGGAGAAAGCAGACAGAGCACGTATAGCCTGGGAGGACTCGGCTCCAGTCAAGTCTTGATGTTTTTTTTAATAAAGATTTATTTATTTATTTACTTTGTTCCACACAAAAAAGAAAACATGATTTGATTGAAATGCTGTTAAATTATTACGTATGAATTCCGTTATGTTTAGATGCGCAAGACTGATGGAATAATGAACAAACCGTTTAAAATTGAAACATTTAAGAGGATTTAAGCCTATGATCCTAAATGTGTTGGAGTGGAACTGAAAATTGAGTTTTGTTTTTCTAGATTCTGCTAGATTCATGTTTTGTTGATTTGAATCAAGAAAATCTGTTTAAACAACTGCTGCTGCCCCAAGTGAAGCTACACAGAGCAGCACAGAGCTATACAGTGTCAGAGAAATAAAGACCGCAGATACATTATGTCCAGTGTAGATGATCCGAGTCTTAACTCCTCTTCCCTGCTTACAAAAGCAAACAAAAAGATCACTGACCTGAGGGATGACATCGGAAGGCTTTCCGCTGAACTACGCGATAAAGAATCCCTGTTGACCAGATTCATGGTTTTTGCCACCGACCAGGCCCAGCGGATTGCCTCCCTGAGTACAGCCATCCAGGACACCGCTGTTTGGGACCCCTCCACCTGCCCTCGGCCCTCCTCCTGCTCCACTCCTAACCGTCTTTCCTCCTGGAGCGAGGTGGTGGTTCGAGGACACAAGAGAGACTCAGGCCCAGATGGGGCTGTCCCACTGCCTCGCCTGAGCCTCTCCAACCAATACGCGGCTCTGTCCGCCAATACTCCTGCCCCACCAGCTGATGATCATGCAGTTCCAGCTCGCCCTGACCCGGATCCACCGAGAATGGCGCCCGCAGATGCAGCTCCCGCAGACGCCGCCATACTCGTCGGTGGTGGCAAACAGCGGTGGGAGGACTCACCGTGTTATGGAGGGGCAAGCTTGGTGCTCCACAGCCCGATCAGCGACCTCCGTCTCACGTCGCAGGACCCTGAAGGAGGTCTTACTCAGACGCCCCGGAGGTTTCCCTCGCCCTGAGCCGGTGAGTCCTTCTCCCCCTCCCGGTGCCCACAGTGATGCACCGCGTCACCACTCACCTGTCCGGCCCCGCATCACGGGCACGAGCTGGGCATTCTCAGCCTGCAATAAGCCGCAGCTGCCACCCCCTCAACCCCTCTTCACCCCAACCACCTTAATAGTTGGAGACTCCATTGTCAGAAACATACGCTTTTTTAACGCTGCCACACACTGTTTCCCAGGAATTTCGGTCCAAGTAATCCTGAGTAAGCTCCCGGGGCTGCTGAGCTCACTCCCGTCCTCAGTCGTGCAGTAAATTGTCCATGTGGGGACATGCGGATACAGCTCACCCAGCAGTCCGAGCTTACCCAAAAATAGATTTTAAACGATCTTTTTAGTTTTTTAAGTCTTCTTGTGGCAAATTTCCGTTTTTTATCTCTGGGTCCCATTCCCTCGTTGGGTCATTGGAGTAGGTACGTTTTAGCCAGACTCCTCAGCTTTCCACACTTGGCTCCAGCCCCTGCAGTAGCCTAAACCTTTGTTTTATTGACAATTTTAATATGTTCTGGAACCGTTCTTCCCTCTTTAAGCCTGATGGAATCCACCCAAACCGCCTGGGTAGTCACATTTTAGCAGCTAACATGCAGCACGCCGTACATTTATCTCCATGTGCATGACATTTGCATTTACACCACAAGCCCCCTCCCGGATCATCCATTGACACTGGTGTCCCCTTCCTGGGTGAACTCCCCCTGCTGGCCAAAACACAGAGGGCAACACCCTTCTCCGCTGTCTTCACTATCCCATCCATTGTGACATACCGACTCTTCCCTCCATATGGCAAACCCAAAGCTGCCAACAAAAATAATCTACTCCACATAACACAAAGTGTCCATATTTCCCCACCCCCGCCCACCCTGCACAAGCTGGCATTTCTGAATGTGAGGTCTTTGTCGAATAAGACATTCATTCTAAATTACTTTATTTTATCTACAAATTTGGATCTTCTTTTTCTGTCAGAAACCTGATGAACACAGCCAGCTTCTAGAACTATGTTCCCCTGGCTACGACTATTACAGCTCCCCTCGGCCTATTGGTCGTGGAGGTGGCTTAGCTGCCATCTACAGAAACTGCCACAAGTGTACTCGTGTCAGAACAAATGTTTACTCTACCTTTGAAGTCTTGATTTTTAAATCCAATGCTGTTAGTCCTGTCCTTTTTATAATTGTATATCGTCCCCCTAGGCTGGATGCCACCTTTCTCTCAGAGTTCTCTGTGTTTTTATCCTCTGTTGTTGTGGATCATGACAAAATCTTAATCTCTGGTGATTTTAACTTTCATGTCGACCTCACTTCAGATGTCAAAGCCAACGAATTCCTTAATATCATGGACTCCTTCAACTTTCTGCAGCATGTTTCTGGCCCAACGCACAACCGTGGTCACACGCTAGACCTCATATTCACAATTGGCTTGACCATAACTACCTCCTTACTGGACACACTTGAGGCCCAGCTACCCTGCTTGAGTACAGAAGAGTTGATCACTCAGTTTAACTCAACCTGTGCAGATATTCTGAAAGATGTAGCCCCACTCAAACTGAGGCAACCAAACACGAAAACCCAGCCCTGGCTGAATGAAAACACCCGTGCCGCCAGGGTATTATGTAGGAGAGCAGAGAGAAGGTGGAAAAAAGACAAGCTCCAAATCGCTTATGACATGTTGAGGAGTTGCCTTGTCAATTATCAAAAAACTATCAAAGCAGCCAGAGCAAATTACTTTGCTGATATTATTTCAAAAAACTCTCATTCACCCAAAGCAATATTTCATACTATTAACACTGTCCTAAACCCTGCTGTTACTGCCCCCTCTGTGCCCTCCACAATCACTTGTGATGAATTCCTCAATTTCTTTACAAGGAAAATTGAGAATATCAGATCGGGTATCTCACCGCCTGTCTATGACCCCCCCCACTCCTCCTCCCTGCTCTGCTGTCCTAACTGGGTTGGAGCCGGTGTCTCTGGCCCATATCAACGACGTGGTCAGACACACTAAGCCGACTACCTGTCCCATGGACATCGTCCCTACACGCCTATTGAAGGATGTCTTTGACACTGTAGGTCCCACTGTCTCCCTCATTCTGAACAGTAGTCTAGTGAACGGCTCTGTCCCTTCCTGCTTTAAACATGCAGTAGTGCACCCCATTATCAAAAAGCCCAACCTCGACACCACTGTTTTAAATAACTTCCGGCCTATCTCAAAGCTCCCATTTCTGTCAAAGGTCCTAGAAAAGATTGTATACTCTCAGCTCCTGTCTTTTATAGAGAATAACAATATCATGGACAAATTCCAGTCAGGCTTCAGAGCACGCCACAGCACTGAGTCTGCTCTGCTTAGAGTCTCAAACGACCTTCTGCTCTCCCGTGATTCAGGTAAATGTGCCATTTTAGTTCTCCTGGATCTTAGCTGCGCCTTTGACACTGTGGAAACGTTTATCCGACCTTACCAATGCTTGTGTGGGCATGAGTACATCATAAGACAGTGGGGCAACATCGGTTTAGGCATCAAACACCAAGCGTTTATTCGCGAGAGGCATGGATGTCCAAACTGCACTTATCTCGCGCTCAAACGCATTTTGCAGCCACGCACACAATAACCTCATAAGACGCTATTCCCCAATGATCCCTCTATTCCCCAATGATCCCTCTGTATGTATCGTGTGCTGGTGCACCTCTACTTGCTTCCCTACCGTTTTGGAGTTGGGGGGTTATTGCATTCGAGAGTAGTTCACAATTCATTTCACAATAGGCGCTTGTGTGTTTCTAAGCGGTTAAACAGTAAAAGGTGATGGGTCTTCACAACTTTCATGGAAACGTTTATCCGACCTTACCAACGCTTGTGTGGGCATGAGTACATCATAAGACAGTGGGGCAACATCGGTTTAGGCATCAAACACCAAGCGTTTAGTCGCGAAAGGCATGGATGTCCAAACTGCACTTATCTCGCGCTCAGAGAGTGAGGTAGAGAAGAACGTGTAGAGAGAGAGAGAGCAGAGAGAGGAGAGAGAAGAGAGAGAGAGAGAGAGAGACAGAGGGAGAGACAGAGAGAGAGAGAGAGAGAGAGAGAGAGAGAGAGAGAGAGAGAGAGAGAGAGAGAGAGCTTTACAGAGACATAGAGAAAGAGAGATTGGTTGGTGTTTTTTGCTATGTGTGTGTTTCTCCCTCCCTCCCTCCCTCCCTCCGTCCCACCCCTCCCCCCTCCTCTCTCTCTGCTGGTGAAACTCCAACTGCTATCAGTTGGACGTTGTTGATGTTGGATTCCAAGATGTTGGGTTTCATCTGGTGGTCAGACATGACCTAAACAGCAGTAGCGTGGAGCACGGCCATCCGCTCTCTCCTCCAGGACCACCGCATGTATTTAAAGGTTTCTTGGCAGCCGGAGTTTGTGTGAAAGTCATTTCCTGAGGAACAAACCAAGGTCTCCTCATCCTGTTTAAATAGAACTCCTCTCCCACCACCTCCTCCACCGCACCCACAAACTCCTTCAGTACGTAGCTCCACTTTAGTCCATCCTGCAACCTCTCACATTGACAAAATGTAATTTAATGCCGGGCCAAAGCAAGGCTAAGACTAAGCTAACGTGAGGCCAGGTGACGTATGTACTGTATATGTGTAAGAGGGAGGGAGAGATTGATGGTTAACAGTTAGAGTTATATCGTTAAAAGTTAAAGTTCGATGGTTCTTAAATAAACATCAGAAATTGATGCTTCAAGCAGACAAGCATCTTCTATGATTGATTGACTTGGGGCATAGGATGATATGATTGGCCGAAAGCATAAGGGAGGTGTTTAGGAAGGCAGGTCTTCTGCAGACCAGCTCTGACTTTTGTATTGTTTCAAGCGATAATAAAAGCCTTTAACCTTGATACTTGGGCCCCTCCCTTATTTTTGTTACTTGAGAAATCGATGACACTGTGTGTAGTAGTCAGGTTCAAAGGTCATGCCCAAGAGATCGACTCTGGTGTGTACGTTCGGACCGCAGCTCGTGTTCCTGTGAATCCAGGAAGCTTACGGCGAAACAATGGAGCATTGTGATGAGGTCACTTGGTCCCTCTCTCAGGCTATGCAGGAAACACACACACACACACACACACACACACACACACACACACACACACACACACACTTACTACTGTAGACATGCACACAAACACTAGAAAGACGAAAAGTGATTCCGTAGTTGGGGGGGGGGGGGGGGGGGGGGGGGTTGAGGAGGGGAGGTGGTGAGAGGGGAGTGGAGGATGAGGAGGTGGATGTGTGGGTGGGTGAGGAGGATAGGGGAGGTTGCTGAGGTGGGGATGAGGATGGGGTAAGAGGGAATAGGAGGAGGAGAAGGAGGGAACTAATAGGCTATGTTATAATTATTTGGTAATTTAACTTTGCATTTCCATGAATAATACCATGTTTTGTTACATTTATGAAATTATAGAAATACAATAAAGAAAACTTGTTGTTATTTTTATTGAGTGATGCATGATTTATTGATGGCATGTTAGCCATTCCACCACTGCGGTGCCAGAGCAGAGAAGAGTTGGGACTTGGCAGAGCGGTGCTTGCCTGTTCTTCGTGAAGGTAGTACCAGTCATCCAGCCAAAATTGTTGAGCGGAGCGCTTGAGCTGGGGCGTGGAGTCCGACTAATGTTTGGAGGTAGGTAGGGGCAGCCAGTACCAGTGTACTGGCTGCCAGTATCGGGAGCCAGTGGAGGTTAAGGAAGAGGGGGGGGTTACATGGGAAAATGTTGCTAAGTTGAACACCAGGCACACTGCTGTGTTCTGGAGGCGTTGTAAGTTTTGGATTTGCGGAGGCAGGGAATCCAGCCAGGAGATAGTTGCAGTAGTCGAGGCGAGTGATGACGAGTGCTTGGTCCAATGGTGGTGGATAAGAAGGTCGGTGCACAGGAGTCAACACGTGGATTAGACTACAATGTTTTTGCATCAGAAATAGGTTCTTAGTGGCCTGTGAAAGGGCTGATGTGTGTGTGTGTGTGTGTGGTTGTACTTGGATTTAGACACACTCTGTAATTCACATGTCAAGGGCAGCTCTGATGTCCACACACACGCATGCAAAGAGGCACACACACACATACACACACATGCACACATACAGGCATGCACACACATATGCACACACACACACACACACACACACACACACACACACACACACACACACACACACACACACATACACACACACACAAAGACAGTGTCTATGGCATTTATGCACGTGTGTGTGTATTAGATTAGAGATATCGGTAAACAGGAGAGATATTGGAAATAGATTGAAGCTAGCTAGAGAAAGAGAGAGAGAGACCACCAGCAGGATGTGATGTCACCGTTCTCCTACAGATCAACACATGTTACGTTACCATCTATCCCGCACTCTCCCCCCGCCGTGCCTCTCTCATTCTCCTTCTTTCTGCCACCTGTCTCTCTCGCCGGTCTCTCTCTGCCTCTCTCCCCCTCCCTCCCTCTCTCTCTCTCCTTCTCTCCCACCTCCCCTCTCTCTCTCTCTCTCTCTCTCTCTCGCCTCAGTTCCCAAAATAAAAAATAAAAAAAAGACACATTCTTTGCGGTGAGACAAAGCGATGATTCTACTAGAGCCGGGTGCAGTGGGAGGGGGGGGGGGGGGATGAGTCAGAGACAGCTCTGCGGGGGGTCAGCGCGGGGGGGAGGTCTTAAATGATGAAGGTTTTGTTTATTCTTCTGCTTTGCTTTTTGTTTTGGCCCAAACTTGGATAAAGTGTACAAAATCAACACGTCTGCTCAGTCTGCACCGACGGGCACTCCTCACATCCCCGGGGGACGTTGTGAGTTTTCCCCGTGGGCCTTTTAGAGGGTGAGGGGGGTCAAGGGGGTGAGGGGGGTATTATAACGCATTATAATGTGAGGGCCCTTTGTAACTGCGATCAAGGGGACAATAGACTATACATTTGAACCGACATCATGTGTTGACTCGTGGTCATCTTCTTAAAATGTTCCAGCATGTTCTCAGGACTACAGGGTGTCACTCTGGACTGATATTTGCATGGAGCATAGAATTTCGATTCAAGCAATAATGAAAAATGTAACACGGAAATTGTTTGTAATGTCGTCACATTTGATGACATTTTTGTAAAATACATATTTGACTGACATTTTTGGGGAGGAAAGCCTGTCCTGATAATTCTGGAGTGACTGCAGACTTTGCACAGGAAGTGGGAGGAGGGTCAAGTCACCGAGGGCTTGGGGGACAATTCAGCATGATGTTTGCTCATGGATCTCGGAAAGCCAGTACCTTAAACTGGACCTGAATATAAACCAATCGTAGAATTTAAAAGAAAGAAAATACAAATGATTCCATATTATTGGGTTCCTTTACATGTTGAACCCCGTGTTTCTGGCGGGCCTGTTTCATGGTCTGTTTGTGCCACCACAACATTTTACAGTGACGATGTTCTAAGTTCTGGTGCCACCATGAATGGGTCCTCTGTGTCTCTGTCTCCTTCAACCTCGGGCCCCCCTAGCATGGCTGACCCAGGACAGACAGACACAGAGCTTGGATCTGTCCCTGCCGTCCACGAGAGGAGGTGAAAGGGAGGGGGAGAAGGGGAGGGAGAGGTTAGAGGAGGAGAAGAGGGAGGAAAGGGAGAGAGTGGAAAGGAGAGGGAGGAGAAAATGAGGGGAGGAGAGGAGAGGGGGCGAGAAGGGGAGGAGGAGAGGAGAGGGAGGAAAGGAGGGGAGTATGGGAAAGAGGAAAGGAGAAGAGGAGGCAGGAAAGAATTAAGGTGAGGAATGAGGAAGGGAGAAGAGTAAGTAAGGAGAGTTAACTCATCACTACAGCACCCACCCAGGCAGTATTACTCTTGTAGGGCCTCAGCCATTCAAAATGGTTCCTTCACTCACTACCCTTTTCACACCATGTGTGACGCCCCAATCATTGGTCTACTACTATGAGGAAAAAATCCCTATTTTGCTTTGTTTTATCCTTTTCTAATTTGCTTTCATCCCCCTATATAGTATCATTTCTTCTTTGACTTGTTTTTGAGCTGAAACTGCGATGGCTTGCAGCTGCAGGTCATAAAGATAAGCAGGCGCACTGAGCCTTTCATCACACTTTTCACACCTCTTCTCTGTGTCCTCCAAAGGGTTTTTTGCCAATATAAAATATATATTCCATCATTCAAAATGTCTCATTTGGTGTCAGCAATTATATGGGGAAAGAAATGTAAACAAATACATTTGTTTCACATAGACAACTCAAAGCATGTGTAATCCACGCCGGCACAACAAAATTATAAGAGAGCATCCTTTTTATAACATACTGTACATTTAACTGAAAATTCATTCCTGCACCTGTCTGATCTTCAAGACCCGCTCCCGCCACACACCCCAATTTCCAATACTGAACCCAACCCGATGGCAAAAGATCTGCAGCCCGACCCAAACCTGCATATCCTATTATAACCGTGACCAGTGAAAATGTCTCATAATGATCACCTTACACTGATCAGCCATGCATTTGGCTCAAAACGCACAATCCGACCCCCATCTTCTTCGTTTCACCCAGAACCGAACCCAGAAAATAATTATGACAAAATACCTCCAGCGAAACTTTTTTTTTGCGGGTCACCCGTGGGTTTCATCTTTTGTGAAGTACTTCCACACACTTGATGCTTCAGTCCGTGTTTGCTGCAAAACCTGCTGTCTTTTCTGCAGCGCGTGAAATCATGTGGCCAATGACTAGTCGACTTCTCTTGGCAGGAGTCGGCTTGTGGTCATTACGTCGACGAGTCGATTAGTCGACTAGTCTATGCAATCCTTAGTTAATAGATAATAGATTAGATTAGTTAAAAAGGAGGACAAAGTACCTTGTTTTCTTTGAAACACTACTAGCAACGGTGTAGTATAATTCCTGAGCTAAGTGTAACCCTGGTTACGCTGTTAGTATATTTACAATATTCAATATGGACCCGTATCAGAAGATTTTATGAACGCCTAAGAGTCCTAGAGATGAATAACAATATTGAGTCACACACACTGGGATGAATTTGCATAAACATTTATATTTTCATACAGCAATAACAAAAATGTGGCTATTAGCCTATAATACAGTAACAAATTAAATCATACGATCAATGAAAGTAATAAAGTGAGCAAGTCATAAAAACCTTTTGTTCCCTTAGTCAGTCTTTATCATTGGGGCCCAGTAACTTTGTCATTGTCAGTGTTGTCCTGCCACACCATGGGGCGAGGAAATTAAAGGAAGTTTGTCAATTAGTCTGGCTCGCTATCCAGTTAACTGGAATCTCAGCTTCCCAGCAGATACTCCTCTCCGAGGATCTATGCTGGACTTCTATGCACGTCAGTGGACTGGTGAAGATACCTCCTTGGCGTCGATCTTGACATCAGACCAACCGTACCAAAAACCTCACCTGTTAGACAGGTCGCATCCATATAATTACATTACATATAACAAAATAAATATAGTTGATATTGTAGTGCCGAGAGACGGGAGTCGGAGGCGGTGTATCAAATGTCAAAACCTGGCGTTTAATTGACATGGAACAGATCGCAAGCCAACACTCCAAGCAGCGCGAGATAAACAACAACTCTCAAGTACGTGCAAACCCCACCCATAGTTCCGTGGGTGAATTATGTCAATCCACCACACAAGCCCCCCCAGAATTCACCCATAGTCAAAATCCCTGCGCTGGAAAGGGACGACGACTCGACCCTGGCGAGTCGTCGTCGGGGCCGAAGAGGGAGAGGCAGCAGGCGCGCTGTCCACAAAATCGGGGGTCCAGGTAGTCAACGAGGTCGAGGGCACCCCGACAGGGGGTGGGGGGCGGGGCATGGGAGGACGGCCCCGGCGTGGGGGCTGAGCCAACTCCAATGGCCTGGAAACGTCCACATGAGCAGGCTTAATCCTATCAATGGAAACCGTCTCAGGCCTACCACCAATGTCCACCACCAGGCTCTTGTCCCCGTGTTGTATGACCCTGAACGGGCCGTCGTAAGGGGGCCGCAGAGGTCCGCGGTGGGCGTCGTGGCGAATGAACACAAAATCCGCCGAGCGTAGACCGGGGGACACCTGGAAAACAGGGGTGCTGTGTTGCGACGTGGGGACATGTGCGAACGTCCCGGTGGTCTCCAGCAGGGAGGAGCGCTGCCTGGCCGCAGACCAGGGAACTGTGGTGTCCGGAATCAGAATCAGAATCAGAATTGCTTTATTCGCCAAGTAGTTTTCACATACGAGGAATTTGCTGTGGTTGTTGGTGCATACAGACAACATAAGAATAATAATAATAAGAGTTAAAAAGCATTAAAAAGCAAGCAAAAACAACAAGAATGAAATCCCCGGGGACCCGTAGAGTCTGGCCGTGGACAAGCTCCGCCGACGAGGACTGCAGGTCCTTGGGGGCGCACCTGAGGCCAAGCATCACCCACGGGAGCTTATCCACCCAGTTGCCGTCTGCCAAGCCAGCACGCAGGGCCGCCTTCATGGATCGGTGGAAACGCTCACATAAGCCGTTAGCCTGGGGGTGATAGGCGGTAGTGCGGTGCAGCTTGACCCCCAAACCTTGGGCAAACCGCGTTCCAGAGCTCCGAGGTATCCCAGAGAGAGATGAAGTGGGTGATTTGGGCTGTTGTGGTACTGATGGGCATCGGGGGAGCTGCACTCACCAACTTTGAAAAGGGGATCATGGCAATGTTGTATATCGGAACAGCTTTAACCTACATCTTGATGTTCCCTCAACTGGTCTGTGTGCTTTTCTTCGACGTGGCAAATTGTTATGGATCTATTATGGGCTTTTTGGTGACTTTGGTATTGAGATTGTTGTGTGGATGGCCTGCCTTGGGGATTCCAGCTGTTCTCCACCTCCCAGGAGACTCCTATGAGGATGGGGTTCACATCCAGCGCTTCCCCATCAATACTCTGTGCATGTTGTGCTCCTTGGCCTGTAACCTGCTGTTCTCCTACCTGACTGCTCTACTTTTTGACAAAGCCATAATCCCTGAGGCCTGGGACTTGCTCCATTTCCTTAAGTTGCCCAGGAAACTACCACCTATGCGGGCTTCCAAAGATGACAAGAACCCGAGACTGAATGGAAAAGACCCTCATCAAGACCCCTCAGAGCCGATGATGGACACCTCATGTTAATAGGAACTCTTGTCTGCAGTTTATGTGTGTCTTTGTTTCTCTACCGATATCTTCATATCTCTGGGTTGATAGCTATAGCAAGATATTGATACTGTATATATGTAGATATATGGACTGGATATATCTATATGTTTATATATAATAAATCATTCAGGTGCGTGACACTCACTGCAAAAAGTCACCTCTGAAAAACAAAAAAACTAAAATGTTCGTTAAAATATGACAATCTGCCAATAGAACAGCATTTCACTTCACATTTTTAAGTAAAAATATCTTGTTTCAAAACCCACAGATATCTTAACAATTATTTTCTCAATATGTATGAAAATGTGTGTAGCAAATTCCATTTACCACAATGCCACTTCCGTGGCTTTACGAGGGTTCTTTTTCCCGATGTAAGGAGAGGACGTAGTCAGGTCGCGGATAATCCAATATTTTAATAAACAACAGAAGACGTGAATAATAAATCATGAAATATAATGAACGGTATTGTGTCCAATTATTTTGTGAAGAAAGTGTCGCCTTCTGAGACATGGCGGAGCTCTCCCGTGCCTTTCGCACCCAGCCTCTGACTGTGGGGAGAGTACACAGGTGTCATTAAATACCATTCTGTTCATTGTTCTCATTCCCCACAGCTGCGCCAATCACAGGTGTTTTGCCGCTCTGCTCCCCTTGTCTTCACCGACGCTAACCACACCCCCTTGCCTCTCACATATCCCCGCCTGACTGAGGCTGGAGTGCATTCCGGCCATTAGCCAACTCCCCCCCCCCCTCCCCGCCCTAGCTCGGTTAGGCGGGAGAGAAAGTCAGCCACGACCATCTGCGCTCCCGGCACTGCTCGGTCCACTGGACCGGATCTGAGGCACCTTTTGGGTGAGGTCCATCAAAGGGCTGGTCAGTTCCGCAAAGGCGGGGATAAACCACCGATAATATCCTGTCATCCCCAAGAATGCCCTCACCTGCTTTTTAGTCTTTGGCTGCGGACAGGCTGCTACAGCATCTGTTTTATCCAGCTGCGGACGCACTCTTCCGCCGCCCAAGTGGTACCCCAAATACCGTAGCTCCCTCTGTCCAATTACACACTTCTTCGGATTTGCGGTGAGCCCGGCCTGCCTCAGCGACTCAAGGACCACCGCCACCATTCCGTTAATTACTCTCATTCCCCACAGCTGCATCAATCACAGGTGTTTTGCCGCTCCGCTCTCCTTGCCTTCACCGACGCTAATCGCACCCCCTCACCTCTCACAATGTGCTTACATTTAGAAAATGCCAGTGCCATCATCTTGAATTTTGGCTATACGTCTATTACAGCTACACCAAAAACAAGTGCATTTTTCTGGATACCAAATATTTGCATTTATTTACGCCCCCACCTGTCATAGTTTACCTCCTTCCTTGTGTTGTTCCCTGTGTGTCTTTGTTTTCAGGCATCCAGGGTGGTGGTTGGGACCATATGCTTCTCTATTGTAAGGGTACAGAGGCACCACAAAGTCTGATCTCCACTGAAGATCAGAAGAACCCCATTGGGCCGTCTGTGCCCCAGGTCGAGATGCAAGACACTCCGCCGAGCCTGCCCCACAGGGGGTAGTAGCTAGGAAGACTGGCCCACTGAGAGTGAAGTTTCCAAACTCACCCCTCCCTTCGGGAGAAAAGGAACCATGCAGTTTTTGTTCTGAGAGGATAAAGGGTGAGCGATTCCCCCTTTAATTCCCAACATCGACGGACAGCCACTGACCATCAATACGCAACCCTGGCCGCAGTTCTTTGGGAAAGACTGAACCTCTTCATGATCGCGTCACACGCGATCTCCAGCGAGGTAGATATTTGGGCATAGTTAGATAGAACTGTGTTCTATTATTGTGTTGAACTGTTTACTAATATTGCCGGACGATATTGTTAACACGTTTTGTCTCCTTCTTTTATGTTTTGATCTAAAGTCTGAGTGGATCCCCGTTCAATGTTAGATCTGTACATGCCCCTCTCTGTTTTCTCTTTTACGAACATTTCGTTTCGTGTTTTGATATTGGTGTTAGAAGTGAGTGATTCAAATCCTCCCGCCCAGTCACTCACTGATCACGTAGATCCCTTTGTTAGATCTACCTCCCTCATTTACGCGGCCTCAACCACCGCCAATTTACTTTTATTTTTCTTTGTCACACACACACACACACACACACACACACACACACACACACACACACACACACACACACACACACACACACACACACACACACACACACACACACTTCAGTTTGTGCATTGCTTATTTGATTTTAAGGAATATTTTCTTAATGACATTTGCCAACTTGAATTTAATAAAAATTCTTATACTGTAACTGTTTTGCTTGAATATTGTGTTGAAGCCAGCCTCTGTCACGTAATGAACTCTGAATCCTTCAACCTTTACTAGCTATTGATGGGGTAATTATTGATCATAGTTCCAATTTGATAGCTTAGTATATTTTATGAGACTTAATCCACTGTCCGTTTATTGGTCCCAGATTTCAGGGTAGTGCCCTGTTATTATTAATTCAGATTAATACCCTTTTTATTGTAATAATTAATAATTATCTTTGATAAGTGTTAATTATAAGGTAATAACAGACTGTAGGACCTATAGCAACCGGATCATCAAGTTCGCAGATGACACCACAGTTATCGGCCTGATGAGCAACGACAACGAGACGACGTACAGAGACGAGTTAGCCCAGCTGACGCAATGGTGCAAGGACAACAACCTTATTGTTCCAATCGTGTCAAACCCCCCTTTTCAAAGTTGGCGAGTGCAGCTCCCCCGATGCCCATCAGTATCACAACAGCCCAAATCACCCACTTCATCTCTCTCTGGGATGCCTAGATGAAGAGAGACCATTAGACACCATTAGCACAAATATTAATTTTTTTCATTGTGTGTGCCTCCTCCTGACTGAAATAAAAAACTAAACCAAAAAAAACCACAATATGGTGAACTCAGAAATCCTCTTAACGAGCAGAACAATGGTGATCGGGAAGTCGGGTTGACAACACAGACTCAGCAACTAGCTAGAAAACAACATGATTGCTATATAAACATTCTTGCGATTGCCTAGCTCTAGGCCATGTTCCAGTTCTAGTGAAAGGGGCCTCACCTGGGGCCTCAGGATGTTCTTGTAGATGTTGGTGGAGAAGATTGTGGCGGCAGACAGCAAGCCTGAGTCAGTTGATGACATCACGGCCGCCGCCACAGTGCCCACGGCGATGATGGCGATGTAGGGTGGTGTGAGGTAGTTCAGGGCGATGGGAAAGATAATTCCTTCGTCACCACGCTCTAACGGGGAAGGGGACCCATAGGATGTCTTGTTCCAGTCTGAGAAACACATACAGGCAAGTCAGAGTCATCTGTGGAACGATTGGCAGAGCATTGACACTCCCAGGGTTGTGAGTTTGATTCACACTAGGACAAGGGTGGGGAAAATGTTTTTCCAGATAGCCTGAGTGACTTAGATCACGCAAGAAAAGGGCCACACATTGGACAATTGAATTGAACCTTGAAACACATGGTGCTGAATTATGTTAAAGTACATGAGTTTCGTAGACCTGACTACTTTACAATAGGCGATTTGCTAAGTAGGGATTAGGTATCTGTGGAGTGTGTGTGGTTGGTGGCTGGTTTAAGCAGCCTCAGCTGGCCCGAGGGGCGGTCGTGGTGTGGAATCGAGAACCACGGCCACCACTGATCCGGCGGAACGAAGAGAAAGAATTGTTAATCAAGAATCGCTCTTTATTTGTTTGTTTACCATTAGTGTTACTGTTTGCATACCGCTCATTCCATCACACCTGTGTCTGGAATGAGCAGAGTTATGGTTTCCTTTTATGTCTGTTTTAATTGTGTTTATTGTTGTCATTTCCTACTTTGCTGTGGTATAGCCTACAAATACACTGTTAATTTACTGCTATGAAAGTCTGTTGGCTGGTGTTTTAGTTGTTAGTGCAGTCAATCATCCTAATACAATTCATCATGATTTCTTATTTCTATTAAAAAATACAGTGTGAAAAGGATGGATACATTTATTGTTGTTATTTCCTAGTTTGTTGAGCTGTTGTCGACAGGTTAGCTGGAAAATTATGAATATTCATGAGGAAAACGCTGCTTGGCCCATTGAGCTGCTGTCAGAAGCGTCCCAGCCAAAAATAGACTTGCCGTGTATTTGAAGCAAAGCAGAGCGTCGTGGCGCTTCTGAAATGCGATGCTTCTCAGCTGGTGGAATAGCAAACATTGACTAAAGTGGTGGCGATCAGCTCCGTCAACACTTTGCTGACGGAACGCTGACGGAACACCGACGGATCTGGTGGAATTGAGGGGTTAGAGTCCGGAGCTGTGTGGGACTGCACACCTGTGGTTCATTGGGCTATCAAGGCACACATGTTGAACCATGTTGTGTTTGGGAGCCCAGTAAAGCGACTAGTGTGATGTGTGGCAGGGGTCAACTGCCGCAGCATCTTACCCAAGAATGCCTACAGGTAGGCTGCTTTCTGCTGCGGGAGTTTAACGCCCAACCTTAGCCACAACATTATGTTGCCTCATATAGGGCAGAGATGCCTTTTACCTTTGTTATTGACAGAACATGCATGCACATCTAGTCTCAAAGTCACCTGCCGTGTGTGAAACAGCTTGTACCTGCAGTGATAGCCACACCTCCAATTATAGCCGGTGGGATTGAAAAGATGACAACAGCTAGCGCGGCGGCAAAACAGCTGAGCTTGGCCGTGTAGGAGGAAGTGGCAGACAGGATCCTCTGATGAACAGGTTGCACTGCTTGACAACCTAAAGCCTGCAAAGCATTCACAGACTAGGCTCAAGAGAGCAGGGAAAAATGCTCAAACATTGGTATCATAATCACAATGTCATTGTCAGTTTACAGGTGATGGGTAAAGGTGATTGCTACTGTCACAGCTGTAAGGCAAGGCAAGTTGATTTATATAGCACCATTCAAACACAAGGCTATTCATAGTGTTTTACAAAGGAAAAGAAGAAGAAAATACAATAAAATACAAGGAGTAAAAACCCAACAAAAAATAACAATGTCAAATATAAAAATAGAATTGAAGCAAAAAAAGAACAAAAGTGGAAAATAAGTGTCATAGAAAAAAAAAAATTAATCGGCAAACTGTCTTGTTCATCATGAAACTCCCTCCCCCGAGTGCTGATTGATATCTTGCTTCTGTAATACAACCTTTATACTGATGTTTGTAGTGGGAGGAGCTTGTGGTGGGAGGAGCTTGTTCCTGAAGCTTACCATGAATAGAAAAGTGTCAACCTTCTCCAGAATGACGTCTTCCTCCCAGGCAGTGAGCCAGGGGGGGTAGCCGGTGGTGTTGAGGTGGAGTGTTGTGTTGGACACACCAGACGCTGCAGGGCTCATCAACACAAAGGGAACACACAGCCACTGTAGAGATGCACAATATAACACACAATCACTGTCAACACAACACACAACTACAAGGGTTTATCGGTGGGTGAGTTATAGAGTTAGCTTCTGTTAGCTTGAGTTAGCTTTTGACCTACTGCGCTGAGGAACATGAGGATGAGCTGAATGATGTCTGTGTAGGCCACAGAGTAGAGACCCCCCAGCAGGGTGTAGGTGATGGCTACGGCAGTGGAGATCCAAATGCTCACCGTGTAGGATAAATCCAGAATCACACTCATGACAGCGCCTGGAAATACACAAGAGGACACATGTAGGGGAGCTACGATTTATACATTTTCGAGACCTAGATGTTTGTTTGTGGGAACGCTCACCCAACCGACCTAAGGGGATAAGTGACGTTGCCCCCCAGATGAGATCAGTGATGAGGGATATTATTGTGAAGAGGCATGCTACTCCCTTTCCATACTTAATGTGGAAGGGATCCAGCATGGTCACAAATCTCCGGTCCCTCATGGGCTTGGTGAACACGAAGCCACCTTGGAAAAGAATAAAAGACGAGGTCATGGTTAAAAATAATCAGGGCTAGAGTTAAACCACTTTTAATCTTGATGTAGCTTTCAACAGTTATCCTAGATTTAGTTTACCGTATTTTTCGGACTATAAGGCGCACTTAAAATCCTGTAATTTTCTCAAAAATCGACAGTGCGCCTTATAATCCGGTGCGCCTTATGTATTAACCTCGAACCGATCGGCGCATTACGGCTACCGCGGCGTAATACTTGATTGATTGTCGGCGCATTACGGCTACCGCGGCGTAATACTAGCCTTGCGGAGTAATACGTACTGTGCTTCAACATACCGGTAATATTATGGTGTGTGTGTGCGCGTTATGTATGAAAATAGACCCGTTCATTGACAGTGCGCCTTATAATCCGGTGCGCTTTATAATCCGGTGTGCCTTATGTATGAAAATAGACCCGTTCATTGACAGTGCGCCTTATAATCCGGTGCGCCTTATAGTCCGGAAAATACGGTAATTCTGTTACTCCATAATCTTAGTTTCCAGTGGTCCTACTATGCTATAGCAGAACTTCTGGAAGGCAGAGCTTGTTTCTGTTTTGTTCCAGACAAAGATTTTAACAAGTGTATTTTTTGTTTTTGTTTCCGATCCGATAGCAACACTGGAATGTTAATTATCTGCCAATATCAATCCATTTTGTCATTAAAAAGCTGAATATTAGGCTCGCCAATTTACTAACTTTGTCAAACATTATTACATCGATTTGTACAAATTGTATGCCATACAACACAAGAATATACATTCAGATCACCACTACATAACACATTGACAATTATGATTATGATAATAAGTATGTATTATAGTGTAGTGATCCTACAGATCTATCAGACATTCGAAAGTCAGTTTTGAATTGACAATTAACTTGACAAAATATAAATATTACTGCATTAGCTATCTTTCGGCTCGATACAGTAGCATCTTTGATTTTGGAACATTAAAATTTAAGTGAGGTGCGTCACTGCGTTATTAATTATATAACACGACAGGTATATCCTTAATTTCTTCATGTCTACACAATGTGCATTTAAATCCTGTGATGATGTCCTCACATTTGGACTTTTCTTCCAACCGGTTACAGGGCCCATTTTTGTTCACTATTATTCGCCAATTGTGTGGTTACAAATGCCTGCCTTTTAAATAGTTTACATCGGTGAGGCGTGTGTGGTTGGTGGCTGGTTTAAGCATCCTCACCTGGCACAGCTACAGTTGGGGGTTGGGTGAGGCTGCACACCTGAGGTGCATTGACTCAGTGCACAGCTTAAACCAGCCATCACCACAAACACACTCAAGAGGGTGCTAGCGTGCTAGCTTGTTACCACCTGCTCTGTCATTCATTCTACTCTGTTCAAATTCAGCAAAAAAAACCCCAAACTGATTACAAATGATTAACAATGGTAAAATTGGGACCCTTTAAAATGTTTTTCAAAATCTTGTTTTTGGAGGGGGAAATATGAGATTAGAATTACAAAATAAAGATAAAGAGAAAAAGACATTAGAAAACATCACATAAAGTTGGCCTATGAAAGTGTGTTAAAAGAGCCACTGACAGAGCATGAAGGCTGTGAAGTATGCAGACACGATGAGAGTCATATCCATCATGCCATGTGACGGCTTGTAGATCGCTTCTGCCAGAGTGTTGAAGAAACCCCCGCCGATCCACGTAGCTACAGGATTACAAACACACACACACACACAAGCACACGTTTATCCTCGTAGCCCAGTGGGGTTACGTTGAATGATTGCAGGGGTATTTTCTGAACACCTGGCCAGAGTTAGAGTCTAGGGTTGGGTGAGGCTGTGTGGTATAAAAATAGTTTTTGCGTTGATAAAGAATGATGTGCAAAGGATTGTTGTGTATGGCCTTGTGTAACCTCGATGGGGCAAAACATGGAAGATAACACAAGTATGTCTGTTGTGGTGCGCTCCTCCCCAGAGCGCACCGCGTCATCACCAGCGGCTCGGGATCCCAGCCCGAACAATCCCGAGACTCCCGAGCGAGCGAGACACGCCCTGCGGAGGCGAGTCCGTGGGGCGCCAGGTGTAGCGGATTATAATCAAGACACCGCAGATACTTAAGCCCGTTCTGAACAATGAAACTTTGCTAGAACGTACTACCCCCGCGGCTCTGGCGTCCCACCCTGACCCCAAACCCCAAACCCCAAACCCCGATACCCGATACCCGATACCCTGAAGGAGAGAGAGAGAAAGTGTGTGTGTGCAAGTAGTGCGTGTACGATTGATTGTGTGTGTGTGTGCGAGAGAGAGTTTGTTTACGTGTCGTGTCTGATCCCCCAGCAGCTTGGCTGTTCTGGGGGACGTCCCTACTTGTATGTCTAGTGTTTGGATGGATAAAAGAACGAATGAACAAATGGAACGACAGACGACAACGAGAATGAACAACGGAGAACGGACGACGGATGAGAGGCGAGTGAACGAGAGTGCGAAAGCGAGAGGGAATGCGAGTGTGGAAGCAGTGGTGAATGAGAGTGTGAGAGAGAGAGAGAGAGGAGAGGGAGAGGGAGAAAACGGAGAGATACAAAACACTAACTGTACTGGTTAATCTGGTGGGACCAGATCGCGTAACGATGATGGATTTATTTCGCGGGATCAGAGCGCACTGTGGAGTGGTGGCGGGGTGCAGATACAGGACAAATACACTGTATGAAATCACTATGGAGGAGGAAGAGGGGAAAATCAAGTTGATTGATGGATTTAAAATAAAGGGCACCTCCGTAATGGGACGCGCTCTAAATAACAAGGAAACGGTGGTGTCCTTCCTGGGTCTCCCCATGTACATAACAGATGGGGAGATCCACGATAAACTGAGGGGGTGGGGAGTCAAAGCGACGTCCCCCATAAAGAAGAGGAAGTGGCCAGGGACAGACATTCTGGAGGGGACAAGGTACTGCAGAGTCCAATTCACGGACGATGTACAGTCCCTTCCATATTCAACAAAGTTCGAGACACTCGAGGGACCAGATTACTTCCGGGTAATACACGACCGGCAGACGAGAGTATGCAATATGTGCCTGCAATCAGGGCACATACGCCGAGAATGCCCGGAGTTTAAATGTCACGGGTGTGGAGAACAGGGCCACTTCAAGAGAGAATGTGGTCTCCAGGATCGGCGGAGGGAGGAGGAGACCACAACAGAGGAGCGGGCCGCCCCTGCGGGGGTGGCGACGGGGGACGGTGCGGAGGACGGAGCAGAGGAGGTGGTGGACGGAGCGGAGGTGGACGGAGCAGAGGCGGTGGAGAGAACAGAGGCGGAGGAGGCGGCCATGGAGGAGCAGTCCAGAGAGGGAGAAAGCAGTGGAGGTGAGCGGATGGAGGAGGAGGACGGGGACGCGCTGCAGAAAGGAGGAGCGGTGGCGAACGCAATTGCGAGAGCGTCACCGCAGAATTCGGCAGCAGAGAGCGGGGGGGAAAGCATGGACTGCGCGCAGAAGGAGCCGTCGATGGAGGACAAAAAAATGGGAAGGCATGGTAAGAGAGAACCAGCCATGGGGGGACAGAAGGGAGGGAAGGAGGGCGGCAAGGAGGAGACCAATGGGGAGTAAAATCCGCAAACGGGAAGGGAAAATTAATGGGAAATAATTTTAAATGTTTTTAGTGTTCTTAATGCTCACACTAACTTCACTTAATGTGAATGGGGCCAGGGACCGGGACAGGAGACAGCAAGCCTTGCAGGTGTGCAACACAGACATCATATGCATACAGGAGACACACTGGGATGATGAATGTATGAGGGAGGTTGAAAGAGATTGGATAGGAGAGGTGTATGTGAGTAATGGAGGGGCAACATCCAAGGGAGTAGCCATTTTGGTGAAAAGGGGGAGGGTAGAGAAGGTGAAGATGTGTGCAAATGGCGGTGATGGGAGGGTAGTAGGGATCACGTTTGAGCACATGGGTGAGGAGTATAAGTTATTCAATATATATGCTCCAAATGAGGATAAGGAGAGAGGGGGATTTTTTAAGAAAATAGGGGGATTGTGTGGAGAGAACTGCATAGTGGTGGGGGACTTTAATGTATGGTGCGGGAGGCTGGATGTGGCGGTGGGAATGGTTTTTAGGAGCGATAAGACAAGGGCAATATTGAGGGAGATAATGAGGGGGAATGATTTGGTAGATGTGTGGAGGGAGAGGAATCCAAAGGGGAGGGTATTCACAAGGAGACAGGTGATCAAGGGGGTGTTGAAGCAAAGCAGAATAGATTTAGTGCTGAGCACCAAAGGTATAGCGGGCACGATAGGGATAATAGAATATAAGGACACTGCAATCAGTGATCACAAGGTGGTAGGGTTTAGTGTAGGGCAGAGAGTAGAGATGAGGGGGGGGGGGGGGGTGTGGTGTATGAATGGGATGTTGTTGAATGATGAAAAGTATAAAAGGAAGATAAAGGAATGCATAGAGAGAAGGAAGGAAGAGTGTGAGCATGAGGAAGATATGGGGAGGTGGTGGGAGGACTTGAAAGAGGAGATAAAAAGGGTAAGCATAGGCTATAGTAGAGGCTCTGACGGTCACTCCCTTATCTACTCATCTCCTTCCCCACGTCATCCCGGGTTAGCCCTGATCGCGTCGGTCCTCAAGACCGAGGAGGAGACGACGCCGTTGGGTCGGTCACGTCTACGGCCGGAGGAGAAGGAGCAACGTATGCGGGACTGGCGGTGCCTGTATTGTGGGAGGACGGGTCATTTCATCCGCGCTTGTCCAACCCGTCCACAAAGAGCAGACTCTCAAGTAGGGGGAGCCTTAGTGAGTCTCACCACCCTACCGCAGACCACCGGAACGCTGAATCGTCTGTTCCCAGCGACGCTCTCCTGGGGTACGGAGACTCTCCCTCTCAGCGCCCTCATTGACTCAGGGGCGGACGTGAGTTTGCTTGATATCTCACTGGCCTGTCAAGCAGGTATTCCACTCATATAGATCTCCTTCCCGGGGCTGCCCTTCCTACTGGGCGGTTGTATAACCTTTCGGTCCCCGAGAAGCAGGCTATGCGCAATTATATCACTGAGTCCCTGGCCTCAGGTATTGTAAGGCCCTCGTCGTCCCCGGTGGCCGCGGGCTTCTTTTTTGTGGCGAAGAAGGAGGGCGACCTGAGGCCCTGTATTGATTATCGCCAACCTGTTACGGGACATGTTGAACCTTTTCGTGGTGGTGTATTTGGACAATATTCTCATGTTTTCCAATACGGAAGAAAAACACCATCAGCACGTCCGGTTAGTCCTTCAACGCCTTCTCGAAAACCGGCTGTATGTGAAGGCCGAAAAATGTGCCTTTCACACAACCTCGGTGGAGTTTCTGGGACACTTGGTAGAGAAGGGCCAGATCCGCCCGGACCCAAAGAAGGTCCTCGCGGTGGAGCAGTGGGCACGACCTACCGATAGAACGCAACTCCGACGGTTTCTGGGTTTTGCCAATTTCCATCGGAGATTCATCAGGGGTTTCAGTAGAGTGGCGGCCCCCCTCACGGCACTCACGTCCACCCTCCGCACTTTCTCGTGGTCCCCGGAGGCAGAGAAGGCCTTCGTCACCCTAAAGGAGTTGTTCACGACCGCACCAGTGCTCTCACACCCAGATCCAGCCAGACAATTCATCGTGGAGGTGGACGCCTCAGACACGGGCATCGGGGCCGTCCTCTCCCAGCGGTCGGAGGAGGACCAGAAGATCCATCCCTGCGCTTTCTTGTCTCGCCGTTTCTCTCCAGCCGAGAGGAATTACGACGTGGGCAACCGGGAATTGCTGGCAGTACACGCGGCAATGGAGGAGTGGAGACACTGGCTCGAGGGAGCCACGCTGCCATTTTTGGTATGGACGGACCATAAGAACTTGACCTATATTCAGAAGGCCAAGAGACTCGAACCCCGACAGGCGCGCTGGGCGCTCTTTTTTGGCCGCTTTAATTACATCCTCACCTACCGCCCCGGGTCCAAGAATGGCCGAGCAGATGCCCTCTCCCGACTGTTTTCGGGAGAGTCGTCAGTCATATCGGACAGGTCGGACCAGTCGGAGTCCCCGGACACCATCATTCCCCCAGCCCGAATGGTGGGGGTCGTCACCTGGGAGATTGAGGCGGTGGTGAGGGGGGCTCAGGACGACCAGCCCGATCCGGGTGGGGGACCCCCGCATCGTTTGTTTGTGCCCTTGAGTGTCCGGGCGCAGGTGCTGGAGTGGAGTCACTCGAGCCGACTCGCGTGCCACCCCGGGGTCCACCGGACAGTGGATTTCTTAAGACGACGTTTCTGGTGGCCTACCATGGACCATGATGTGCGGCAGTTTGTGGCCGCCTGCACCACCTGTGCCCGCAGCAAGGCCACTCATCGGCCGCCAGCGGGTCTCCTGCGCCCCCTTCCGGTGCCCAGTCGGCCGTGGTCCCACATAGGGCTAGACTTTGTCACGGGTCTCCCCATGTCGAAGGGAAACGACACCATCCTCACCCTAGTGGACCGGTTCTCCAAGGCCGTCCATTTCGTCGCCCTCCCCAAACTACCTTCTGCCGCGGAAACGGCGGACCTGCTTGTCGCCCATGTGGTCTGCCTCCACGGGATTCCCCACAACATTGTGTCTGACCGGGGTCCCCAATTCACGTCCAGGGTGTGGCAGGCGTTTTGTAAGGGGATTGGGGCCACGGCTAGTCTCTCCTCGGGGTACCACCCACAGACAAATGGGCAGACGGAGAGGGCTAATCAAGCGCTGGAGGCGACATTACGCTGTGTCACTACCAGCAACCCAGCCTCCTGGAGCGAGTACCTACCCTGGGTGGAGTATTCTCTAAACTGCATGAGAAGCTCGGCAACCGGTCTGTCTCCTTTTGAGTGTTCCCTGGGCTACCAACCCCCTGTGTTTCCCCAACAGGAGCTGGAGGTGGCGGTCCCGTCCGTCAGGGCCCACTTCTGCCGGTGCCGGCACGTTTGGAGGGCTGCTCGAGCCGCCATGCTCCAGGCCACGGAGCGGTCCCGCCGAAACGCCAACCGACGACGAGTGCCAGCCCCGGCCTATCAACGTGGCCAAGAGGTGTGGCTGCTGGCCCGGGACCTGCCACTCCAGACGGCCTCCCGAAAACTGGCTCCCCGCTATGTGGGGCCCTACACCATCGACCACATCGTGAACCCCACTGCAGTTCGTCTCCTGCTCCCGCCGTCGTTAAATGTACATCCCGTTTTCCATGTGTCCCAACTTAAGCCTGTCGTCTCTAGTCCCCTAGCTCCTCCAGTACCGGTCCCTCCACCTCCCCGAGTCCTCGACGGTGGTGACAAGGTGTGGGACGTTGACAAGCTGCTTGCTGTCCGCCGTCGGGGACGGGGTTTCCAATACCTGGTGGAGTGGGTTGGATATGGCCCGGAGGACCGCAGCTGGGTTCCCACATCGTACCTGGCTGATCCCGCCCTCCTGCAGGAGTTCTACCGGGAGAACCCAAACGCCATCGGACGGTCGCCCGGTGTCTCCCGTAGGAGGGGGGGTCCTGTTATGGTGCGCTCCTCCCCAGAGCGCACCGCGTCATCACCAGCGGCTCGGGATCCCAGCCCGAACAATCCCGAGTCTCCCGAGCGAGCGAGACACGCCCTGCGGAGGCGAGCCCGTGGGGCGCCAGGTGTAGCGGATGATAATCACGGCACCGCAGATACTTAAGCCCGTTCTGAACAAAGACTTTTGCTAGAACGTACTACCCCCGCGTCACTAGCTCCCCGGTGTTCTCCTTCCTCGCTCCTTCGTCTTCCTCGCCGATCCCGTGTCCTCCTCGATCCTCGCTCCAGTGTCTCCCTCGTCATTCTACGGACCCCTGCCCTCCTCGGACCCTCTCCACGCGCCTCCACCTGAACTCCCCTCTTCCCGCGGACGGACCCCCATAGAACCCCCTGACCACCGGACTGCCCCCGACTCTCCTTTAGCCCCCTTGTTAAGTATATTGGCTTGTTAGAGTAGTTTTCTTTTCCTTTTGGAATATTATTAGGTATTTATAGATAGATATATATATTGTTTTAGATAGGTATTATTTATATATAGTATTATATTACTTAGATAGGTATTATAGATTATTATTTATATATAGGAGACCCTTGTGTCCCTACTAGTCTCGTTCCCTATATATTCATTAAATATCTGTGGAACATATACTGGTGTCTGTCTCTCCCTCTGTTTACTCACTGGCTCCTGTTCGTGTCTGGGTCGCAACAGTATGCTTTTGAAGGTACTCAACAAAACTCTACATCTCACTTTCATAACAGGGTGAATCAAATTAAAAGAGCAATTTTGAAAAGGTCACCCGGGATCAGCTGGCATCAGCGGCCAGGTGATAAGTGGGCATGCAAGGGGGCCGGGGGTACAATGTCAGGGTTGAAGGAGGGGAGGAAGTGGAGGATCTTCAGGCAATAGCATGTGGAACCAAAAACAGAAACAACACAATAATGAAATAGAGAGAGGTGGAAAGATGTCATGATCTTCGTGTAGTGGGGGTCTCTTGAGGTAATGTTACGACTCACACTCACACTCCCAGATAGAAAACTAAGTTAAAGTTGAATTTTGAAACAGCCAACAATGATAATAATAATGTAACATTTAATTTGTATAGCACCTTTCATCAGGACCCAAAATGCTTTATTCACAATATATCCCCAATTAAAATACCTGTGCATAGGAGAACACTTTTTAGGAGATCACTTTTACATGGAAAATGTCCACTTCCATTCTCTTGACATAAACAAAAGTATTCCCCTTCTCATGATGAAAGTATGAAATACAACCTAAATAGTTTCACATTCGATGTAATGGGTGTGTTTAGGACCCAAATGCAGCACAACACAGGGGATGTTTGGAAATAATGTTTGCTCAAAGTTTAAGTATGATACAGGTTAGTTCATGCAAACAGGTGCGGTGGGGAGACAGGTGGCACTGGAGTGGGGACACAGATGACGCTGGAGTGGGGACACAGGTGGCGCTGGAGCGGGGACACAGGTGGCGCTGGAGTGGGGACACAGGTGACGCTGGAGCGGGGACACAGGTTATGCTGGAGTGGGGGCACAGGTGGCGCTGGAGCGGGGACACAGGTGATGCTGGAGTGGGGACACAGGTGACATGGGAGTGGGGACACAGGTGGCCCTGGAGCGGGGACACAGGTGAGTGTCCCCGCTCCACACACACACACACACACACATGATCCCTTGTATGGAGACAGCGGTACCGGCAAAGAAGAGGCGGAAGACGTTGTGGTGGTAGTAGCAGGTCCAGAGCCGGGTGGGTGATCAGTTGGGCGGAGATACAGGGAAGTAGCAGGCAGACGGATAGTCGGGAACAGGGGGATGATCAGGAAGCTGGGAAGCGGGATCAAAGCGGAGGGTCGCCAAACAGCCACGGGTATGGGTGGACAGGAATCGAGGTTGGGGACAGAAGGCTGTGGTGTACTTCGGGAGTCAGACGAGGCAGGCAGGTCGCGGACAGGCAGGGTCATAAGATACATTGGAGTGCGGATCATAACATTCTATGTGTATTGGAGCTGAATTTGTAAGGAACTCGAGTGGAAGAGGATAACCATGTTGTATTCCACACACAGACAGCTCCTATGCTCTGATTGGCGAGTGGTCCTCATGTTCAATACAATTTTTTTTAGAATGTTTTGATAGCATTTCTTTTAAGTTAGAAAGTGTTGACAAAAGGTTATCTTTCAGCATTGGTTTACCAAGGTTTAAGACGATTTCAGTCGTGTTATCACATCTACAGTATTGTGTATAATATTAAAAATGTATGTGAAATGATGTTGCCTGAATAATATATATCATAGCATTGGATAATTTTGCCCTGTTTTCACATCTACAAATTGATAAATCCTGTCTTGATTTCATCTGGATGCTTGATTTCATCTGGATGGATCCTGTCGTGCCATCTTTTATCCGTTGCAGTCTTCCAAATGCAAATGCTCATAAACTCTTTTCAAATCGGGCTACTATGTGTGTGTGTGTGTGTGTGCGTGCGTGCGTGCGTGCATGTGTGTGTGTGTGTGCAGATCAATTTATTGATCAGCTTTAAAGTGTTAAACTGCTCTTAGAGCCATTGAAACATTGTCAGGTCACTGATAGGATAGCTCCCTTCTGAAATCACCACCACCACAAGCACCACCCGCCACACCACCTGCCACATGTCCCTACATCATGTCAACGTGGCACAGTGAACAAAAGACTTGTTATTCCCACCCAGTAGACGTCATGAGTCCTGTGTGTCTCGCAGTGTAGACCTGCCCAGGCGACAGTATGAGTTCTGTCTATCTTCGAGCTAAGCTGTTGGGCAGCATCTCTATTGTTTCAATGTTGTTCAATAGCAAAGTAACAAACTCGACAAATTACAAAGTACCCGTCCCCTACCTAAAACACAATTAAAATCACATTTCACATTTAAAAATACCCCCCCCAATGTCACGAATGTCACTGGTGGACCCAAATGCAAGACCCAGACTCGGAGTACAGTAACAAAGAATATTTATTCGAAGGGAAATCCGGGGACAGACTGGAGCGGGGCCAGGGGGATGAGCAGGAGACGGGAGCAGGGTGAAGCTAGAGGGACTGGTGGTGAGCATGGCAGGCAGATGAGGGACAGGCAGGCAGGCAGGCAGGGAGAGGAGCGGTATGGCTGGAGACGGGTCGAGATCCTGGGGTAGAGGAGAGACAAGGTTAGAACCATGAGGGGAAAATACAGCGCTAGGATATGCTGGAACGTCTTGCTAACCACACTGGCTGAATTAACGATCTGGCGATGAGTGGGTGGAAAGCCAGGGTCTTTATGCTGTAGTTGATTGTAGATATATGGCAGGTGTGAGCGCAGAGCAGGTGTAGCTGATGACGCTGGGGCGGCGGCGGAGTCTGGAGCCACGCCCACCAACACACAGGGAACCCGGAGGCATGGTCGAGACCGTGACAGTACCCCCCCCTCAACGGGAGCCTCCAGGCGACCCACCTGGCTTGTCAGGATGGGCCCGATGGAAATCCCGGATGAGGGAGGGGTCCAGAATGAGACGCCGGGAGACCCAGGAGCGCTCCTCCGGACCGTATCCCTCCCAATCGACCAGATATTGGTGGCCACGGCCTCGGCGGTGCACGTCCAGCAGCCGCCAGACGGTGTAGGCTGGGTGGTCGTCGATGATCCGGGGGGGTGGAGGGGGAATGGTTGGAGGGCACAAAGGACTGACAGACATGGGTTTGATTTGGGATATGTGGAAGGTGGGATGAATTTTCATGGACCTGGGTAACCTTAGTTTGACAACAGAGGAGTTGATGATGTTAATGATTTCCTAAGGACCAATGAAACGGGGGGACAGTTTCTTGCAAGTGGCTTTGAGGGGAATATCCCTCGAGGAGAGCCACACCCTCTGACCTGGTCTGTAATCAGGTGCCGGGATCCGGTGGCTATCAGCCAGGCGTCGGTTGCGGTCGGCGGTGCGGAGGAGAGCAGAGCGTGTCTCTCTCCAGATCCGACGACACCGGCGAAGGTGAGCCTGGACTGATGGCACCGCAATCTCCTCCTCCTGGGCCAGGAACAGGGGAGGTTTGTAGCCCAAGGACGCCTTGAATGGAGATCTCCCCGTGGCTGTACTGGTCAGGGAGTTGTGGGCATACTCCACCCACAGTAGCTGGGAGCTCCAGGAGGTGGGGTTGCCTGCAACAACGCAGTGGAGAGCGGATTCAAGGTCTTGATTAGCCCGTTCCGTCTGGCCGCTAGTCTAGGGATGGAAACCCGAGGACAGACTCACTGCGGCTCCCAGTGCTTGACAGAAAGCCCTCCATACCTGGGAGATGAACTGCGGCCCCTGATCCGAAACGACGTCCAAGGGAATCCCGTGGAGGCGAAGGACATGGATGGTCAGCAGCTCGGCTGTCTCATGGGCTGTGGGAAGTTTGGGGAGGGCAACAAAGTGTACCGCCTTGGAAAAACGGTCAATGATGGTGAGGATGGTGGAGTTACCTTGGGACGGGGGCAACCCGGTGATGAAGTCGAGTGCGATGTGGGACCAAGGGCGACTGGGACGAAGCAGACCAGCTGGTGGCCGATGGGAAGCCTTGCCACGAGCACACGCAGCGATGAAGGCCCGGGTGTCGGCCTCCATTGCTGGCCACCAAAATTGTCTCTGGAGGAGTGACAGAGTGCGACCCACCCCTGGATGGCATGCAATTCTAGATGTGTGACCCCACTGGAGGACCTGGGAGTGGACAGAGTCGGGAACAAACAGACGGTTAGGGGGGCCGTTAACTGCATCGGGTTGGGTTTGCTGGGCCTGCCTCACCAGCGTCTCGATCTCCCAGGTGACTGCCGCCACCACGCAGGAGGACGGGAGGATGGTGTCTGGGTTGGGTGGAGCCTCCTGGAAGACGTACAGGCGGGACAAGGCATCACCGCCCAAAGAATAGTGTCCAACGAGCCTGACGTGAGTTGAGGCGCTTGGCTGACTGGATGTATGCAAGGTTTTTGTGGTCCGTCCAAACCACAAAAGGATGTTCGGCCCCCTTCAGCCAGTGCCTCCACTCCTCTAGGGCTAGCTTTACCGGCAGCAATTCACGGTTTCCCATGTCGTAGTTGCGTTCCGCAGGCGACAGCCGACGGGACAGGAAGGCACAGGGATGGAGCTTCTGGTCTGAGCCAGAGTGTTGGGAGAGAACAGCCCCGACCCCCGTGTCTGAGGCATCCACCTCCATAATAAACTGACGAGAAGGGTCAGGGTGAACCAGGATGGGTGCGGAGGTGAAGTGCTCCTTCAACTCGGCGAAGGCCTGACCTGCCTCGGGAGTCCAGGAGAATGGCACGACGGGAGAAATGAGTTTAGTCAGGGGGGCGGCTATAGTCCCAAATGAAGCGGCGGTAAAAATTGGCGAAGCCCAGGAAGCACTGCAACTGTTTTAGGGACATGGGTGTAAGCCACTCCACCACTGCCTGGATCTTGCCTGGATCCGCTCTCACCTGTCCGCTCTCAATGATATAGCCCAGGAAACCCACCGACTGGACATGGAACTCGCACTTCTCCACCTTTACGAACAGTCTGTTCTCCAGCAGACGTTGAAGTACCTAGCAGACGTGTTGGACATGCTCCTCGATGTTGTGGGAGAAGATGAATATATCATCCAGATAGACGAAGACGGACCGGTTGAGGAAGTCCCGAAGCACGTCGTTAACGAGGGCCTGGAAGACGGCTGGGGCGTTGGTGAGTCCGAAGGGCATGACCAAATACTCAAAATGCCCCAGAGGAGTGTTAAACGCCATCTTCCACTCGTCCCCCTCCCGAATCCTCACCAGGTGATAGGCGTTCCTGAGGTCCAGTTTGGAGAAAACTGTGGCATTCAGGAGAGGATCAAACGCGGAGTTGATCAGGGGCAGGGGGTATGTGTTCTTGACTGTTATATTGTTTAGGCCCCGAAAGTCAATGCATGGGCGCAGGGAGTGGTCCTTCTTGGTGACGAAGAAAAATCCCGCACGGGGATGAGGAGGAGCGGATGATGCCAGCAGCCAAGGAATCTTTGATGTACCCCTCCATGGTCTCCCTCTCCGGACGTGATAGATTGTACAGGTGGCTGGATGGTAGGGTGGCTCCCGGGAGGAGGTCTATGGCGCAATCATAGGGGCGATGCGGAGGCAGAGAGAGGGCTTTCTGCTTGCTGAAGACCTCCCCCAGGTCATGGTAGACCGATGGGATGGAGGACAGGTCCGGGAGCTCGGGCACCGATGGCGCCGCCACCCCTTCTGTTGGGGGAAGAGCAGACTGCAGGCATGTGGATAAACAGAAAGGACTCCAGCTAATTACCTTGCCAGAAGCCCAATAAAGGTGGGGGTTGTGCCGCCTCAGCCATGGATGACCGAGGACGATCGGAGCATTGGGTGAGGATATTATATGGAACCAGATCAGCTCCCGGTGGTTGCCAGAGAGGATGAGAAGCAGGGGTTTTGTCTGGTGGGTGACACGGGCCAGAAGTCGACCATCCAGCGCATTGGCATCCAGGGCAGTGTCAATAGGTTCCGTGGCGAGGCCGGATTGGGAGGCGAGGTCGGAATCAATGACATTTTCGTCAGCACCAGAGTCCACTAGATCCACCAGGGGCAGAGTTTCCTGGTCCCAGCACAGGGTGGCTCTAAACTGCATGTGGGGAAATGTAACCTTGGACGTTTGGCTCACCAGTACTCCCACAGCTACTGGTGAGCCCCGCCTTTTGGTCGAACAGAGCAGGTGGCCAAAAGGTGACCGGGTTCCCCGCAGTAGAGGCACGCCCCCGACCTTATTCTGCGCTGCCGTTCCGCAGGTGACAGGCGGGCGCTCCCCAGCTGCATGGGCTCTCCGTCCGGGAGAGACGTGGAGGGCGGAGCCAGGATGGTGGTGGAAGGGAGGACTCCTGACCTGGAGCGGAACAGATGAGCGGCATGAGAGGTGGTAGGTGATGGTGGGGGAATCGCACTTTGCCTGCAGCGCCCCTGCAGACGGTTGTCTAGCCTAATTGCTAGAGACCAGCGTCTTGAAATCGGTGGGTTCCTCTCGGACTGCTATTTCATCCTGTAAAGGTTCATTGAGGCAGTTTAGGAAGGTGCCTTGTAATGCTGCGTCGTCCCACCCAGCGTCAGCAGCCAACGTCTTGAACTCCACCGAAAACTCGGCTACGCTCCGGACTCCCTGGCGAATATTCGCCAGGCGCTTGGATGCGTCCCCCCAGTGGTCGGGGTGATCAAACACATCCTTAAATTCGGAAATAAAATCGTCGAAGGTAAACCCCGCTGGGCTTCAGCCCAGGCTAGAGCTCTCCCTCTCAACAGACCGACAACAAAGCGTACCTTCGACTGATCAGTGGGGAAGGTCTGCGGCCGCTGATGGAACACCAAGGAGCACTGGAGAATAAATCCATGGCATTTCCCCGCATCCCCGGAAAAGGTGGATTCTCAGGTGGGAAGCGGCGCCGGAGGTGTAGCCGGGACGGGCTGGTTGAGCAGGGCTGTCGTGGCTGGCGAGGTAAGGTGTGAGGTTAACATGGTTACTTCCTTGGTTAGCTGTGCGATGATCATGGCCTGGTTGTTGTGGTCGAGGTTCCGAAGTGCTTCTTCATGTTGCCCCAGAAACTCGCCCTGGCTGCGAGTACTTTCCGGAGCCTGGCGGACTCTGAGTCTGAGTCTGCTGAGTCCATGTTTGGCCAGATCGTTCTGTCACGAATGTCACTGGTGGACCCAAATGCGAGACCCAGACTCAGAGTACAGTAACAAAGAATATTTATTCGAAGGGAAGGGGATGAGCAGGAGACGGGAGCGGGGGTAGCTAGAGGGACTGGTGGTGAGCGTGGCAGGTAGATGAGGGACAGGCAGGCAGGCAGGGAGAGGAGCGGTATGGCCGGAGACGGGTCGAGATCCTGGGGTAGAGGAGATACAAGGTTAGAACCATGAGGGGAAAACACAGCGCTAGAATATGCTGGAACGTCTTGCTAACCACACTGGCTGAATTAACGATCTGGCAATGAAAAGGGGGGGTCTTTATCCTGTCGTTGATTGTAGATAGATGGCAGGTGTGAGCGCAGAGCAGGTGGTGGACACCAGCGGTGAAGGAAGCCGTCAGGCTGAAGAAGGAGGCCTTTCGGGCCTGGTTGGCCCAGGGGTCTCCTGAAACAGCAGACGGGTATCGGGAGGCCAAAAGGACTGCGACTTCAGGGGTCGCTGAAGCAAAAACCCGGGTGTGGGAGGAGTTCGGGGAGGCCATGCAAAAGGACTTTCGGTTGGCCTCAAGGAAGTTCTGGCAAACTGTCCGGCGACTCAGGAAGGGAAAGCAGGGCTTGGCTCAGGCTGTGCTCAATCGGGGAGGAGAACTGCTGACCCAGACTGAGGATATTGTCGGGCGGCTGAAGGCTCGGGGGAAGCCTCACCCATATCCTTGGTAGAGGTCACTGAAGTAGTCAAAAAGCTCTTCAGTGGCAAGGCGCCAGGTGTGGATGAGATTCGCCCTGAGATGCTGAAGGCTCTGGACATTGTCGGGCTGGAGAAGGCTTATGACGTGTCCCCCGGGGAATCCTGTGGGGGGTACTATTGGAGTATGGGGTACCGGGGCCGTTGGTACGTGCCATTCGGTCCTTGTACGAACAAAGTGTGAGCTGTGTCCCTATTCTCGGCACAAAGTCAAGCACGTTCTCAGTGGGTGTTGGACTCCGCCAAGGTTGTCCCTTGTCACCGATTCTGTTCGTGATCTTCATGGACAAAATCTCAAGGCGTAGCCGAGGTGGGGAGAGTGTCCAGTTTGGGGACCTCAGAATTGCATCTCTGCTCTTTGCAGATGATGTGGTTCTGTTGGCTACATCAGACCGTGACCTCCAGCATGCACTGGGGCGGTTTGCAGCCGAGTGTGAAGCAGTCGGGATGAGAGTCAGCACCTCCATGTCTGAGGCCATGGTTCTCTGCCGGAAAACGGTGGAGTGTTCCCTCCGGGTTGGGAATGAGTTGCTGCCTCAAGTGAAGGAGTTCAAATATCTCGGGGTCTGGTTCACGAGTGAGGGCAAAATGGAGCGGGAGATGGACAGACGGATTGGTGCAGCGTCTGCAGTAATGTGGGCGCTGTACCGGTCCGCTCTCGATTTACAGGTCCATCTACGTTCCAACCCTCACCTATGCTGACAAGCTTTGGGTAGTGACCGAAAGAATGAGATCGTGGATACAAGCGGCCGAAATGAGTTTCCTCCGCAGGGCGGCTGGGCTCAGCTTTAGAGATAGGGTGAGGAGTGGAGCCGCTGCTCCTCCGCGTCGAAAGGAGTCAGCTGAGGTGGTTCCGGCATCTGGTTCCGGACACGTCCAACTGGGAGGAGACCCCGGGGCAGACCTAGAACCCGCTGGAGGGATTATATATCTCGTCTGGCCTGGGAATGCCTCAGGATCTCCCAGGAGGAACTGGAGAGTGTGGCTGGGGAGAAGGAAGCCTGGGGGGCCCTGCTTACCCGGCTGCCACCGCGACCCAGTCCCGGATAAGCGGACGAGAATGGATGGATGGATGGATGGATGGATGGATGGATGGACATTAGAATGACCGTAGTTGGAAGTGCATCATGCTGGCTCTACAATCAGATCAGAAGTATACTTTTTGTGTAGAATTACACAAATGTTCTCGAAATGAAGGTCTTATTTTAGTACCAGTGACAAAATGAAATACATTACTGTGTTGATGATCATCTTATATATATTACTATTTTTAAAACAAAACAAAAAACCATTTTGGGTGCACTGCCACTGTGACACTAAAATGTAAGCCTGAAGAGCACCGTCTGCAAGTTCTGTAAATCTTTCCAATGAATGACACACATTTTAAGTGAACCAAAAGGCCATATTTCCCACTGTAACATACTCCACCATAACCGTACTTGTACCCTTATTTATTATTCATGTTTACACCAAAGAATATAAATGAATGTATATTTTTTCCCACCCCAAATTTTGAGTGCCGGTTGAAAGTGATACTTCCATCCATCCATCCATCCATCCATTATCGTCCGCTTATCCGGGGTTGGGTCGCGGTGGCATTGTATACCGCGGTGGCATTGTATACCGCCTGGTATACAATGCACCCGACCCCAATGACTCTCCCTGCAGGTGGTGAGCCCACAGGGAGGTGACTCCACGTTGTCTTTTCGGGCTTGGCCCGGCTGGGCCCCGTGGATCCAGGTCCGGCCACCAGACGCTCGCCGACGAGCTCCCCTCCCAGGTCTGGCTCCAGAAGGGTGCCCCGGTTTCCCTTGTCCGGGCGAGGTGACTGTTCTTTCCGGGAGTCTTTTCATGGGGTCTTTGAATCGCTCTTAGTCTGGCCCCTCCCCTGAGACCACTTTGCCTTGGGAGACCCTACCAGGGGCTAATGCCCCGGACAACACAGCTCCCAGGGTCATGGGGGCGCCCAAACCCCCCCACCACGATAAGGTGGCGATTCTTTGGGGGGGCAGAGGAAAGAGATACTTTACAAAATATATCTTTATTAATATATCTATATACAAATATCTGTGTTGTTTGAGAGCCACCGGATTGTTTCATGTCTCAACTGTCCACTGTGATAGCAAGCGTGTACCGAGCGTTCTGGTGCATGCTGGATGCCGTAGATCAACCAGGTGGGTGCCACACACTGGTGGTGGAGGAGGTGTCATATAACACCCCACCCCACACACACACACACACACATACACACTGTGGCAATACGGGACTTTCCGGCCCCTCCCTCCCGAGTCCCAGGGATCGCAGCTGTCACCTATCAGCTAATTAGGAGGCAAAGTGGTGACAGCTGCGGCCCTAGAGGAATCGGCATGGACCGGGTATAAAGCCAGGGGCTTACTCCCAGTCGGGAGTTCGGAGTACGGGGGATCACGGAGATCACGGAGATCACGGAGCGCGCGACGAGGATCGGGGCCGACGCGGGAGACGCCGGAGAAGCCGGCGACCCAGAGATCGCCCCCCGCCAACGCGCCGCGGAGATCGCGCGGACCCGTACGAGACGGGAGAGGACTGTACCCCGCGGAGCACGGCTACCCGGGAGTAGGCGTCCGGACCGCAGAGGACTCGTATTGAGACACGCTGTTAAGTACTGACGTGATCTCCTCTGTGTGTGTAATAAACGGCCCGACTACGGAGCCTTAAACAGCCTTGGTATCAGTGTTTCCTATGCGTCGTGCCTTCAGAGACTAAGCGGGTTGCCACAACACATACACATACACACATGCTCACTAATTAAAATGCCCTTGAAAAGTGGCTTGAAAATATAATTACATTAAATGCAATACATTATTATGGATACATAATACATACATTTGGATACATTTGTAAACATGTTGTATACGTGTTTGTATGTACATTTATGGGTTACATACATGTATTTCTAAATGTATGTATCCCTGTTGGTCCACTTACAATTGTAATGTAATACTATGATTTTTCTTAAATGTCCGTTGATATTTTATTTCTGTGTATTAAGCTATTTAATGGTATGTATTCGGATTGTGGTTACAAACAAGCACCGAAGGACAGCTATTGCAAATGACCGTACACGTCTATAATGCAATGCATCAGACAAATTGTATCATGGATGCAGAGGTTTTGAGGCTGTGCAGTGTGTGTTGTTGGTGGCTGGTTTAAGCAGCCTCACTTGGCCCGAGTCAGGCTGATTAGTCTGGGGCTGGGTGAGGCTGCACAACTGTGCTGCATTGGCTAATCAATGCACACAGGATAAACCAGCCATCATCACACACACTCTAGAGGGGTGCAGATATGTCAGCATTTAGGCCGAGGGCGGCAGCACAGCAACCGCACCATACAACCATCCATAGCTACCCATCCCTGGAACCACCCTGCATCAGCCCAGGTCCAGCCACACCTCAGCGAGCCAGCACGGCAGCCCTAAGCCCCATGCTCCAGGAGGGAGATAGGGAAAATGCCTCGTCGCCCTGGCGGAGGTGCTGTTCCAGGCCATTCTCGGGGCTACCACCATGACCAAGCTGTCAAGCCTCCCTCTGCCCTTCCAGGCAGCCCTGCCATGGTTAGCGACACCTCCGCCAGACAAGGCAGCAGCCTGGGTCTCTGGTCTCCAGGATGGAGGGGGAGGGGGGTGGCTGGCAATACTGGGCAGGTGTGGGGACAGTGGGGTTGGGGGTTGTTTTTTATTTTAGGTATGGCAACCCTGTAAAGAGGATGGTTTATAGATCTATATATATTTTTTTTTATTATTGGGATTCCCCCCAGTCTCAATTTGGTGTTGGTACATGTGGGCTGTGTGGCTGGTTCAAGCAGCCTCACATGGCCTGAGTCAGCCTCACCCATATTGCATGCATTATTATGCCATGCAAGAATGGCATCAACTCAAATATGATTCCATTGACAGTGATGGGAAGTAACGAAGTACAAATACTTTGTTACTGTACTTAAGTAGATTTTTCAGGTATCTGTACTTTACTTGAGTATTTATTTTTTTGACAACCTTTTACATTTACTCCCTACATTTAAACATGAATTTCTAACGGCACTCGTTAATTTAGTTTTATTGCATTTGAGGGGAATTGTCAGTTGTTGTTTTTTTGCACGTCTTCCCAACATCAAGAGTGATCTCAACCTAAAGGGCAACAACACAGAAGAGAAGCTTGCATCCGCGTTAGAGGAGCTCTGATTTCACGCCAGACGTAACGACACGAAACAGACTTAGAAATAAAATACGAGAGGGACACCTGAGGTAACTAGCGAGAACTAAACATGATGAACAAGAACCCCCCCCCCCTACACACACACACACACACACACAAAATGTTACACAAGACAGCTAGGTGTGTGTGTGTGTGTGCAGTGCACATGTGTGTGTTACTATTATGTATAATATGTCAGTAAACATCATCACTAAGACAAAAGAGTCTAAAAGTTTCAAAAATGTCCCAAGTTTCCAGTTCTGTTGGCATTGAAAGCTGATGTTCTGCATTGGAGCCTCACGTTAATATTGGTCCACATTAAGTTGATTATTTTCAATATATTAAGAATTAAAATGGCTACTTTTTACTTTTGTACTTTGAGTACATTTCAGAGCCTGTACTTTTTACTTTTTACTTGTGTCAATAAATTGAATCAGTATTTCAACTTACCAGTCGTATCTGTACTTCTACTTAAGTAAAGGATGTGTATACTTTTGCCACCTCTGAAAATATGCATATTCATTTCCCATGCCATAGTGGATAAATGAAGAGCACAACAGTGACAAAGAGCAATGTAAATGTAATACAGTATCATCACGATTGGTATTATTTGGATATTTAGATTTGGGATCTAAATGTATTGTATCTGAATTATTGTTGTAAATATTGTTTAAGGAAATGTTTATAATTACTGTAGTTTTATGTATAGGCATTACCCCTTGTAATGGTTTGGCCCAAGACTGATTTCCAACAGTATCATTTGTGTGATTTCTTAAGGCCTATGGAGAGGCCAAGTCACCCATCTACTATGTAGGCGACGGCAAATAGTTTGTTTTGTCTGTCCACTTTGTTTTTGTTGTTCATGCTGAATACTTTCAGAAAGGTAGTAATAGAAGTAGAAATAAAGTTCCTATTCCCTTTTATTATATTTATATTAATATGATGTCAGGTTCTGTTAGCTTTGAACAAAAACAGCCGAAAAAATGTACTCTTTACTTTTTACTTTGAGTACCTTTCAGAGCCTGTACTTTTTTACTTTTACTAGAGTAAAAAGTTGAATCAGTACTTCTACTTTTATCAAAGTATTTTTTTACACAAGTATTTGTACTTTTAGTACATAATGTGTGCACTTTTGCCACCCCTTGAATATAGCAATATACTGTATTATATTCCTCCACACACACAAGCAATGCTCAACAATGTCTACAGTAAAGTGGTTTTACAACATCTACCTGGGGCATGTCTTGAACAACACACAAGATGATGTCTACTCAGCTGTGGAGTTTTCATTAGCCTTGCCCTCTTCCTTTAAATCACTCTAATGAAAACCCAGCTGCTGGCCTCAGTGAGCACCATAGATACTTAAAGCTAAATCCTCCTTCTGCTGCCAATGCTATTGATTATTTATTATCTAGAGACAGCCTTGGAGTGCTGCAACTGGCATTATAGAGGGATGGGAGAAGTTGATGAGAGAGGGGTAACGTGTCATTACTACTGTGACGACAGTAGTACAGGACTGATGGAAACTAGATCATTCATCATGGGTTGATGTTTACCTAAAAGAATGTCAAACCAAAGACAGCATATATTACAAGCTATGTTAACCGGCTAGTTATTTTTGCAATGTATCTGTGACATCCCTGTAGACTAGTAAAAATGTTTCCATCTCTGTCTATACTAGTAAAAACATTGCAGACATGACAGATATTGATATTTTCAGATTCTTCTTGCTGTTCCCAACACATCATTGGTTTCCTACTGCTGTAAAGTCAAGGCACAAACACTGCAACAGAATACTACAAATAACACAAATTGGAGGGATCAGAATCAGAATATTTACAATAGTTAGAGTAAAAAAGTCCAGCAGGAATGAGAAATATAAAAAATATATAAAAGGCAGTATAAAAATGTAAAAAATATAGAATAAGTGAGTGATTGCAGACCATGTATGTCTGCATGTCAATATTTTATAAGTTCTGCAATAAGTTAAGACACCTCCTAGAGTACAGGTCCTGCAGGGTGGGGAGTCTAGTGCCAATAGAACGTTCAGCTGAACGCACCACCCTCTGCAGAGCCCTCCTGTCCTGTGAGGAGCTCTCCACCGCACCAGCGTAGAAGGTCTGAAGGATCCTCCTGATCAACACAGATACACCTATTACTGGTCATCTTTACTGCTGATAGGTTACAGTAGGACACAATATGGCAGAGGTCAGGAGCCCTGGGTGTCTTTATGCGTGTGTGTGTGTGTGTGTGTGTGTGTGTGTGTGCGTGGGTTGTTGTGCCAGGTGGCAAGCTAAATAGTTTGAGAACCAATGCAATAGTGCACTGAACAATAAGATGTCATGCTGGACCTAAAGGATCCTATCAGAATCAAGGAATCAAGGTTGTATTCAGTCATGGCATTCATTGGACTGGCTGTGGGGCTAAACACAATTGGTCGACTATTTTGGTCATAATTCTCCTCCCCTTCCACTATCTGCGTGTTACCATTTTCATAGTCACTGTCGCTACCTGAAACAACAACGACAACAATTTTAATGCAATGGCTTACCCCCCTCCCCCAATGTGCACATAACCCCCTGCCCCAAAAAATATTTTAGAAGGGCACCATCGCTGCATCTTTTTCTTAGCACCACCCAGGATGACTGTGATTGGGTGTGTGCTACTTATACAGAGCAGGACTCGTCAAGTGACAACAGAGCAACTGATTTAATGCATTCTGATGAGCTCTGGCATCCAATGCCATTCAACACAACTGCTGAAATTAGTTCTGCAAACAAATTCAAGGTCATTCGCTTTGGCTGGTCTGTCCGCCTGTCTGTCCGCCTGTCTGTCTGTCTGTGTCTTTCTGCTTGGATGTAGATATAGTTACATTGTTAAGTATGACGATAATAACGTTGATAGTGCTGTGCATCAGTGTGAATAAAACACAAAGGACAGCATGAGGATATTAGGTCAAGACTTGTTTGTTTGAAACGTGTATATGGGCGGTAATGGAGAAGCATAAACATGGCAGATCCAGCGCTGACAATCCTGACACTGCAACCTTCAGCCAGGATGCACGGCTCTATTTTTATAATACACAATGACTCACCTCACAATTCATCACCTCACCTTCACCGTGTGTGCATTATTGTCACATTAATTATTAGATAAATACATAGGAAATTGGTTACAAACAAGGTTGGAAACAAGGTTAGATGGAGACAAAATATATGGTTTATATTTGTATGTAATGGAAATGTAATCAATAGTGAAGCTGAGCTGTACTGTATATTGTTAGGATTCTGTTGGAAACTAGTAGTCAGGGCATCACAAATACATTTAAAGTGATTCAAGTCAATATTCAATTTTGGTTCAACATTCAATATTATGTTGGTGAGAGTAACTGCAATTAGTGTTTTCACTGGTTATTGAGCAATACTGACATGAGTATGCAGTCGTGTCACTGTTCTGCAAATAATAGAATCAGAATCAGAAGTGAGGAAATGTTGTATTTTGCAGAGTGAATCATCAGCCGAGGCTCAAGTCAACAATTACCAACTAATTTGATGGGTTTGAAGATGCAAACTATAAATATATACTGTAACATATTCAAATCATATCATATATTCAACTGCATTAAGCAAGGTAGGAATTTGTATTGATTCGTTCTACTAATAGCTCTTATTAAACAAGAATTTTGAAGTAATTATCCAATATCTTAGTAATCTAAATCTCTCTTTATCCCACCTATTGTCACTTGAGAGGTCGGCATATGAATATTCTTTACTCTGGCTCCATAGAAGGTTAAACATCTTCCTACTATCCAAAAAATTGCATTGAATACACAACAAAAGCTTTATGTAAGAATACACACTGAGCCAATATAGTAAAGAACAATTATTTTTCATTAAACAGTGGTCAATAATTGCTGAAATAAACGAGCATATTGTGATCATTACTTTATTTATTCCCATTTAAATGCTAAGTTTCACATTTGATTTGCTACTTTACTACTTTACTTTAATGCTACTAGGCTTTATTTTCAAGGTGTTCACGTCTTTGAATATTAATTTTCATAAATCCTAATATCATTAACCGCATGCACACAAGCACAGACACACACACACACACACACACACACACACTTCATTGTGTCTTGCGTTGATCTAATTTTCTGTTTGTTTGAATGCTGGGTCTATCCCTTGATGTCAGCACTGTTCTTTTCCGAGGCCATTTTACTGTTGAGTTGAATGAAGCGTGGCGAGCTAATTGAATTGTAGTTCTGTTGTTTCTCTCAGTGTGAAGAATGTTGATTGAGACGTCCCCCACACACCCACCCACACACACCCACCCACACACACCCACACAGGAGATATGACGTAGCGCAGTAGAGAACGTTGTGGTATTTTGATCATCTTTGAACATGCATGTCTTTGCCTTTGTGTGTGAATCTATTAGCTGTCTGCACAGCACTTGTCTGCTTGATGCTCTATGTTCTGTCAGGCTGCATAGATCAGCTGACAGCAGTATACTGTGAATATAAGCATCACACACGCACATATTCTAGGCACAACCTCCTCCACTTCCATTATAAGATGCAGGAACAATGGACAGACAGGCACACACACATAATAGGGCTGGGCAGTAATTCTGTATATTATCGTTTATCTCCTTTGAATAGTATTATATCAACATCATCACAAAATTATTTTGTGAAAATATCTAGAATTAATTTGTTTTCATATTAACACACACATACCAATATCAGACAGACAGACACACACAGACTCTCTCTCACACACTCACACACACATATTATGAGAATACAGTTTTCCATATAAGAAGAAGATCTTTATTAGTCCACACACATAGTGGTCACACAACACAGTGGGAAGTGGTGGCCGCCAAACACACACACGCGCATGCAGGGAGGGTGGCCCGTGGAAATTTGTCCTCTTCATTTGACCCATCCTGCTGCCCCTCCAGGGGCCGGTGCCCGGGGACCAACAGCTCCAGGTTTTACATCCACATCTTGGTCCGGGATGTGGACAGGAGAGGCGATTTTCACATGTTTTTAATTCGCCCAGCCCTAACACACACACACTTAGATGGACAGACACCCACCCACCCACACGTGTTCATCTCACAGCTGGTCAGCCTTATGATGAGGATTCAATGCTATCATTTCCTCCAAGTGTAATGATTGTCTGTAGATGCACACAATACAATCTCTATTCTATATACGGTGTAGCCCTACCTGAAAAGCCAAGTTCCTGATTGACGTACTACAATGTTCTTATTCCATTAAATATATTGTGGCACACTCTGGGGTTTTGATGAGTGCCCACAAGACTGAAAACAATAATTCAATGTTCCACACCAGTATCCAATGAATAATGTCTTTTATTGACTGTAATGGGGAGGGAAAGTGTAGGGTTAATCGCAGTGCCAAGTCTGTAATTCCAACAGAGTCGTCGTAGTGCATAAACAGGGGGTATCACACCGGAAAGTAGTCGCATACACTCCAGGGCAAGGCAGGCGGGAGGGAGGCTAGTCAGGCAGGCACGGGTCGTACACAAAACGGGTTCTCAGACAGGCAAACGGTCAAAGCACACAGCCACATAGTTTCCTTCTTTTTAACTCACACACAGCATCTTGGTCTCCACTCTTCTTCTTCTTCTTCTTCTTCTTCTTCTTCTTCTTCTTCTTCTTCTTCTTTCTTTCCCACAACCACCTCCTCTTCCACTCTCTTCTTGATTCCTCCTTCGACTCTCTCCACCACCCGTCCTCTCCTATTTATATCCTGGATGCCGGCCCTGATTGGCTGCCGCGGAGTGATGCAGTCAAATCCAATAAGGCTAATTGCCTCTCTCCAAACGCTTGTCTCCTCGGCTCCCTCTGGGGGCCGAATGGGGAATTGCGGCTCCCCATACTGTCTCCCACGCTCTCTTTTCCTGCCCCTCAGTGGCCGGCTGCCACAATATGTAATATAATATATATTAGGCAGATGGATGGTTATTATTTATATCACATACAAGATAACTGAAGAAAGCTCAGATATTAAGACACGAAGGAACCATTTCCTTAAATCTACACAATTCATCGCCAATGTGTCACTGAACTAGCCTGGAAATCCAGACCTACATCTAGAAAGCTGTAGGTCTGGTAATGAGCAATGAAAATGGCCGAACTGGAGGGGCGGCACCAAGAATGCGTTTGAAAATATCACTGCACGCAATTGGATAACACTACGACCAATCAGAAGAATACACAGGGTGACGTATCCAGAGCGACGGAAACGACTTTGTTTTGGAGAATAGTTTGACAGAGAGATGTAAATGTAGCCTAATGGAAATACCACGGAGATACCACTTTGGCAACGCAACGTTAACCTTGTAATATTCTTAGCCAAGGAATATTGAAATAAAGAGATGCAACCGAGTTGTCGTTTATGGATGTTTAATAGCAACTGCGCATGGTACCGAGCATGGGCGTAGAATTTAGTGGGGACACTGGGGACATGTCCCCACCAATTAACGGAGCACCCCCCCCCCCCCCCCCCCCATCAGAACCGCAAATTAACGGAGCACCCCCCCCATCAGAACCGCAAATTAACGGGGCACCCCCCCCCCATCAGAACCGCAAATTAACAGAGCACCCCCCCCCATCAGAACCGCGAATTAACGGAGCACGCCCCCCCCCCATCAGAACCGCAAATTAACGGAGCACCCCCCCCCCATCAGAACCGCAAATTAACGGAGCACCCCCCCCATCAGAACCGCGAATTAACAGACAAAAAATAACATGTTTTCAAAGTCATTAGAACTGTAATGCTTTTATTAAGTACTCGTATCGGTATTCGCTATCGGCAAGTACTCGGTCTGAAAAAAAGTGGTATCGGTGCATCCCTAGTTTGTACAGATACTCAGTCAACATTTTCGATAGCCATCTTGCAATGTTTACTGACTGATTCCGGACTGATTCCATCGCAGCGCTGACGTCATCTGTTTAGCCCGCCTCTGGCCCGCCTATATCAGATACACCGATGTGATTGGTTGATGTTCGAAACAACGGGCATAGCTAATGAGCATGTTAATCGTTACCAGAGTACTCGCTGAGCAAATTCTAATTGTGCTCTCGCGAGAACTCTGGATTTCCAGGGTATCACTGAACAAGAACAAAACACAAAAGAACAGATCCATCTATGGAATGGATCTGGAGATCTATGGAGATCTATGGAAACTGCTGAATTGTTAAAATTGTCATTCCCCAAAACAAATCTGACCAACCTCGTTCAACATAAGGGAAATGCTTCTATCACTAAGCTGGAGTGGTGGCTCTCATTATGCTGATAAATGTTTCCGATGAGCATCGCATAAGCAGCGCATGAATGCTAAGTGCAACCAGCATGCTAAATGGTGCATCCAGGTGTTCTTTAAGGGAGAGCCAGGGGCCAGATTCACTAAATTATCTTAAGATAATTCTTAATAAGTTTCCTAAGAAGTTCTTAAGAATTTTCTTAACTGCAATTCCGCAATATTTTCTGAAGAACATTTTATTTAATTAGTATTTCTTCTGTTATTTTATTCAAGTTTTCACATTTCCCATTTCATCTTGAAGTGTGAGTGAACCCCCGGTTTCAGTTACACTTAAAACATTTAAAAAAACACTGAGTGTTGGATATTTGCAAGGGTGGCGGGCATTGAGACTGAGCTGTTAGCCCATGCTAACTTTGTGATACTTTTTTATTTGTTTACCGTTTACTACCGATGCTTCCTATACATTGATTTATTTGTGGCGGCGTGCCACAATATCATTCATTCACATATCAACATTGCCCATAACATCGCCGTTGCGTCATGCAGTTGTGGAAGCATTAATATTTTAATATTTTCATCAACATCATGTGCAATATTCTCAATATACTGTAAGGTGCAATAGTACTTTTCAACATCATTGGCAACTTTTCTATTCGAGTTAACATGTATTCCTGCCCAGGAGACGGGGCTTCCATGCGTAGTTGCCGGGCAGCAGCACTTCTCTCTATAGAGCTCTATCGTTTCAATAGCGTTCAATCGGAATTCTACAAAATCTGTGAATTACAAAGTACCCATCCCCCAAAATGTCCCAAATGGATGTAACATTAAAATCGTATTAAGAAGTGTATCCTGCTGACCCTACAATCGGATTGCTGGTCTATACGGTCCAGTTGGTGTTATGTTGGTGACGTCTAAAAGTATACTTTTTGGTCCAATTTGGAACATTGGAACGAAGGAACGTTCACAAACTGATGATAGTCTGGTTGGTGGGAAATGGCAACAACTTAGGATTTCACATATATTTTCTCTAAATTAAGAGAATGCAAGAGAACGTGTTACGGCTCGCCCGTCCTCGCCTCCACGGCCGCTCCTCTCACCTCCCACTACACGCTCGTCACGATCGTTGGCACCGGCGCCAAGGCGGAGCGGCGCTGACGCGGCAGACATCACGAGTTCCCGCACCGGGTCCCCATCCCCAATCGAGTTCAGCGGCGGACTACGCGACTGAGTTCCGCATACTCGCGGCTCGGTGCGCGTGGAACGAGCCCGCGCTGTATAGCGCGTTCCGCCAGTCGCCTGTATAATCTCTCAGGGCCGGAGAAGGCGGCGATGGACAGCTACCTGCAGGAATGCTTGGCCGAGGGTCTCATCCGACCATCCCAATCCCCGGTGGCAGCGGGGTTCTTCTTCGTGAAGAAGAAGGATGGGGACCTGAGGCCATGCATAGACTACAGGCTGCTGAACAATATAACCATCAAAAACAAATATCCCCTCCCCCTCATGAGTTCCAACTTCAAACCCCTCATCGGGGCGACCATTTTTACTAAGTTGGACCTCCGGAGCGCATACCACCTTGTGCGCATCCGAGAGGGGGATGAGTGGAAGACCGCCTTCAAGGCCCCCCAGGGGGCATTATGAGTATCTCGTGCTGCCTTTCGGCCTCACCAATGCCAGGGACATGTTAGATGTATTTGTGGTCCTCTACTTGAGAACCGGCTGTTTCTCAAGGTGTAGAAATGCATCTTCCATTCTCCATCAGTGGAGTTCCTGGGGCTCATTGTGGAGGGAGGACTGATCCGACCAGACCCCCATAAGATCAGGACAGTGGTCGAGTGGCCCCAACCCTCTACCCGGAAGCAGCTACAGAGCTTCCTCGGGTTTGCCAATTTTTATCGCCGGTTCATCCGGAACTACAGCCGAGTAGCTGCCCCCCTGACGCACCTCACCTCCACGCTGCATGCCTATCACTGGACGCCAGCGGCCAGCACCGCCTTCGCGGCACTAAAGGAGCACTTCATCACCGCCCCGGTCCTCCTCCATCCTGACCCCGCCCGGCAGTTTGTCGTAGAGGTGGATGCTTCGGACACCGGTATCGGCGCTGTTCTCTCCCAGCGGTCAGCGGTCAGCATCCCTGTGCTTTTTTCTCCCGCCGGTTCTCACCGGCCGAGGAGAATTATGACATCGGTAACAGGGAGCTACTGGCGGTGGTGGGGGCGTTTGAGGAGTCGCGTCACTGGTTGGAGGGTTCGGAGCACCCCACGCACCCCACGGTGGGCTCAGTTCCTGGAGAGGTTCGAGTTCACGTCACGTTCCGACCAGGATGGGACCGGAAGGGAGCGCCCAGGAGCCTGAGCCCATTCTTCCTGCAGCATGTGTCATCGGGGTGGTCACGATGGACTTGAGGGGGTGGCGGGCCTTCTGCAAGGGGATTGGCACTACCATCAGCCTCTCCTCAGGATACCACCCGCAGACGAACGGCCAGGCGGAGCGTGCCAACCAGAGCCTGGAGTCCGCTCTGCGTTGCGCCTCGGCTCTCCACCCCACCTCCTGGAGCGGAGACCTGCCCTGGGTTGAGTACTCCCTCAATTCCTTGGTCTGCAAGGCCACCAGCAGGTCCCCGTTCGCTCCCTGGGATACCAGCCCCCGCTGTTCTCGTTCCACGAGTCGGAGGCCGCCGTCCCGTCGGTCCAGGCCCATCTCCGACGGTGTCGCCGGGTGTGGAGGGAGGTCCGCACCGCCCTGCTCCGTGCCAACGAGCGTTGGCACGGGGCAAATCGCCGCCGCACTCCTCCCGGTATACCAGGCTGGCCAGCTGGTATATCTCTCCATGGTTGACCTTCCGCTACAGGTCTCCTCCAGGAAGTTGGCAACACGCTATGTCGGCCCGTTCAGGATTGACCACGTCCTGAACCTGGCGACAGTGCGTCTCAGGCTCCCTGCCTCCCTGCGGGTCCACCCGGTGTTCCATGTGTCCAGGGTTAAACCAGCCTCCTCCAGCCCGCTCATGCCAGCGGCTCCTGCACCACCGCTTCCTCAGCTGGTCGACGGTCATCCCCAGTGGATGGTGCGGCGGCTACTGGGGGTGCGCCGCCGGGGTCGGGGGTTCCAGTACCTGGCGGACTGGGAGGGGTATGGTCCGGAGGAACGGAGTTGGATCTATAGATCCAACTCCGATAGATCTATATCTATATACTTCATGCTGGTGTATTCATTTATGCTAGTCATTTGTGTGTGTCTGTGTGTGTGTGTGAGACGCGTGTTGTTTAATTACATGTGTTTTTACTACAAGTAGGCCAAGGCTCGCTGCTAAGCTTGGTTTTCCCCAAGGAATCACTTGGACACGCACACACGCACGCACGCACGCACACACACACACACACACCACATAAAACACAAATAAATCAAGTGTTTGAATCATTTTGTCGGAGATCTTTCTGGTAACAAGTTATTCTATGCACCACATGGTGGAGGGCCGCTGGCTGCCTGGAAGAATCACCAAGGTTACCTTCAGACACGGCTGTTTGGTTTCATGCTTCTGTGAATAGATAAATGTCAGGTTTTTACTCATGTTGCTCCTCACCATCACACAAGGCTACAAGGTCCTTTTGTTTCAAGTTTGACACCTCTCTTGCTATAATCATGTAGTTATATATAGTATAGTATAGTTCAGTGTAGTTCATGTCCCTGTCCTCCATGACTAGTCTGGCTGAACCCATTCATTCCCCATATGTCTTACCCTCTCTTCTCTTCTCTCCAACTGCAGGAGGAGACAAATGAGGCCTGGAAGAATAAGCAAGCGTGAATAATTGTACAACCCCCCACCCCTTCCCCACAGTGTGCCAAGGGGACAGAGAGACACCTGCAGCTCCTCATCTGTGTGTGTGTCATCTGTAGCGGGTAGAAGGAGGAAGGCATCAGCCATGCTCAGTGCAATGGAAAGCAAATGTACAGACAAACACGCACGCACTCACGCACGCACGCACCACGCACACGCACACGCACACACACACACATGCAGAAACAAAAGCAGAAAAGCACCAAGATGACCAACAACAGATTTGAAAGCTGATTTATCATCATCATCATCATTGCCAGTTTTTCAACTGTTCTCCACTCAGTTGGTTGGACGTTGCACGGCTATCGCTATCACACTCTTCCACTTGTTCCTGTCTAAGGCATCCTGAGCTGACCGCTCGCTACCTCACGTCTCTCGGGGTCTTCCCCTCCTGGCCCGTCCATCCACCTGGATACTGTGGATCTTATTGATCCAGGTGGCACTACGCTGCACATGGCCAAACCACCGAAGGCATCAGCCTCGTAGTGCTGAGGCGAGGTCAATGATCCCAAGCATCAGACGGAGGGCATCAGAGCTCACCCGGTCCACAGGTTACATCCATGTCAACATATTTCTCTCGCTTCTCTCAAACCTGGACCGATCGCTTTTCTTAATTGGCCTGCACTCACTAGCATGTAGCAGCCCATTTGCCCAAGTGCTATTGACCTTTCCTTGTGTCATTCTGAGTGCCAACATCTAAGAACATACAGTATGCTAAACAGTGCTAAGTAAATTATTAAGATGTACAAACTAGGGGTCGACCGATAATCGGATCCGATATTCATCATTTTTCCGATTATTGGAATCGTTATTTTGTATGATCTGATTGCCGATTAAATGAAAAAAAATTTAAATGCGCTCCTTGCGGCAAAATGCACTCCTTGCAGGCGGCTCTGATGCAGTTGCCTCTCTCTGGCTCAATGTCCCACCAGCAGCATTATTGGATTGGCTATACATCACGGGTACAAAATAGCCAATCTGTACTCCGTATTTGTGGGAGACAAGTGGGAAAGAGGTCGCCAATCAGGCTGCACTGTTTGTCTCGACACGCCCATTCGCTTTGATTGGCGATTGGCGCAGCCAAAATAACGGTTTCGGTTTCGGCTCGACACACACCAAAACACTGCCAACCGATTGGCTTTTTTTTACCCGTGATGTATAGCCAATCCAATAATGCTGCCAGCGGGGAGCATGCAAGGAGTGCATTTTGCCGCAAGGAGCGCATTTGAATTTTTTTTCATTTAATCGGAAATCAGATCATACAAAATAACGATTCCAATAATAGGAAAAATTATGAATATCAGATCCGATTATCGGCCGATTATCGACCCCTAATTACTAATAATCAGTATCGGTATCGGCCCAGAAAAAACCATATCGGTCGACCCCTAGTACAAACACGCAGGTTAGTGCTAGGGTTAGGAGAAGGAAGGTGGAGGGGGAGGGGGGATTATGCAGAGTCCAAGTGGGCTCTGAACAGGTGGGTCTTGAGTCTCTTGTGAAAGCTGGTGAGCGACTCTGCCATACTGGTGTTCATTCCACCACTGAGGTGCCAACAGAGAAGAGTTGAGACTTGGCAGAATGATGTTTGCCTTTTCTTAGTGAAGGTGGTACCAGTCGGCCAGCTGAAGTTGTAGAGCGGAGAAATGGAGCTGGGGCGTGGGATCTGACTAATGTTTGGAGGTAGGTAGTGGCAGTTCCACTGACAGCCTTGCAGGTCAGTACCAATGTCTTGAATCTAATGCAAGTGATTACCAGTGCCAGTGGAGGTCGCGGAAGAGGGGGGTTACATTGGTGCCTGGTTGAAAACCAGGCACGCTGCTGCATTCTGGATGCTCTGTAAGGATTTGATTGCGAGGCTGGGAGTCTAGCCAGGAGAGAGTCGCAATAGTCGAGGTGAGTGATGACGAGCACTTGGAGTAGGATATGTGCTGCTTTATGTGTAAGGAAGGGCCGGATCCTGTGGATGTTGTAGAGAGCAATTCTACAAGAGGGCCATAGAGGTGATGTTGGCATTGCAGCACAGCTGGACGTCCATTATGCCAAGGCTCCTCGCGGTCGGTGAAGGGGAGATTTCAATGTCCTCAATGGCAACAAGTAGGTCCATCTAAGGTGAGTCTTGGCATGAAGAGAAGCTCAGTCTTGTCTAGGTTAAGCTTCAGGTGATTGGCAGTCATCCATTTGCTGATGTAAGCCAGGCATTTAGAGAGTGTTGCATGTTGCAATTTGGGTATCAGAGAGGGGGAAGGAAAGGAACAGTTGTACTGACCTTCATGGCTGTCAACGGAACCGCCCCTACCTACCTCCAAAAATTAGTCCGACACTACACCCCAGCCCGAGCACTCCGCTCGGCAACTTCTGCCAAACGACTGGTACCGCCTTCACTAAAAACAGCCAAACATCGCTCTTCCAAGTCCCAACTCTTCACGGTTCTGGCTCCGCAGTGGTGGAATGAGCTCCCGGCTCATGTCAGAACAGCCGAGTCGCTCGCCAGCTTCCGCAAGAGACTCAAGACCCACCTGTTCAGAGTTCACCTGGACTCTACATAACCCCCCTCCTTAACAAGAGACTCAAGACCCACCTGTTCAGAGTTCACCTGGACTCTACATAACCCCCCCCCCCCTAGCACTAACCTGCGTGTTTATATGTCTTAACACTTATTAATTGCACTTAGCATTGTTGTTCATTCTCAGATATTGTATCATGCTTAGAATTGCACGCCTGCCCAGCTACTTATGCAGGCAACTTGGCAATTATGAAACTCGTTCTATTCGTCTCGTAAATAGGAATGCTGGAAAACAGCTCTATTCTTATCTTCAGGTACCACAGTGATATATTGCTGCCTCTCCTTCAACAAATGTATTTTTGTAAGTCGCTTTGGATAAAAGCGTCTGCCAAATGCCCTAAATGTAAATGTAAATGTGTCATCTGCGTAACAGTGATAGGAAAACCCATGGGATGTAATTACAAGGAGAACAGACTTGAGGCAGACAGGTCAAGAAGGATGAGCACTTATGAGAGGGACAAGGCTCTGGCGGCAGGGAGGCACTCAGTTACTGCGAGCAGGGCTGTCTCCGTGGAGTGTGCAGCCTTGAAGCCTGACTGATGTGGGTCTAGCACACATGTGTCAAACTGGATCCGGCCCAGCACCTCATTTTATGTGGCCCGCGAGAGCTTGCAAAGAATATAATTTGCTTATCATACAAATCAGGGCCGGACTGGCCATCGGGAGAACCGCGACTCTTCATGGTGGCCTGGCCATCTAATTTCAACAAGTTTGCACATACTGGTACCTAAACTATAATGTCCGTCTAGGGTTGGGCACTGGGAGCCCGGCCGTATGCTCCCAGCGCCCGGCCTTACGCTCCCAGTGCCCGGCCGTACACTCCCAGCGCCGGGCCGTACGCGTACACTCCCAGCGCCGGGCCATACACGTACACTCCCAGCACCCGGCCGTACGCACCCAGCGCCTGGCCGTACGCTCCCAGTACAGAAGACAGATCACCATATCAGCTTTTCCCACATTTACTGCACTTAGCCTTGTCGTCGCTTTCTTTTACAAAGTGAAGGCACACTTTTGACCGTTTAACGCGATCCATCTTTCACACTGCTGACTAACCGCTAGCTCGTATCAAAACAAATGGACACTTCGCAGCGTTGTGTTGATGCGTGACATATACAGGTCCTGGCAGATACGTTGTTTTAAACGTCCTGGCAAGTAGCTGCCACGTCATTGCAGACATATAGCCTTTGCTTGCAATAATAAAGATCTCTTTTAGGAGTCGATGAGCAGAATCGAAATTCCTTCCTTTCGGGTACCTAGTACCCGGCAATGGATTCGGTTCTAATTTGGAACCGAGTTTCGGTTCCCAACCCTATGTCCGTCACTGGGACTATATTTCCTGGCTTGAATGATGTTCCCAGTCTGGCCCTAAATTGTACAATGGCTGTACACTTGTACGTCTGCTGCTTTCTGAGGTAGTTATTAAGTAGTTACTAAAACCAATCATAATCAAACGCAGGAGGAGGATATATTTATATAGTTTTACAGTTACAACCGGCCCTTTGAGGGAAACTATAATGCTGATGTGGCCCGGGATGAAATTGAGTTTCATACCCCTGGTCTAGCAGGTAGTTTTGAATGAGATACGAGGATAGTTGGGTAGAGACAGCACCAGGGTTTCAGGGTTTTGGAGAGGAATGAGGGGGAGGGTTGCAGGTCTGTCTTGAGGAGCATTATCATTATTATCATTATTATTATTATTATTATTATTATTATTATTATTATTATTATTAAACATACTTTTAAATCAGGTTTTGGTGCTAAAGTCAAATGTATTCCTTTCACTCTTACATTTTCCACAAAAGATGGCCAAAGAAGAAAGAGGCAGTGCTTTGAAAAAATGCACATAGATTAAATTAATGGCTGTTCCTTTACACATTGATCCTTCTTTGTGTTGAGATGGATGTACAAGTTAATGGCTGCTGGAGTTTCAGTAGGCGCTAGGTGCGGTGTGAAATGAGAAATGAAAGCAGCAGAAAGAAGCATTTTGTCACGGTCTAGCAAAACCTGCCTAGCGAACCTGAAGCAGACAGTTGGTAACATCAAATCAAATACAGGCAAACACAAACTGACCTTGAAGACAGACAGACAGGCAGACAAGCTGGAGAAAGATGAAAAAATAAACAAAATATGCCGATAGACAATGTGGGCACGAATGCGAGGTGTTCACTTCTGTAAGGTCAGAAAATAGGTAATTCTGTAATAAATTCCTGCACATCAAGAGTTTTCTCGTTGACCATAGTCATCATTGCAGTTCTGTCAGAAATAACTTGAGTCATACATTTAACCATTTATTCCATGAAATGGCAATACACTTTAGTTTGGTGGTATGGTTCTGTAAGCTGGTCACTCAAGTGAGACAAATGTTCTCTATTTTCATATTTGTTCTGTTTTGGTTGCAGTGCTTGGTTGACGTGTTTTGGACTTTGTGTGCTTTAGTTTTACAGTACCTATGTTTATCTATTTCATGTGTAAGTCTTATGGGTTTTGATTCTATTCTGTATGGTCGTTTTATTGTTTGCTTTGATTGGACTTCCGCATGCCTTTATTTTGTAGTATGTTTTGCATATGTCTCCTCCGTGAACCTCACTTCATTCCCGCTCCCCAAATCAGTGAATATGAATTACACCTGGGGCTATGGGCGAGGTGGATTGGCAGGTCGGGTAGCCTATGAAGAGAGAGGCTGGAGCTGAGCGAGCGAATGGGCTACTCCCAAGAGGTGGGACTTATTTGTGCAGTAGTTAGTAGTTCAGAGTAATTCAAAGTGGGATGTGGACAATTCAAGTAAAAGTTAATTTATTCAAATATGGGATTTTTCTTCATGATGAATCATATCGGTGTCAATGTGGCCTTGTACTCGCACTTAGTACCACCACCAATCTAGTTGTGATTGTGACTGTTGTCACTCTTTGTGTGCTTTGACAATTAAGAGAGCAGGAACAATACAAAATGAAGCTGAAACAAATTAAGCTTCCAGGGTGTTATGTTCCTAGGTGTGTGGGGTTTGTCTTCCCGTTTTCTTCTTTTTTGATTTTATGGTGGGTGGCAACCATCGTTAAGGTGCATTACCGCAATGTACTTGGAGTGTGGACCAGAGTTATATATTCCCTTAACTAAATAAAAAAATACAAAATAAAATAAAAATACATAAATTAAATAATAATAATAATATTAATAATAATAATAATAATAATAATAATAATAAAGACACTATTTCACTGACCACTAAATTCTTTTGATCAGCTCAGTTTCTTTCAAATACTGAAGAAGTCTTCTTAACCCGATGACAAAAAACATTTTTTAATTAATTTCTTCCACTCCAATCTTCTTGATTTCTGATCTCTAATGTTACTCCTTCTCGAGTGTACTTTTGGCAGTGAAAAATGACATGCTCCATTGATTCCTCTACTTGACTGTGCTCACATAATCCTGAGGGGTGTTTGCTTATTAAGTGCAGTGTTTTATTAAGGCTGGTACTGTATGTCCTTCCCTTATCCTTCTATGGAGTACGTTTACATGCACACAATGATCCGATAACTGGGAATAATCAGGTCATGGTAATAATCAGATTTGACGCGTTTACATGCACTTCAGTAATCAGATAACTGAAAACCCAGGTTTACATGATTCAGTCGACTAGTTGGATTTATTTCATGACGTTCATGACGTTGGGCTTGGGACCGGCAAAACTGACCCAAAAGAGACACTCTGGCGGAGTTACTTATTTTTTTTTGTTATTTTTTTTAAAAATGTATTAATGTATTTATATTACATTTACATCCCGCCCTGATCAGCCAGCAGCGGCTTCGCGCATGCGCGATTCATTTACAGTCTGGACGCGGAGGGGTGAACAACTCGTGCTCTGACTGCAGCTGGGAGGGACTGCTGCGCGAGGATACGACTGGGCCGCCTGTGAGTGCTTTAGGACGGGGGAGGGGGGAGGGCAGCACCCGCCCGCTGTTCGTTGAGAAGAGTAAGAACGATACGTGCTTTCACGTCAGAGTCGCCAAAAGTCTCCAATAACACCAGAAAAAGTCACTAGATTTGCTCCCCCAAAGAATCGCCACCTTATCGTGGTGGGGGGGTTTGGGTGCCCCCGTGACCCTGGGAGCTGTGTTGTCCGGGGCACTAGCCCCTGGTAGGGTCTCCCAAGGCAAAGTGGTCCCAGGGGAGGGTCCATACTAAGAGCGATTCAAAGACCCCATGAAAAGACTCCCAAAGAACACAGTCACCTCGCCCGGACAAGGGAAACCGGGGCACCCTTCTGGAGCCAGACCTGGGAGGGGAGCTCATCGGCGAGCGTCTGGTGGCCGGGCCTGAATCCACGGGGCCCGGCCGGGCAAAGCCCGAAAAGACTACGTGGAGTCACCTCCCTGTGGGCTCACCACCTGCAGGGAGAGTCATTGGGGTCGGGTGCATTGTATACCAGGCAGTAGGCAAAAGCGGGGTCCTGGGCGTGCGGATCCCCGTCATCGCGGACTGGTTCTAGGGATGTGGAACGTCACCTCACTGGCGGGGAAGAAGCCTGAGCTGGTGCGGGAGGTGGAGCGGTACCAACTAGATATGGTTGGGCTCACCTCCACGCACAGCACCAGGTCTGGAACCAAAATCCTGGAGAGGGGCTGGACCCTCTACTTCTCCGGAGTTGCCCAGGGTGTGAGGCGCCAGGCGGGTGTGAGGATACTCGCAAGTCCCCAGCTGAGTGCCGCTGTGTTGGAGTTCTCTCCGGTAGACGAGAGGGTCGCCTCCATGCGACTGCAAGTCGCTGGGGGGAAGGCTCTGACTGTTGTGTGTGCCTACACACCAAACAGCAGCTCAGAGTATCCGGCCTTCTTGGAGTCCTTGGGTGGCATCCTGGAAAGGGTTCCGTCCGGGGACTCCATAGTTCTACTGGGGGACTTCAACGCACACGTGGGCAATGATGGAGAAACCTGGAGGGGAGTGATTGGGATGAACGGCCTGCCCGATCTGAACCAGAGTGGTGTTTTGTTATTGGACTTCTGTGCTAGTCCTGGACTGGCCATAACAAACATCATGTTCGAACATAGGGTGGTCCACAAGTGTACCTGGTACCGGACCACCTTAGGCCAAAGGTCGCTGATCGACTTTGTAATCGTATCAGCAGATCTGCGGCCGCATGTTTTGGACACTCGGGTGAAGAGAGGAGCAGAGCTGTCAACTGATCACCACCTGGTGGTGAGTTGGATCAGATGGCGCGGGAGGCTGCCAGACAGAGCTGGTAAACCCGAACGTGTAGTGAGGGTGAACTGGGAACGTCTGGTGGAAGCCCCTGTCCATAGGGTCTTTAACTCCCACCTCCGGAAGAACTTCTCGTGCATCCCGGGGGAGGTTGGGGACATGGAACCTGAGTGGGCCATGTTCAGAGCCTCCATTGTAGAGGCTGCAGCTCGGAGCTGTGGTCAAAAGGCTGTCGGTGCCTGTCGTGGCGGAAACCCAAGAACCCGTTGGTGGACACCAGCGGTGAAGGAAGCCGTCAGGCTGAAGAAGGAGGCCTTTCGGGCCTGGTTGGCCCAGGGGTCTCCTGAAACAGCAGACAGGTACCGGGAGGCCAAAAGGACCGCAGCTTCAGCAGTTGCTGAAGCAAAAACCCGGGTGTGGGAGGAGTTCGGGGAGACCATGGAGCAGGACTTTCGGTTGGCCTCAAGGAGGTTCTGGCAAACTGTCCGGTGACTCAGGAAGGGAAAGCAGGGCTTGGCTCAGGCTGTGCTCAGTCGGGGAGGAGAACTGCTGACCCAGACTGAGGATATTGTCGGGCGGTGGAAAGAACACTTTGAGGAGCTCCTGATCCCGACCAGTACGTCCTCTGTGGAAGAGGCAGAGTCTGAAGACTCGGGGGAAGTCTCACCCATATCCTTGGTAGAGGTCACTGAAGTAGTCAAAAAGCTCTTCAGTGGCAAGGCGCCAGGTGTGGATGAGATTCGCCCTGAGATGCTGAAGGCTCTGGACATTGTCGGGCTGTCGTGGCTGACACGCCTAGTCAATGTAGCGTGGAGTTCGGGGACAGTACCTGTGGAATGGCAGACCGGGGTGGTGGTCCCCATTTTCAAAAAACTATCGGGGGTATCACACTGCTCAGCCTCTCCGGGAAAGTTTATTCCAGTGTGCTGGAAAGGAGGCTCCAGCCGATTGTCGAACCTCAGCTCCAGGAGGAACAATGCGGATTCCGTCCCGGCCGTGGAACAGTGGACCAGCTCTTTACCCTCGCAGGGTTGTTGGGGGGCGCATGGGAGTTTGCCCATCCAGTCTACATGTGCTTTGTGGACTTGGAGAAGGCCTATGACCGTGTCCCCCGGGGAATCATGTGGGGGGTACTACGGGAGTATGGGGTACTGGGGCCGTTGGTACGTGCCATTCGGTCCCTGTACGAACAAAGTGCGAGCTGCGTCCGTATTCTCGGCACAAAGTCAAGCATGTTCTCAGTGGGTTTTGGACTCCGCCAAGGTTGCCCCTTGTCACCGGTTCTGTTCGTGATCTTCATGGACAGAATCTCAAGGCGCAGCCGAGGTGAGGAGAGTGTCCGGTTTGGGGACCTCAGAATTGCATCTCTGCTCTTTGCAGATGATGTGGTTCTGTTGGCTACATCAGACTGTGACCTCCAGCATGCACTGGGGCGGTTTGCAGCCGAGTGTGAAGCAGTCGGGATGAGAGTCAGCACCTCCAAGTATGAGGCCATGGTTCTCTGCCGGAAAACGGTGGAGTGTTCCCTGCGGGTTGGGAGTGAGTTGCTGCCTCAAGCGAAGGAGTTCAAGTATCTCGGGATCTTGTTCACGAGTGAGGGCAAAATGGAGCGGGAGATGAACAGACGGATTGGTGCAGCGTCTGCAGTGATGCGCCTGCTGTACCGGTCCGTTGTGGTGAAGAGGGAGCTGAGCCGGAAGGCGAAGCTTACAATTTACTGGTCCATCTACATTCCAACCGTCACCTATGGTCATGAGCTTTGGGTAGTGACCGAAAGAATGAGATCGCGGATACAAGCGGCCAAAATGAGTTTCCTCCGCAGGGTGGCTGGGCTCAGCCTTAGAGATAGGGTGAGGAGCTCAGACATCCGGAGGGAGCTCGGAGTAGAGCCGCTGCTCCTCCGCATCGAAAGGAGTCAGCTGAGGTGGTTCGGGCATCTGATTAGGATGCCCCCCGGGCGCCTCCCTTTGGAGGTTTTCCGGGCATGTCCAACTGGGAGGAGACCCCGGGGCAGACCCAGAACTCGCTGGAGGGATTACATATCTCGTCTGGCCTGGGAACGCCTCGGGACCCCCCAGGAGGAACTAGAGAGTGTGGCTGGGGAGAAGGAAGCCTGGGGGGCCCTGCTTAGCCGGCTGCCACCGCGACCCGACCCCGGATAAGCGGACGAAAATTGATGGATGGATGGATACCTATAAGGTTAGTCATGGATAATATATAATATAATTTAAGATGGGAAGTAAAGTGATGTATCCCAAGGTCAGTGTTCCGTTGTCCTATGTTTGTCGCAGACATTAAAGAGACATAAGAAACTGTCCTCGTGCTCTTGCTCTACCCACGACCCACAAGTAATTTTAATTCAGTAACTCTAAATTAATATAGCTAACGCTAAGGGAAGCCTGCGTTACACTATTATGAACCGTCCCAAAAAGGTAAGATATTTAGTAAACAAAACAAGTTGGTAATGGTATTGAGAAATAGGAGTGAAAAGTAGTATTGCAAATTAGGAATATTGCACATGATGATGAAAGGTAATATTGCGAGGTAATATTGCAAGGTAATAATGAGACATAGTATTGCACATGATATTAAGAGTATTGTACATGATGGTGAGCGATAATATTGCACGGTAATATTGAGAGGTAGTATTGCACATGATATTGAGTATATTGCACATGATGTGGGCGTTATAAAGTTTGATGGCCACAGGCAGAAAGGACCTACAGTGGCGTTCTGTGCACCTCGGTAGTCTCAGTCTACGGCTGAAGGTGCTCTGGTATGACTCCAGTGTGGCGTGCAGGGGATGAGAGGCATTGTCCATAATACTAAGTAGTTTACTCAGCATCCTCCTCTCCGAGACCCCCACCATAATACTGAGTAGTTTACTCAGCATCCTCCTCTCCGAGACCTCCACCAAAGACTCCAATTCCACTCCCAGGACAGAACCCCGCTTTCCTGGTGAGCTTATTGAGTCTGTTAGCATCGGCTGCCTTCACCCTGCTGCCCCAGCACACAACAGCGTAGAAGATGGCGCTGGCCACCACAGAGTGATAGAACATTTGCACCATGGTTTTGCAGACATTGAAAGATCTGAGTGTCTGTAGAAAATACAGGCGACTCTGACCTTTCTTATACAGGGCCTCTGTGTTTTTAGTCCAGTCCATCTTATTGTCTATGTGGATGCCCAGGTACTTGTATTCCTCGACAATGTCCACCTCAGTCCCCCTGATGCTGACTGGTTTCGGGAGACTCGGTTGCTTCCTGAAATCCACCACCAACTCCTTCGTCTTAGCGATGTTGAGTTGCAAGTCATTTAGTCCACATCACGCCACGAAACTGTCCACTACACTCGTGTACTCGGACTCCTGTCCCTTGCTGATACAGCCCACAATGTCATCCGAAAACTTCTGCAAGTGGCAGGACTGTGAGCAGTATCTGAAGTCTGAGGTGTAGAGTGTGAACAGGAAGGGAGACAGGACCAGGGATTAAAGTTCTCCGTCACCACAACGGATTTCCGTCAATTACATTTCAGAGAGGCCATGAATGAGATCAGTGTAGATCCGAAGAGAAAATAATTAGGATGTTGTTATGAAATTTTTTATTTGTCATAACAGTCACGGTTTGAAAAATGGGTTGGTTATCATGCTAAAACTGACGTAAATACTACCATCAACCAAAGTAAGCGACAGTCTCCCAGATGCAGGTGTGCAGGCGTTGCATGCAACGTGGGTTTGTTTACATGTCATTATCAGTTTGTTTACATGTCATTATCAGAAAACATGGCAGAAAGCGGTGATATTTTTCACCCATCTAAGAGGACTAAATCTGAAATGTGGGCACATTTGGTGAATTGCAAGAGTGCTGACGGAACATTGACTGAAGATCGTTACCCTGTCTGCAGAACTTGCAGAAAGTAAAAGTCAATCGTTAGAACACTATTGCCGTCATATCATGTACCATCCAACAACATGTGTGCAACACAGTTTATTAACTTAAGCGAACAACTGGAAATTCAAGACATCAGTGGCTGTTCAGTGATGTCAATTCATTAGCCTCCAATGCAGCTTGAGAGAAAACAAACCTTACATTCTGGAGAGAAGCCAGGCGGGGGGTGGCTAAAACTAACTGAAACTAGAAAAATACCAAAAGACAATTAAAATATTGGTGATGTTGTTGTTATTTAGAAAAATTTAAAATTTAAAAAAAATGCTGAAATAAGCAATTTCAGTATAATTTAACAATACAGCGATAATACTGGTAAGCATGATAATTTTGGTCACAATAATCGTGGTATGACATTTTTATACTGTTTATACTGTTTTATACCATATGTGCCTTCTGGCTTTAACTGACACGTGGATTAAGTGGAATCGCGATTACAAATTCCCTAGTCCGGGCAATTATAAACCACCTCTCTCCTGTCTGCTTCAAGAATTCGACTTATTGCAGGAATTGCACAATTGTTCTTTAATGCTGGTGCTGTTTTGTCATTATTTTGTCTATTTCTGACATTGTTTTGTTTGGTTTTATAATGATGAATAAAAACATATGCACTGATTAGTTATGTAGATAGTTGATTATTTGTATGACTAAAAACATATTTCATACATTGAAAACAGCATTGAAATTACATAAAGCAAACTGGCAATAGACAAGCTTTTCCCTTTAAAATGCTATTGGTCTTGAGTATTTTAATGAAGTGTAGGTTAAAGCCTTTTTACAACTTGATGGCTGCATTAGAGAGCAGCAGCAATGTTTCTGCGTGGAGTGGTGCTGAAATATAATTTTACAGGCATCGAGGTCTAAGGGTGTGTACACACATGAATATCTATGGGAAGCAACCCATAGATTGACCCTCATGGTGGAAACAAAAATCGCTCTTTAATGCTAAATGGGGAATATGACTTGGCCTGAAAAAAGTTTTCAGTCAGAAGATTTTTTTGCTTTAATCCCTGCAGGACTGTCCCCTGAGGTGCTCCCGTGTTGCTCACTATTGTGTCCGACATGTTGCTCCTCAGCCTGAGGTAGCTGGTGATCCAGGCCACTAGTGGAGCGTCCACCTGCATGTCCAGTTGCTTAGTCCTGAGCAGGGCATGTCTTATGGTGTTGAAAGCATTAGAGTGTCTGCAATGATTAGGGGAGACATCGCGTGACAGATTACGAACACCACTGTGTGTGTGTGTGTGTGTGTGTGTGTGTGTGTGTGTGTGCGTGTGTGTGTGCATTGATTATTGCCATCCTTTATCCGGTACAATGAGACTCTGGACTTTTATGAACCTAACTAGATGAACGGTTGAAGCAAGGTTTCACCTGGACCCAGGATGAACAGGATATAGAAGATCAGAACAGGTACATTGATGGTTCCCTGCCAGATATGCATTGCTGGAACATTCTCCACCTCAGACGAAAGCAGATTTTTGTTGTGAGATCTGAATACCAGAGATGTTTATACTTTTTTTAAATAATATAAATGGATTGCATTCATAGGATCATTTTAGACCTGTACAAAGTTGACTGAACCACTCAAATTCAGTGAATGATTAACAGTTTTGTATGTTCCAATGCCTCGTGTAGTGGAAAACATAATGTCTGGAGGCAATCAAAAAACACAATATTTATCTTTAAGCTAAATCAGTCACAAAAGGACCAAAATCCGCAACCATCGTAATATTGCATTAAAATATTTACAGAATTGCAAAACATGCCCTATCAGCACTCAAACATTGTTGTAATACAGTACAGTGAGGTCCCTGCCTCTACAATAGAAGCCTGGATCTGCCTCATGGATTCGTTGAGTATTCACAGCATTTATCCATTATTGATGATGTTGTTTGATGCACGGCTGCTGTCGCATTGTTTTGGACAGCGTATGGGAATGTGACAGAATTCCCATACGCATACACATACACTATTAGTGTAGCTGTTGACTTCAAATCATGATGCAAAGGTCCCCTTTGGTATGGAAGTATGTTAGGGCCATAGAATTTTTTTTTTATCCTAAGAAACAAGTTAGATCTCTCTTTTTTTTCAAAACAGCCAAAAATGCACCAGATCACATAACTTTGCTACTGTTATAGCTATAATGACAAAAGTTCTGTCAAAGTGTACATTTTTAGGCTCAAGGAATCCAATTAAATATGTTTCAAGGCAAACAAAGCTATATTTCTCGACCTAACATGACAATTGGGGGTCAAATATGCAATTTTTATTACAAAATGAAGTGTCATCAGGGTGACTTTCCATATATTTTCCTTGAAAAACTGAAGATAACACTTTACATTAACTACTTAATTAAAAATTCGTGTTTTCAAAGGTCCACTCAGTAGTGAGACAACAAGTACACAAGCCTTAAATGGCTGCACCACTGTGGGAGCATGAACCATTGCATACACAGAGAGACATACAAGGCAGCTTCTGCATGCAGCATTTACAAGGTGCCTTACAGTCTGTCTTGCACTTGTAAATGCTAAGGTCTGGCAAGTCCCTTGAAATAGTGGGAGTTGTCGTGTAGACAGGAGTTGATGCAGAGTCTGGGGAATTCTGCTGCCATCCCCATTGAGAGGGTGAGACTGCGGCATGGTCGTTTACAGGGGTTATTGCTCCACGCATGTCCACTCTGAAGAGAAACACATGATTAGTGATATACAAAGTGATATTCAAAATATACATGGCTCTACATTAGTCTCAGCAAATGTTATATTATGCCCCTATGCAAGGCTGTCTTACCTGATAAGATACTCTAAGAAGGTGCTGATGGAGTGCATCACTGCTTGGCAGCATGTGGTCAAAGTCTCTTCCTTTGTAGAACAGGGAGAGTCGAGCAGCATCCACAGTTGTGATGTTGTCCTCGGATACATCATAGAGCTTCATCACAAATCTCTGGAGCATATGTGCAAGGAGCCAGTGCATCAGTGTCAATGCCTGCTGGTGAACTTATAGGAGATATTTTCCAGCATATTCTTAAGAATGTCCTGTCAATATGCTGTGTGTGTGAATTAAGTGTGGAGAAATACAGAGAACAACTAGAGACACACACTCCACCCATGTCTATATTGAGGTTCCCAAAAGGGTTACGTTGAAGGCTTCTTGCGTCTAGACATACATATATGATGGTGAGGTATGCAGTAGGCAGTCCAGAAGCTAGACTGAGCGACGAGAGACAAAAGGAGAGCTGAACAGATGGACGTAAGCCAATCAGAACAGGGTTCTATATTGAGCCGGGTACGGGAGAGCACCTGTGTATAGTACTCTGGTGGCGGTAACCAAAAAGGGGTTTTGGAATGTGTAGCATGACCATGTGACGATGACCATGTGACGATGACCATGTGACGATGACCATGTGACGATGACCATGTGACGATGACCATGTGACGATGACCATGTGACGATGACCATGTGACAATGACCATGTGACAATGACCATGTGACAATGACCATGTGACAATGTATATAAATCAGAGTCGAAGAGGAGGGAATCCAGTCTTCTCTGCAGATTTGACTCAGGCTTATTGTCACTATTGGCTGTGACAAATAAAGTCTTTAACCTTCAAACTTTGGTCTTCCTGATCTCCCTCTTACGAATGTCAGAGTATTGGTAAATTCCACGACCAACTTACACAATCCCCAAGCATAGTTGTGAAGAGCTCCTTGCCCTGGAACATTAAAGACAGTGTAATTGAGGATATGCCAATGATTTATTGACTACAGCATGTAATACATGCAAAATACAAAATACATACATTTCTATGTCAGTACCTGTGGAAGTGTCATGAACTTCAAGCTTTTGGCCAGTTCAGATCCACATGTAGGAAGGCAGCCCAGTTGCCAGGAATTTTTGTGGAGAGAGTAACCCTCCTTCTTGCACCAGTACCTCTTTGCTCCCGAGTTCCTGACTTCAAACTTGTCTTGAAGTACACATCCCAGACAATGTCAAGGCGATCATTTGTTTCAAACCAGGAAAGGATGTATGGTGCAAACACATCTGTCACTACTTCAGTGGCATATTTGACCCCCAATGTTAAGTAGAGAAATATTGCATTTTTTTTATTTGATTTGATTCCTTGAGCCCAAAAATGTATACTTTGACACCACTTTTGTCATTATAGCTATAACAGTAGCAAAGTTATGGGATCTGGTGTATTCTTGGTGGCCATTTTGAAAAAAAAAGAGATCTAACTTGTATCTTAGGATAAAAATGTTTCTATGGTTCTGGGGTACTTCCATACCAAAGGGGACCTTTGCATCATGATTTGAAGTCAAAAGTCACTTAACCTCTCTACTATATCTTTCTCTCTCTATTGGTTGCATGCTCGCTCTCCCACCTGGTTGGTCTCCCAATAGTCTTGAGCACTGGAGCAGGTGTTCTTTGCCGGTCGATAAGTGCAGTCAACAGCGCAGAATGATGCTAATGAACTCACCAGACCCTCTACCTCCTGAGCTACTGTCGCTAGCTCTTGGGCTCTGTCCGCATACTGCATAGCAGACAAAAGTAGTATGTAGTATGTCCGAAATCATATTTTCACATAGTTTGTGAAATCCTTGGAGTACATAGTTATGTGAGATTCCAATATAATGTTTGTACAATACCCCCTCCCTATATATACCATATTACTATGCAAACCACAAAGTAGAGCATTAAAATGCATTCAAGAATGAATATTCGTTCCAATTTCTTCTACTTTGCGGGGAGATCAAATTCTAATACAGTCGACTTAGCATATTCTGTTATAAACAAGCACATCTATCTAAACTGTCTCTGTTGTGCCTAGGAATGCAATACAAGGTTTTGCACTCACTTTAATCTGCTGAAACACATCAATGGTGGTGTGCATGTGACTGAAGTATTGTGCAGCTATTGAAACATTTGCAATGACAAAAAGTGGCAAATATTGTATAACATTTTAAAACATTTGAAATTGAGGTTTGTGATTGAGATAGGCAGGGGGATATTTTACCCCTCATAGTGAATTCATGTTTTTATAGTCTTACATAAGCCTTTGAGAAATAATATGGCGTATCATTAAATATGAAGGATGGACCCACTGTTGTTCCCAGTCTTAAGCGCTTAGGTGAATAGAGAAATGCAATCTATCTTTGTCTCACCTACATATAGAGGAAGTGAAGCACACACACACACACACGCACACACACACACACACACACACACACACATACACACACACACACACACCGCTTGGCAGAATATCTCTGCAAGGCACCAGAGTCACCAGACCCATATCTCAATTCATGTGAACTCACACGGAACACAAAGTAAGAAAGAAAACGACACATTGGACCTCATTCTCATGTCTTCTTAAATATCTTCTTACGAACTTCATAAGAACAAACTTAAGGAATCTGCCCGCCGGATTCATGAACGCGGGGAAATGTGTTCTTAAACCGCCAAAGTGTTCTTAGCTGCGCGCCCCCGATGAGGAATGCCACTGATTCTTAAATGGAACGCGCGTGCTCGTACACCGGAATTTGCATACAGACACGCCCCGCCAGCTCCTTATAAGGGCAACCACAGGACCGTGTGCACATGGTCACGGTACTGGCGCTCCCTCCTCAGCGCACGATCAGCGATAGCTTCCAGCAGCAGTAGATTTGCCATATTGTGTGTGTAGCAGGGGTGTAAAAAGTACCCAGAAATTATACTTAAGTGAAAGTATGGGTACCGTCTCAAAATCTTACTCAAGTGAAAGTCAGAGTATCCGGCTAAAAACATACTTGAGTAAAAGTCAAAAAGTTTCTACTTTTAAATGTACTTAAGTACTAAAAAGTAAAAGTAAAAACTTTTTTTTATTGCAAGGGATAGACCAGGGGTCTCAAACTCATTCCATCGTGGGCCAAGTTTTCATTTTAACTACACATTGCACCAGGTGAGTTAGTTGAAGAGGTGAGCCAATGAGTGAAATCATCAGCTGGTGTTTAGTCAAGGCTGGAATGAAACCAAGCAATACACTCGGCGCACAATGGAATGTGTTCTGCGATAGACAATGCTGAAATTAAAGAACAGAGGACACTTTTTTTTGCATTAAAATGATTTAATGCACTTCTCCATCGAATTTGAAAAAACATGTCAAGGTAAACTAACATGGACGGCATTCACATCACAGCATCCAGTTGTAGTAAAGTTGGCCAAACTACAGCCTTGGAAAAAATTAAGGGTTTAGTTCTTTTTTTTATTTGTATACGTGGGTTCGACATTGCACATCCTAAGGTTGTCTACTGTCTGTTCTTCTGATAGCAGGTGTTGAATCAAAGATCTCCGCTTTCTAGTCTTGCACAAGGACCAATCAGCATGGGTATGGGCGGGTTTGTTTTCCATTGATGGGGATTTGATTGGCTGTTTTTAAATAAAGTGCGGCCGCAGGATTAATAACGTTAACGTTAGTTCGGCCAGAGAAACAAATATACTAATTAAAATTGTTGGACCTGCGAGATTTGTACTTTGTACTTTGTAGGTCTGCATTTTAAATGTAAGGAGTAAAAAGTATGTTTTTTTTCTCTGAAATGTAATTGAGTAAAAGTACAAGTATGCAAACCTAATAATACTCGAGTAAAGTACAAATCCCCAAAAACAGTACTTAAGTATTGTAACGAAGTACAATTACTAGTACTTTACACCCCTGGTGTGTAGGCCTAGAGTGCAGACTTGATAGCTGGATTGATCACTGATTATTGGATGGCAATAATCAATGTACATAATTGATGTTCAAGTCCACGTGCAAGTTCAAGGGTTTATTTGTCACATGCAACATCATACCAGTAAGATGAGCAGTGGAATGTTTCTCCACTGGCTCTTACAATGTACACACTAAGCAAGGTCAAGAAAATAGAACCAACAATGAAAAATAACAATAGAGAACAAGACGGCTGAGAGCAGATTAAATTGTACAGTTGAGTTAAATACATGAGGAGGCTACTTGTGGATCTTGATAGGCGCTATCATGGGCGTAGAATTTAGTGGGGACGCTGGGGACATGTCCCCACCAATATCCAGCGATATCCATCTCCCCCCCCCCCCCCCTCATCAGAACCGCAAATTAACGGAGCACCCCCCCCCCCCACCCCCAGAGACCCTAACACGGAGCCCCACGCGCGCCTCACGGGAGCGTAATTGCGCATCCTTGGCGCAATATCTGTGATGTCCACCAACGTCCTAAACAACAATACGTCCTTGGGCCCTATGTATATTATGTATATTATGTATATTATGTATATTATGTATATTATGTATATTATGGAGGCCCATATGATATATTTTAGTTATAGATATTCACATGTTCATTCACAGAATGTAGATGTGTCAATTCTATTCCCCTATGTCTATATCCACGCGATTGAGTTGAGTGCTTATTTATTTATTCACTGCCATTTGCAGTGTTCGTGTTGTGCTTTTATTTATTTTAGGACATCACGATGCCTCGTAGAATCATGACTATGCATGTGAAACGTAATTGTTAATGATACAAATATTCTCGTATTTATTATTATTATAATTATTTACATCCGAGGATGTCTGTAGAATTGATGTGAACGCAATCACCAATGATTTCTCACAAATTCAGCCCTTAAGAACATGGGCGCACTCCAAATAGGTCGCTACAATCCTGTTCTTAGTTAAGAACCAATCCCAGATGAGAAACCATTCAGGAATGCCAGAATTGTCGCAGGAACTTCGTAAGTGGAGTTAAGAAGACATTTCTTCTTAACTTTTTCTTAACTGCGTTACAGAATGAGGTCCATTGTTTCTTCCTTACTCATGTTAGGGGTCTGTGTCAAGTGGCGGATCTGGCCCAGCACCTCATTTTATGTGGCCCGCGAGAGCTTGCAAAGAATATCATTTGCTTATCATAGAAATCAGGCCGGACTGGCCATCGGGAGCACTGGGAGTTTTCCCAGTGGCCTGGCCGTCTATATGGTCTGGAGTTCGTAGATTTAAAAAAGTTGTGCCACTGAACTAGAGGCAGGCCAGCGCTTGGTTGCGGCGGAGCAATATTTCAATGACGCGACTGTCATAACACCGCTACTTGAGCAGGGGGCGGGAAAATAATCACCAAAATGCAGGAAATGAAGTCTTTGCAACAAACATTTTCTTCCATCAGTGTCGTTTGACCTGAATAGAATATAACTTTTTATTAAAAAAATAAAACAAAACAAGTTTTGGATCATCACTTCACAATTCACACAACTTGCTTCACACGTATTTCAGCGAGAGATGGAGAGAGAGAGAGAGAGAGAGAGAGAGAGAGAGAGAGAGAGAGAGAGAGAGAGAGAGAGAGAGAGAGAGAAACTGAGAGAGAGCATGCCAGTGCATGTTCTCTCTCAGTGCCGGTGTTTAATTTCCGGTGATTTTAACATACATGTCTGTTGTGAAACTAAACCCCTCGTTAAGGACTTTCTGAATCTCATTGACTCATTTAAACTCACTCAGTCTGTGATTGGCCCGACACATGAAAAGGGTCACACACTGGACCTTGTGCTATCTTATGGCCTGTCAGTTTGTATTAATGAAATTTGCACTACTTGTTTGTCAGATCATCTGCCTATTTTATTTACTGCTACAGTTCTTTGCTCTATGGTTAAAACGTGTCCCCCTCCACGTCGTTTGCGTGCGATTGGCCCTGAAACTGTGTTGCAGTTTTCTGATATTTTTAAGGATTCCATGATTTCTAAACTGGATAGTAGTTGTAATCTCAGTGCTGAGGAGCTTACCACCCTCTTCAACACCACTTGTGCTGACATCTTGGACTCTGTTGCTCCCTTTAGGACTAAACGTACCAAATCACTCCCTGAGGCCTGGCTTAATGATTCTACACGCGCTCTCAGACGTGCATGTAGATGTGCTGAGAGAAAATGGAAGAAGGATAAGCTTCCAGTGTTCCAGCTGCCTTTAAACATGCTGTAGTGCAGCCTATTATCAAAAAGCATAACCTCGACCCCTCTGTTCTCGTAATTTTAGGCCCATCTCTAAGCTACCTTTTCTGTCAAAAGTACTAGAGAAAGTAGCTCTCACCCAACTGCAAACATTTTTGGACTGTCACTCCATCTATAAAAAGTTCCAGTCTGGGTTTAAACGTCGCCACAGTACTGAAACAGCCCTCTTGCAAGTTTTTAACGACCTCCTTCTTACTGTCGACGCAGGGAGCTCTGCTGTCTTGGTGCTGTTGGACCTGACAGCTGCTTTTGCTACTGTAGACCATAAGATCCTCCTTTCACGCCTAGAGCACTGTGTAGGCATCAAAGGGACTGCCCTAAAATGGTTTCAGTCCTACTTATCGGATAGGAGTTTCTCTGTCCATCTAGGAGAATATGCCTCAGCTGTGGCCCCACTCACGTGTGGGGTCCCTCAGGGATCCATCTTGGGCCCTATTCTGTTCTCTTTATACATGCTGCCCTTGGGGTCCATTTTCAAGAGACACAACATTCCTTTCCATTGTTATGCAGATGATATCCAAATCTATCTCCCATTAAAATCCAGTTGTAAAGAGTCAATGCAGCCTTTGCTGGATTTCTTAAACGACATTAAAATCTGGATGGAGTTGAACTTTCTCAACCTGAACAAAAGTAAAACTGAGGTAATATTGTTTGGACGATCTAAGCTTTTGGATGACTGTGCTAGTGTTCTTGGCCCTCTTGCTTCTCACAATCATCCAGGTGTTAGGAATCTTGGGGTCATTTTTGATAGCTCGTTCAAATTTGAAAAACAGATTAGTGCCGTTGTCAGAGCTAGCTTCTTCCAGCTTAGACTTTTAGCCAAGGCAAAACCTTATCTCCCCCCTAAAGATCTTGAGAGAGTTATCCATGCTCTGATTACCTCTCGGCTGGACTACTGCAACTCTCTATATGTAGGTTTGGAGCAGTCAACCCTACGTCGTCTCCAGCTAGTCCAAAATGCTGCTGCACGACTTCTAACTGGGAAAAAAAAAGAGGGAACACATTACCCCAGTATTGGCTGCCCTTCACTGGCTTCCCGTCCGCTATAAGATTGATTTTAAAATTTCGTTGTTAGCATTCAAAGTGTTAAATGGGCTGGCCCTTCCTTACCTTGCTGACCTCCTACATCACCACACTTCTTCCAGAGCACTGAGCTCGTCCAACCAGATGCTCCTGGATGTTCCGAGTCCAAGGAGGAAAACCAGAGGAGATCGGGCTGCCCCTCATCTCTGGAACAGCCTACCAGCTCACATAAGATCTGCCCAGACCCTTACCATTTTTAAATCACTCCTAAAGACTCACCTCTTCGCCTTGGTGTTCAATGTGAGTTGAGCACGGCATCCCCCCATTGTGCCCTTATCTTTTTTATTGTTTTTATTGTTTTATTGTTTTATTGTTTTTGTTTTTATTGTTGCTATTGTTATTGTTTTCTACTGTTTTATTATTTGTGCACCCATGTAACTTGTTCAGCACTTTGTCAACAATAGTTGTTTATGTGTGTGTGTGTGTGTGTGTGTGTGTGTGTGTGTGTGTGTGTGTGTGTGTGTGTGTGTGTGTGTGTGTGTGTGTGTGTGTGTGTGTGCCTGCATCTGCATGTGTGCAAGCAACAGCCGCCCCTTTCTCATACGTGAGCAGACTAATTTGCCTAAACTTTGCTGGTCGTTAGACTGTGGTGGAAACATAGAGAGGACCAGGATGTTGGCAATTTGTAGTTCCTGGGACTAAAGTGTATGGTTACTTTTGGTGGAAAAGCTCATGTGTGCTCACTAAGCTCCGTAAGCGCTAGCGTCACAAGCACTTGCGCTGTATGCGCAAACGCCGCTGTGTTCGGACACTTCCTTCTGTGCACCAGAGCTTAAACAAACACTGTATGTGTCCACAAAGTCCACCAGCAGCCCTTCTGATATTGTCAGTGGAGCAGAGAAGAAAGGGGTTGGTTTGATAGCAGAGATGAGCCCAGAGGGTGGGGTGGAGCAGCCTGGGCTGCAGCCTTCAGGGAGATTGTTCATTTTGTGAAGTATTTCAGCAACATCCCAGGAGCAGACACATCTAACTCCCAAGCGTTGTGTGTTCACATTCACTTTACTGCTCTTTCATTTGGTCGTCTTAGTTGGACATTTGAGCATTGCAGGGCAGTCCAGAGTTACAACCTATATAGTATTCAGTATATGTATGTGACAAGGGGTCAGGCATTGTCTGGCATTGTCAAACTCAAGGTGCACAATGATAATTATAATTTGATCAAAAAATAATAAGAAAAGTTATGTTGGGCATCAGATAAAGTTGTGGCTTTATTCTGCTTTTCAATACTATTTCTAAGTTGCTTTTTGTTCTCTTGTCATATACTGTAGATCGTGAGACATCAGTGTGATACACACAGAGAAATGCCTTCAGAGAGGTTTTCCTCAACCTTGTACGCAACAAGCATGTTCTCATGGGAGCTAGTTAAACCTGTAAGCTACAGATAAGCACTTGGAATCATCAGCCAGACTACAGTGGATGGTACCCCCACTCCCCATGTCCCACCACCACCTCCCCCATTCTGTTGAAAGCCTGAGTGCTAAGTAGATTTGAAAGCTACAACTAAACGACAGCCTTTGGCTGTCCACGGAGAAACAAGTGAGGGAGAGGGTGGTCTGGGAAAAGATGGGCAGGAAAAAGGAAAAGAGAGAACAAAACAAAAACAATAAAACGACAGCGAGAGAGAGAGAGACAGACAGAGAGAGAGTGAGAGATACATAGAGAAAGAGAGAGAAAGAGAGAGCGAGAGAGGAAATAATGGATTGCTCTGTTTACCCAAGGAGTGTTTGTGTCCTCAAGGACCTTCTGCTGAATGTTTTCATGCATGAAATGCTAATTTAACGTTTGTTAGCAATTTGTTTTACCAATCTCTCTTTTATTAATTCTCAGATGGTGCTGGCCTCTACCTAGGCGTAAAGCTGTCTCTTGTTTCTTTAAGCTATAGACACACACACACACACACACACACACACACCACACACACACACACACACACACACACACACACACACACCACACACACACACACACACACACACACACACACACACTCAGCACACAGAGAGTGAAGACATATTGAAGTAATATATTCATGTGGGGTGGCAGCAGGACTTGAGCTTGAAGCAATATGATGGATGGATAGGTGGAGCAGTAGCTTGGAGGAGCATGTCACGGTCGCGACCGTGTCTCCGGGCTCCCGGGGTTGGGGGGCGTGGCTCCGGGCTCCGGAGCTGCGTTCGCGGCTGCCGGCAATCGACAATTAGTCACTGCATAAAAGCCCCGGCTTTCCACCCACTGGTGTCGGACTATTCGTCTTGTTGTTGTCACAAACCTTGTTACACATTACTTGTTGCATGTCGCTACTCTGTGTTACAAGTCCTGTTGTGGATCCTACCCGTATGGATGCCTACCCGCCTGTCTGTTCCTCACCTGCCTGCGTGCCTGTCTGTTCCTCACCTGCCTACCCGCCTGTCTGTTCCTCACCTGCCTACCCGCCTGTCTGTTCCTCACCTGCCTGCGTGCCTGTCTGTTCCTCACCTGCCTACCCGCCTGTCTGTTCCTCACCTGCCTGCGTGCCTGTATGTCCCTCATCTGCCTACCTGTCTCACGGTAAATAAATACCACTCCGCACTGCAAAACCCCGAGTCCTGAGTCTTGCGTTTGGGTCTTCCTGCTCACATCGTGACAGTCTGTTCCTCACCTGCCTACCTGCCTGTCTGTCCCTCACCTGCCTCCGTGCCTGTATGTCCCTCATCTGCCTACCTGTCTCACGGTAAATAAATACCACTCCCCACTGCAAAACCCGGAGTCCTGAGTCTTGCGTTTGGGTCCTCCTGCTCACATCGTGACAGAGTATGGATAGAGAAATAGAAGGATGGATGACCATATGAAAGGCAATGGACAGATTGACAGATGGATGGGCAGAGAGAAGATGGAGTGATAAATAACATATTCCAAAGAATGGGCATATCACAACCAACATGGCAGCATCTATCGATGGAAGGAATAGATGAATGTCAGATCAATCCATTAAACTATAGACAAAGAAACGTTTCAGAAAAACATTGACAGGAATGCTGAATAAAAAGTGTTGTGGTGTTGTATCCTATTCTGTTTAATATCACAAATACCTTTGCACTATTTTGCGCAGAGAATGAAGCCGACTGTTTCCAGACGCTGGGGTAACATAGTTATCGAATCCCTGGTACATGCTCAATCCGCCAACAAAGAATGACATCCAAATTGGCAAAATTATACTATATATATATAGTATAATTTCTCAATCATTCTCAATGTCATGTGCAATAGTTCTTCCCATTATTATCCTTGCTATATTACCATGCTGTATTACCTTCCATCATTATGTGCAATAATCTTAATATGCTTAGCCTAACTAGCCTTCAATTATTACCTTTCATAATCATGTGCAATATTTCTCATGTATTTCTCAATAATACTTCTCACTACTACTTCCCAATACCATTGCCAACGTGTTTTGCTGACTGAATATCTTACCTATAATTTTACATTTAGACACTGTAAATTTGTACATTTGTTATTTAATTTCTATTATTCTATTGTTATTTCTCTACTGTTTATAATATTGCGATCCAACCTCTGGCACAATAATTTCCTTCGGGATCAATAAAGTCTTATCTTATCTTATTTTGCCTATTTCTATTGCGTACTGTCACCTGTCATGTCACAAGAATTTCACTGTTCAGAATGGCCCTGTATTATGATGTACATGTGACAATAAAACACTTTAACCATCTAGAAATTGTACTTTTTAATGCGGTACATACAGTATATATCTGTTAACGCTTGTGATTAACCTGGACACCTAAACGCGTATTTCCAGTGTGGATTTATACCAGTTTTTCTGTCTTCTTACATGGCAAACGCAGCTATCACGATGATGAAGATATATCCTCTGGCGTGTTGAGCAGAAAATTCTGATTTAAAAAGCTTCCAGATGGAAATTTAGATAAAAGGAAAGTTGTGTGCACATATTGTAGTAACGAGCTACAACGAATCTGGAGTACCATCTTCGGGCAAAGCACATCTTTTCTAATGCTAATTCTACTGCTAGAATTAGCACTGCCACTACGGATCAAGCCGTGTTCGTCGGACTGCGCTAGCAGAGTGCATCCAGGACAAGTCTCTCAACAAAGCGACAATAGCTCAATTAACCAATGCATTCGCGAAATGGATCCCCATGGCCTGTAGGCCTGTAGCGGAGGAATTGGCACAAGCTATGTATTGCACTGACTGGATACCACTGGACATCAGTAAGCAACTGTAACTACCTTGGTGAAAAGGCACTTTAGGTGTGGTGAAAACGGATGAAAGGCATTTTTGCCGAAGCATGCACTCGCCAGTTTATTGAAGTTGCACAATGGGAAGATCACAGACAACATCACCACTGTAGGAACAGATAGGGTAATCACAGTGGCTCTCCGTGACAGCGGGTTCGTCAATGCTTTAGCAGAATATCAGAAAAGTGTTTCAAACACAGGCCAGCAAACACTGCAGAGCTGAAAGTTCAGCAAGCTTCTCATAGGCAAGAAGAAGTGTCACTCATCCAGGATGTACCAACGCGCTGGAATTCAACTCTTGAGATGATAAAGCGGCTCTAACACAACAAAGACCCACTGAAGGCAACGCTGGTGCAGCAGAAGCACAAGTTAACCATGCTAACCTCAGCTGAATGACAGGCTGGCAAAGTTGGAAATACTGCTGGAGCCATGCAGATAAGGTGATTTCCCTATCCTCTTCAATTTTAATTCATGACAAATCCAATTATTACAATATACTGTATTATTGTATTTTAGAAATAATTTAGGCCTGTCCCCTAAATGGGGGTTTTGTGAATGAAAAGTGTAGTCATTAATTCTGTTGGTCTTGTGTGTTTGTAGGTACGTCACTGAGCTCCTGGGTGGTGACGAATGTGTCCTGCTCTGTGGTGCTGCCTGCACTCTGCCACATCTTGCGTACAATGGAGGCCTCAGATGTTGACCCTGCCTATGTGGTGCGCTTCCAGGCTGCATTCACAGAGGACCTAAACAGACAAAAGAAGAACACACACGTCATGGCTTAAGGTAGCAATGTCGTGGAAATTACCAATACTCTGACATTCGTAAGAGGGAGATCAGGAGGACCAAAGTTTGAAGGTTAAAGACTTTCACCACAGCCAATAGTGATGATAAGCCTGAGTCAAATCTGCAGAGAAGACTGAATTCACTCCTCTTCAACTCTGGCTTATAAACACATTTTCACATGGTCAAGTCACATGATCATAGTCACATGGTCGTCGTCACATGGTCATCGTCACATGGTCATCATCACATGGTCATCGTCACATGGTCATGCTACACATTCCAAAATCCCATTTTGGTAACTACAACAGAGTACTATACACAGGTGCTCTCCTGTACCCGGCTCAATATAGAACCCTGTTCTGATTGGCTTACGTCCATCTGTTCTGATTGGCTCCTGTTGTCTCTAGTCGCTCAGTCTTGCTTCTGGACCGCCTACTGCATACCTCACCATCATACATATGTATCTTTAGACGCAAGAAACCTTCAACGTAACCCTTTTGGGAACCTCAATATAGACATGGATGAACAGGTGTGTCTCTAGTTGTGTTCTGTATCTCTCCACACTTAATTCACACACACAGTATATTGACAAGACATTCTTAAGAATATACCGGAAAATATCTCCTATAGCAACAGCTCTAGATCCCAGATTCACGGACCTCAGGTGCAGAGAGGGAAGAGGTGTGGCAAAAGCTGACTGAGATGCTAAAGATGCCACAGAGGAAATGGAATTGGAGCCACCAAAGAAGAAGATGGCCCTCCTACTGATGGTGTCAGAAGGCATTTCTCAATACCAAGAATGCAAAGTTGGACTTGGATAATTGGGGAGAACATTCTTGCTAGTCGTTCTGGGAAGAATGAGCTTGCAAGGTCACGAACACACAGAACACTCTTGACAGTTTGAGATTCATTCTTCCGGGCCATTTCTCAATACCAAGAATGCAAAAAAACGGACTTGTGTACTTGGGGATGACAGTCCCCTTTTATATGGCTTCATTTTTTAATGTTTTTTTGTGTGTTGTGAGCAAATCATTTTGTGTACATCACGAGCCAATAGTATAATAACAGGGTTCTCCCCAGTGTAAGTGTCTGTAGGCCAACCCCTTTTTAATATCCAGCACATTTCCAACCACTCAGTCTTACAATTGATCACATCAGTCAAGACTAACATTTGATACTGTTGATGGCGCCCCAAATAACATATGGCTTACCTGCATATTACCACATTAGCACTTTATGTATAACTGGTTATTTATCTACCATACAGACTGAAACTCAATTTATTCTTAATTTTTTTTATCTATTGATGTAAGAAAAACAATGATCATGAACTGAAAAATGTCATTTATATATACACATTACAATTTTGCTACAGAATGAGGCCCCTTGATTTAAGTTTAAAATGTTACAACTTTACTCAATGTAATGACAGAATAACGGCATATTGCGGTTACGAACATTACAAATATTACAGTTGTGGGCCTGGCTTTCCCCCGCCACCGTTGCTCCTGCTGTGTCTGTTGCGTTGCCTGTGGTGGTCTGTGTGGGACAAGACGGATCTGTGAGCGTGGCTGACTGGCCGCCTAGCTAGCTGCCCCTCCGAAAACGTCAGAGCACATTTTCAATTCGCCTTAAATTTTCCTAAAACTGTCAATATTCGAAATCTACATAATTGACTTCTCGCCTCAAAAATTATCAGAAATTAATTTAGTGATGAAAAAACATACAAATATTGTAAAAAAAATACAAATAAAAAGTTTTTCTCCTCTCCCTTGCACCTTTCCGCTCCTCACTTGAATTGCGAAATGCATGATGGAATATTTGTGCTGTCAAGTTTGCACAAGTCACCGTCCAATGCATCCTCGATAAAGTAGGCGGAGCACACATCCGGGACATTGGACTGTACTTGACTAGATGCAAACTTTGAATTGGGACAGTACTTGCGACTGATGACATAGAGTATGTCCACAAGAACTCAAGTACAGAAAAGAATGCATAATGAGAAACGCCCAGAGTCTGATGATGAGTCACCATCCACAGACAAACCTCTAGACAGGTATAGGGCAAAGCCCAGTGTCAGTGTAGAGGCGTGTCCACTACAGTGGTGGTCGGCACACAAAGGAGCCCATACTAAGCTGGCCCATATTGCACAAAGGTAGTTAGCTACACCTGCTTCAACAGTGCCATGTGAGAGACTGTTTTTTCTGGCAGGCCACATTGTGCAGAAGAAGAGGTCAGCTCCGTCATCTGAAAATATCAACAAGCTAGTCTGCCTGAGCAACTGATCAAAGAAAGAGTAGACTTTAGGTTGACTGGAGTCATGTCATAAGATATTATTATTATTTAAATGAATACATTTTTTTTTTTTTATTATACCACACATTTGTTTTATCTTCCCCCAAAATACAAATTACAATGAAAGTATTTTTAACTTGTGATTAATCATGATTCATCCCTTTATATTGTGATTAACTTGATTTATTCTTTTCATCGATTGACACCACCAAGTTGAACAACAAATCACCCTTAAAACACAAATGAAGGCAGGAGTAGCAGAAATATATAGCCTCATATATTTTACAGCGAAGGCTTTAAAAGCCTGTCTGCTGTCAGTTACAGAACTGGACAAAATAAACTTGATACGGAACGGGTTTCTGAGACAAATGGTTAAAAGCTGATATAAACGAAAAAATCCTCCTATGCAGAAGCCGAAAAAGAATGATCAACAACAAGATGTAACTGGTGAATTTGACTGGAGTTTTCTTTCGTCCAAGGAAGATCTAACAAAAATCACAAACACTGTACCAATCTCAGACTTCTGTATATCCCATCACCTGAAGTACACAATGTAGCTAGACTGGAAAACTTTCCAGAAACAATTCCTGTTCAGAACAGATGTGAAAAAATATCACCGCGATGTCTGGAAAAGATACGAAAGATACTGTGAAACTCCAACATGAAATGCAACAAAAAGAGGTGTTCCTTCATCTTCTCTCGGTTTACTGGCGGGTCGCAAACAGTACTTTGTTGCGGTATCCATAAAGGGGTTTTAGAATGTATAGCATGACCATGTGACAGGGTATATAAGTCAGAGTCTGAGAAGGGTGTGCAGTCTTCTCTGCAGATTTGACTCAGGCTTTGTGTCACGATTGGCTGTGATAAATAAAGTCTTTAACTTTCAAACTTTGGTCTTCCTGATCTCCCTCTTACGAATGTCAGAGTATTGATAATTCCACGACATATTTGGCATCACGAACAGGATTGGAAAGGGACCAGACAACTGCTTCGTCGTGGGCTTGTGTTCCGGCGCAGGTCACACAAATGAATGGCCACTCAACTAAAAAAGGGTAAGCGGCGTTCTTACTTATTATAGAAAATTGTGTGTCCTGTGCCTGACCCATCTTAACGCCAAAGCGGTAAGTAAAAGTGTCTCTCCAAATTTACGAACCATAGTATAACCCATTTAAGAGGGGGAAAGGGGAGACCTGGGATGAATACTAAATTGTTGTTTTTGAAAACCCTGTGGTTACTGCTGTGATAGTACAATTAGAAAGGTACTATGCACTGAATGGATAGGTCCCTAGATACGGACAGAGAGAGAGAGAGAGAGAGAGAGAGGTAGGAATTAAAAAAGGTGGGAGGGGAGCTGTCCATTCGATCATGGGTTACGTTTGTGACTATGGTAAAGTACAGTAATACTACGTAGGCAAGGTACAGTAAAGTACAGTAGGCTACGTAGACAAGGTACGGTAAAGTACAGTAATACTACGTAGGCAAGGTACAGTAAAGTACAGTAGGCTACGTAGACAAGGTACGGTAAAGTACAGTAATACTACGTAGGCAAGGTAGGGTAAAGTACAGTAGGCTACGTAGACAAGGTACGGTAAAGTACAGTAATACTACGTAGGCAAGGTACGGTAAAGTACAGTAGGCTACGTAGACAAGGTACGGTAAAGTACAGTAATACTATGTAGACAAGGTACGCTAAAGTACAGGTACGGTAAAGTACAGTAATACTACGTAGACAAGGTACGGTAAAGTACAGGTACGGTAAAGTACAGTAATACTACGTAGACAAGGTACGGTAAAGTACAGGTACAGTAAAGTACAGTAATACTACGTAGACAAGGTACGGTGAAGTACAGGTACGGTAAAGTACAGTAATACTACATCGACAAGGTACGGTAAAGTACAGTAAAAAGATAAAATAAATTGAAAATAAGTCAGCGCTTAGAAGTGATGATTTAAATTGCCGAATATAGAAGGGAAAGGGTGTTAAGAGTAAAAACACAGTGTGGTCGGTTTAGTGCGATGATAAGTTGTGTGAGGGTTCAAAGAAAAAACATTCTTTGAATTTTTGAAAAGAATATAGAGATAGATGGCATTTTCATTTGGATTGTATTCCAGTGTTAAATGAATGAAAGCGCATTAAATATACCAATTGTTAAATAGCTAGCTTGTAAAGGTCCTTACTTGTTTGTTTGAAAGTCTGTGCTTGTTTTATGTTGTATGTTAGTTGTTGTGTGTGTTGTCGGTGCAGGACACCGCTAGGTTGTGTCGGCTCGGTGGTTCAGAGAGACTGGTGGGGGTTTCGCTGAAACAAGCCAGGACTGTAGGAGGGCGTGTCCCTGCGAGAGGAGGTGGACTACGTGATAATGTCCAGCCCTTGTTGTTGGTATCAGTGGAAGAGGTAAAAATAAAAATAAAAGAGAGGTTATTATTGCTCTCTTTCTATTATATTAAATCTACAAAGAGTAGATTAATTGAAGAATTCAAGCATTGAAATCAGTAGTAAATAATATATAAATGTTGTTATTTCTCTGTCAAAAGCATTTATAAGGTATATGTGTTCTTGCATTTAATTCACAATACCAAGTATTAACTAGAAAAATTCCAGGGACATTTTGAGGGTGCCTGCTAAGCAAGCAATAACACAGACAGACAGTGTTGGGAAAGTTCACTTTCTACATGAACTAGTTCAAAGTTCAGTTCACAAATTTTAAAATGAAGTAGTTCAGTTCATAGTTCATAATTCAAAATGTTGAACTAAGTTCACAGTTCCAAAAATGAATGAGTTCATAGTTCTCTTTTTCAATATGTTGCTACGAGCTATTATCTTTCAAAATTATTGCCACAGCCCATATAGAACCACAGACAGCAATTATTTTATCAGTTTTAACACTGAAACTATGCGTCAGATTTCATCTTCATATCCAATTTTGAATCCTTATCCAACCAGGGTTTACATTAACATTGAGAGGACAGCATTCCCCCATTGTTGCTTTAACGCTTTGTTTTGATGATGCATGCGGCAGTGCAACACTGGTGGCTGGTGTTGCCAGATTGGGTGTTTTTTCCGCTACATATTAAGGCCTGGAAGGCTCTATAGAAATCTGGCACCCTATTGAACGAAGTTAAACTGAGAGAGCGTGCGTTCACAGACACCAGAATGAACGCGTTCACAGTAACGTTCATCAGGCAGTAATACAGTACGTTCAGTTCACGTTCGCCCAAAATATGAACGAGTTCATGAACTATCGTTCAATGAACGCGTTCACAGTAACATTCATCAGGCAGTAATACAGTACGTTCAGTTCACGTTCGGACAAAATATGAAGGAGTTCATGAACTATCGTTCAATGAACGCGTTCAGGCACAACACTGCACACAGATGTGTAGAAGAGGAGTAGAGAGATACACGTATGTACTTTGAAGTAATGTTTCATTAGCACACTAACAATACCTAAAAATAAAACTGTACTTTTGTATTAGCAAGGTCATTACTAGGTCTTGATCTTACATCACAATTACATACACAAGCACACTCACAGCATAAACAAATACATAGGCCTATACTCAAAAACACACACACACACACACACAGTATACAGACAAAAAAATAGATTGTGTGTTATATGAAATTACGGCCACACCCCTTCTCACACACACACACACACACACACACACACGCACACACACACACACACACACACACACACATATCCAAACAAACACACACAGAAGGGGCGTGGTTATGGCGGTGACGCAATAGCCACGCCCCCTCGCCACACAGACACGTGTGTGTTTAGGGGCGTGGCTATCGCGAGTAATAGTGTGCTTGCATTGCAAAGGCACCCTAAATAAAGTCGAGTAAAGAGAGGAGCACCCCAAGTGTTGGAAACCTGCACTACATGTTGTAGTGCAGGTTGTTGTGGTTGTAGTGTAGTTGTCAGAGTATCAGTTTTCTTCTTCCTTGATGAGAACAGTTAAAGAAACAGATAAAGGAAACAGTGCCCCTCGTGTCCAGTTTGCAAATAATTGTAGTTTATACAAAAAAGCTAATGCTAATGCTTTGTGTTGAGATAAAAACATAGGGTTAGACAAAAGACATTCAAGTTAAACTTATATTAGTATACTTAATTATAGTGTGTACTTTCAAACTATTTGGATTTTATAAAAAGTGTAGAGAAAACCTGTGTATTTATGAGAAAGTAACAGGCGTATTTTAGATAATAATAAATAGATGATTGAGTTGATTGATTTATTGAATTGATTTTCATTAATGAATTGATTTTTGGGTAGATTTTTAGTTGATTTAAAGTGAGTTGATTTAAAGTTTCCTTATTTGATTAGGATACTATAGGTAAGATCCGTAATTGATTCAGTTCCACGTTATAGAACTGGTATATAGAGAGAAATAATTTCTGTAGTCGTTAATTTGGAGGCACACAATTAAGAAATAGAAAGCTCTTTAATATAAACAGTAACTATGCCATTATCAGCGGTAGAAAATATTGTGTAAAAGAATCCATTAAATAAGGATGAGATAATGAAGATCTCAGAAAATGAGAGAAAAGAACAGGGAAAGCAGGAACTAAATGACCAAAGGAGAGAGTCCCGCCCGAAGGTGATAGAAGCCTCCTAATGGGAGAACCGGAGAAAGAAAAGTCTCAGAGGCAGAAAAAGGCACAAAAAGTTGCTCAGGAGAATTTCCTATTCTGGTTAAAGGACAGCAAGCCCACTATGTCCCATGGGGATCGGCAGGACTTGGAGGAATAATATCTAGACTCCCTAAGTATAAACAGTGGAGCCTTGAAGTGGATTAGGATACTTGAGGAATTTACAGTGGGAAAATGAATGGCGGTGGGAGACCTAAAGGCTTTGTTGGCAAGAATTCTAGGTCTCTCAAAGATGGAGGGCATACTGCAAAACGGGGGTTTGAGGCAGTGCCCAGAGAATCCACAGGGGGAGGGTCAGCATGTAGCAATCACAAAACAGGCTGATGAGGAACCAATTCTGCAGGTTCTAATAAATGATAGAGGCACACCAATGATGGCTGATACTGGAGCAACTTACACATGTGTAGGTTCAAAATATGCCTCTCACCTCCCTATGGCAGAAAAATTCTCGGGACAAACGCAGTTAATACCTATGACAGCTCCAGTAACGTGAAGGCATCAAACAAGAAATGCAGGGAGCAAGCGCGTTAGCAAACCCAGATTACACAAAACCTTTCCTATTGTATGTAGTAAATAGGAGTCAGGGATACGCATCAGCGGTGTTAATGCAAGAATCATGTAGTGGGAGGCGAAAACAACCCATAGCTTACTACAGCTCAAAGTTAGACGCAGTAGCACAAGGCTATCCGCCTTGTTACCAGGGATTAGCTGCGGTACAGTATGCTTATGACAAGGCCTCGACCATTACAATGGGTTACCCAGTAACTATTTTTACGCATCACAAAGTCACTGAATTAATTGAAAAAGGAAAGTTTGTATTGACAAACTCAAGGTTGATGGAATATTTGGCATTACTAACATTTCCAGATGTTACCATACAAAGGTGTTCTACAGTAAATCCAGCAGAAAGAATTCCGCATGATTTTGAAAGAACCACATGATTTTTCAAAATTATTGCCACAGCCCATATAGAACCACAGACAGCAATTATTTTATCAGTTTTAACACTGAAACTATGCGTCAGATTTCATCTTCATATCCAATTTTGAATCCTTATCCAACCAGGGTTTACATTAACATTGAGAGGACAGCATTCCCCCATTGTTGCTTTAACGCTTTGTTTTGATGATGCATGCGGCAGTGCAACACTGGTGGCTGGTGTTGCCAGATTGGGTGTTTTTTCGCTACATATTAAGGCCTGGAAGGCTCTATAGAAATCTGGCACCCTATTGAACGAAGTTAAAACTGAGAGAGCGTGCGTTCACAGACACCAGAATGAACGCGTTCACAGTAACGTTCATCAGGCAGTAATACAGTACGTTCAGTTCACGTTCGCCCAAAATATGAACGAGTTCATGAACTATCGTTCAATGAACGCGTTCACAGTAACATTCATCAGGCAGTAATACAGTACGTTCAGTTCACGTTCGGACAAAATATGAAGGAGTTCATGAACTATCGTTCAATGAACGCGTTCAGGCACAACACTGCACACAGATGTGTAGAAGAGGAGTAGAGAGATACACGTATGTACTTTGAAGTAATGTTTCATTAGCACACTAACAATACCTAAAAATAAAACTGTACTTTTGTATTAGCAAGGTCATTACTAGGTCTTGATCTTACATCAACAATTACATACACAAAGCACACTCACAGCATAAACAAATACATAGGCCTATACTCAAAAACACACACACACACACACACAGTATACAGACAAAAAAATAGATTGTGTGTTATATGAAATTACGGCCACACCCCTTCTCACACACACACACACACACACACACACACACACACACACACACACACACACACATATCCAAACAAACACACACAGAAGGGGCGTGGTTATGGCGGTGACGCAATAGCCACGCCCCCTCGCCACACAGACACGTGTGTGTTTAGGGGCGTGGCTATCGCGAGTAATAGTGTGCTTGCATTGCAAAGGCACCCTAAATAAAGTCGAGTAAAGAGAGGAGCACCCCAAGTGTTGGAAACCTGCACTACATGTTGTAGTGCAGGTTGTTGTGGTTGTAGTGTAGTTGTCAGAGTATCAGTTTTCTTCTTCCTTGATGAGAACAGTTAAAGAAACAGATAAAGGAAACAGTGCCCCTCGTGTCCAGTTTGCAAATAATTGTAGTTTATACAAAAAAGCTAATGCTAATGCTTTGTGTTGAGATAAAAACATAGGGTTAGACAAAAGACATTCAAGTTAAACTTATATTAGTATACTTAATTATAGTGTGTACTTTCAAACTATTTGGATTTTATAAAAAGTGTAGAGAAAACCTGTGTATTTATGAGAAAGTAACAGGCGTATTTTAGATAATAATAAATAGATGATTGAGTTGATTGATTTATTGAATTGATTTTCATTAATGAATTGATTTTTGGGTAGATTTTTAGTTGATTTAAAGTGAGTTGATTTAAAGTTTCCTTATTTGATTAGGATACTATAGGTAAGATCCGTAATTGATTCAGTTCCACGTTATAGAACTGGTATATAGAGAGAAATAATTTCTGTAGTCGTTAATTTGGAGGCACACAATTAAGAAATAGAAAGCTCTTTAATATAAACAGTAACTATGCCATTATCAGCGGTAGAAATATTGTGTAAAAAGAATCCATTAAATAAGGATGAGATAATGAAGATCTCAGAAAAATGAGAGAAAAGAACAGGGAAAGCAGGAACTAAATGACCAAAGGAGAGAGTCCCGCCCGAAGGTGATAGAAGCCTCCTAATGGGAGAACCGGAGAAAGAAAAGTCTCAGAGGCAGAAAAAGGCACCAAAAAGTTGCTCAGGAGAATTTCCTATTCTGGTTAAAGGACAGCAAGCCCACTATGTCCCATGGGGATCGCAGGACTTGGAGGGAATAATATCTAGACTCCCTAATATAAACAGTGGAGCCTTGAAGTGGATTAGGATACTTGAGGAATTTACAGTGGGAAAATGAATGGCGGTGGGAGACCTAAAGGCTTTGTTGGCAAGAATTCTAGGTCTCTCAAAGATGGAGGGCGTACTGCAAAACGGGGGTTTGAGGCACCTGCTGGATGAAAGTCTTGATGGAACAACGTTTGACACCTATCGATCAAATACATGGGCGGCACTTAGAAGCGAGTACCCAACCCATGTGGATCACAAGAGCCTGAGGGGCCCCACAATCGGTGACACAGAGAATCCTGCATCCTACCTGGAGAAGCAAGTCATGAGATGGAGAATGGAAACAGATAGAGACCCAGAGCGAGATCCGTTGGTCTCTGTCTTGTTCAGAATTTCCATAATAGAGACAATGCCTAGCTCAATCCAGAACAAGCTAGAAGATGTGGTGGGACTGACTTCATCAAAGTCTCATAAAGAGTTCAGTGATCATCTGGTCCATGCAGTGGACAGATACCGTCAAAATGAAAAAAAAATGAAAGAACAAATCGGAGAGGTGCAGAGAACTTTATCTCAGCTCCAGTTGGAGGAGATAACAAGAAAAGACAAAGACAAGAAAAAACAGGCAGTTGTTGCAGAGCCAGGCACAATGACGCCCATGGTGCAGCAGGTCCTGCCTCAGATGAACTTTTTTCGCAGGTTCCACCACAGGCGCCCCCTCACCTGGTACAACAGCCTCAGAGCCAAGGGTCACCCGCCCCACCCATTGTTAATGTATATACTCAGAACAGAGAGCAAGATGTAAATAATAGGTACAGGCAGAGGCAGAATAATCAGTACAGAGGACCACAGGGTCAGTCTGGATATGGCCAAAGACAGGAACCACCCAAGCGGCCGAAAGCATGTTGGGAATGTGGTCAGGAAGATCAAAACTCTTTTACCCCCCGGGTCAGCAACAGCAACAGCAACAGAGAGAACAGGGACAGCAAAGACAGAACAATTATAAACAGAATAGAGCAGGACCCTGGATGGGTCAAGGTTACTAGGGGTGCCCAGAGAATCCACAGGGGGAGGGTCAGCATGTAGCAATCATAAAACAGGCTGATGAGGAACCAATTCTGCAGGTTCTAATAAATGATAGAGGCATACCAATGATGGCTGATACTGGAACAACTTACACATGTGTAGGTTCAAAATATGCCTATCACCTCCCTATGGCAGAAAAATTCTCGGGACAAACGCAGTTAATACCTATGACAGCTCCAGTAACGTGAAGGCATCAAACAAGAAATGCAGGGAGCAAGCGCGTTAGCAAACCCAAATTACACAAAACTTTTCCTATTGTATGTAGTAAATAGGAGTCAAGGATACGCATCAGCGGTGTTAATGCAAGAATCATGTAGTGGGAGGCAAAAACAACCCATAGCTTACTACAGCTCAAAGTTAGACGCAGTAGCACAAGGCTGTTCGCCTTGTTACCAGGGGTTAGCTGCGGTACAGTATGCTTATGACAAGGCCTCGACCATTACAATGTGTTACCCAGTAACTATTTTTACACATCACAAAGTCACTGAATTAATTGAAAAAGGAAAGTTTGTATTGACAAACTCAAGGTTGATGGAATATTTGGCATTACTAACATTTCCAGATGTTACCATACAAAGGTGTTCTACAGTAAATCCAGCAGAAAGAATTCCGCATGATTTTGAAAGAACACCACATGATTGTGTAGCTGACTCTTTGACTTATACCAAACTACAGCCGGATTTATTATCAACGCCTATAGTTGGGGCAGAGGAAGATCTGTTTGTGGATGGATCGTGTTTCAGGGATCATTTGGGAAACCAGGCAGGGTTTGCAGTGGTGAGACAGAACCCAGACAAAACGCTTTCTGTTGTTCAAAGTTGTCATTGTAAACAGCCATGTTCAGCACAGTTAGCTGAGTTGAGAGCTCTTACAGCTGCCTGCGAAGAGGGAGCAGGTAAAACGGTAAATATATATACAGATTCTGCGTATGTCATTTGTTCGGAGCACTATGGAAAATGAGGGGATTTAAGAAGACAGATGTGTCCCCCATATTGCATTGTGATCAGATTGTGGAATTAATGTCGGCACTGTTACTGCCCAAACAAGTGGCAATAATCAAATGTCAAGCGCATAAGAAAGGAAATGATTGTCATAAAAGGTAACAATGCTGCAGATGAGGCTGCCAAGGTGGCCTCAAACAGTAGCAGGGCAGTCCAGGCAGTATTGATCATGCCTGAAGCTGCGCCTACTGAAGAAGATGTTGTTCGTATGCAGGAAAGTGTGCTGTACACACCCCCACAGGGTTATGGAGAACCCATGATGGGATGTTGTTGGCACCAACAGCGTTTTTAGGTTTGCTTATCACTAATGCGCATGGTTTTGACCATTGCACAAGGGGGGAAATAATGAGGAAAATTAAAAAACAAGGTTTTTGGTCACCATACTTGCAAACAATGGTTGATAATCAACTTAATGAATGTGAGATATGTGCAAAAAATAATGTAAGAAAAACAATCACTACTCCATTGGGACACATTCCTACACCTGAGGGACCATTTAGACATTCGGTCATGGACTATGTGGACATGGTTAAGAAGGTAAATGAAAAAAGATATATGTTAGTAGTTATAGATAGATTCAGTAGATGGGTAGAGGCAGTCCCATCAAAAGATCAAAGTGCGGCGACTGTAATCAAATTTTTGACGAGAGAAGTCATGCCAAGCTTTGGAATTCCGACAGAAATAAGTTCAGACAATGGTTCAGCGTTTATTCAGAAAACAGTAAAACAAGTAATACAGCAGCTGCATATCAAACAAAGGTTAGGCTGTGTGTATCATCCTCAGTTGCAGGGAATGGTGGAAAGGGTGAATGGGACACTCAAGACAAAAATAAACAAAATATGTGCAAGTGCTGAATTTAATTGGATAGATGCACTGCCACTAGCACTAATGAGTTATCGCATGCAGGCTAACAGAATGACGCATCTAACTCCACATGAAATGCTTACGGGTCGACCCATGCCTGCACCTACCATTAAAGGACCCCATAAGGGACCTCCGTTGGAGCAATTACAAATGGAGATAAGGGAATATATTAAACAACTTACTGCTATACATAAGCTTATATTCAAACAGGGAAAAAAGCAGAGTTCCAGAGTCAGAAGACGACCCACCAAGGGGGGTGGAGCCCGGTGATCAGGTCTACCTGAGGGTGTTCAGGAGATACTGGAACAAGGCAAGGAGAGAAGGGCTTTACAAAGTAGTCAGAGCAACGCCAACAGCTATCCAGGTGGAAGGGAATACCACCTGGGGGTGATATTCTGGCCCTGGACAAGAAAGGTCAGAGTCGCCTGTATTTTCTACGGGGACTCAGGTCTTTCAACGTCTGCAAAACCATACTGCAGATGTTCTATCACTCGGTGGTGGCCAGCATCATCTTCTATGCTGTTGTGTGCTGGGGCAGCAGGGTGAAGGCAGCCGATGCTAACAGACTCAATAAGCTCATCAGGAGAGCGGGTACTGTCCTGGGAGTGGAACTGGAGTCTTGGGGGAGGTCTCAGAGCGGAGGATGCTGAGTAAACTACTCAGTATTATGGACAATGCCTCTCATCCCCTGCAGGCCACACTGGAGTCATACCAGAGCATCTTCAGCTGTAGACTGAGACTACTAAGGTGCACCACAGAATGCCAACGGAGGTCCTTTCTGCCTGTGGCCATCAAACTTTATAACTCCTCCCCCTTCTGTGGGAAGGACAGTTGAAATATAAGACACTGAACACTGAGAACAATATCATGTGTAATATTACCGTTCAACATCACACGCACGATCTCAATATCATGTGCAATATTAATATTACTACCCAACATCATGTGCAATACTCTCAATCTCATGCGCAATATTACTTCCCAACATCGTGTGCAATATTCTCAATATCATGTGCTATATTATTCACATCATGTTACCTCTTAATATTACCTTACACTACCTCTCATCTACTCTCATCATCATGTGCAATATTCTTAATGTAACTTACTGTAAATTTGTTTTTATTATTCTATTGTGTATTTATCTTGTTTATTATTCTATTGCTATGCAACTTCTGGCACAACAATTTCCATCGGGATCAATACAGTTTCATCTTATCTTATCTTATCTTATAGAACACTACTAACCGGGGTGAACTCCAAGGCCTCCATTCCATATGTCATACCTCTCTTCTCTTGTCCACCCAAACCCACACCCCTGGAACTTGAAATACTCCCAACACTCCTGCAGTGTCTTCTTTGGAAGGTTTTCTTCCCCACTGCCTTTTAACCTGACCTAGCATGCAAGTGCAAGTTTCTCTTTGTTACAGCTTGGTGCCAAAACAAGAAGAGAGTGCTTCTATTAGTGCTGCATTAGATGCATAGCTCCTATATATACACGTAATGCTCTATACTGTAGTCAAGCGGCCCTTCTGTCCACATAGAATCATATACATTTTCAATATCGAAACATACTATAACCATCAACACTCAGTGTCTTTTCCACTCCTCATTACTTACTGTAACTAGAGCATCGATAGTGGACTGTCGTTTTCAAAATCCACTCTGAGAACGACTCAATAATCCTCTCCACTCCAAGACATATGATACGCCTACAAAGTATTATCTTCTCCAACCATTTGCATAAGTGTGACGTCAACGCTATGGGCCTATAGCTACCAGGATTAGCAGGATCCTTCCCGGGCTTGCTGAATGGCAAAATTACTGCCCTTTTCCAACAATTTGGACTCCAGATTTGACTGAAAAGTCTCTCGCACTAGTTTAAATGCTTCTACTGGTAGCTGCCGGAACATGGCATAACATAACTGGTCTTGTCCTACGGCTGTATATCCAGTACATTGTCATGCTATTTTGAGTTCCCACATTGTGAATTCCACATCCAGTTCACACATCATCCTCTCTCTTTTCCCTCACATTTTCATTCTCTCTGAGTGCACATTCTTTCTGCTGCCTGTGAATGTCATCAAGGTGCTCACCACTATGTACTCCAGCAAATGCCCTACCAAACACATCAGCCTTCTCAGTCTATAAGATTCTCTGTTGACAAGTTTTTCTTCAATACTCTGAATACCTTATTTTGTTCTTTAACTGCTCTGCTGCATTCCTCATTCCACCAAGGCAGCACTTGTATTTTTTGGTATATTCAAATTTGCAGCATTCATAATTTTACAACAGTGTACAACAGTATTTACAACCGTATTTACGTATTTAGTGAGAACTGGAATATACCATTTGCATGCTTTCACCAGACAATCTGATACTAATTTAAGATCCAAGCATGATACTGTCCCCCTACTAACATCTATTCTCATACCATGTCCATTATTTAGGCCATTATATTCCCATTACTCTCTGGGTGATTGCTACCCCATTAGCAGCTGTGTGCATCACAATCTCCACACCATAATCTCCACACCATATCTCCTTTCAACTACACACATATTTGTCCCCAACAAACATTGCGCAGTGCAAGACAGAACAGGACATGATTCTTCTGGATTTGTTTGGATTGTGTGGAAGATGTGACAACGCACACTTTCTTTCTCTTCTCGCTCCTCACTCCTTCTCCATCTCCCCCCTCTCTCTCTCTTTCTCTCTCTCTCCCCACTTCTTTTTTCCCCCTCCTTGTCACCAGGCAGGCCTGGCATCTTCACTTCCATATCCAACTTGAAAAAAAAATATTTCTTTCCCCCCCTCCCCTCCCCATTGACTTCAAATGTCATCAGTTTCCACGGCCTGTATGCGTCCCAGTGGAGCTCCGCAATATTTAATCTTCATATTCTCTTCATCTCCAAGTCACCTGGCTTATCAGCAACGGAGAGGAGAAAGTAACGGCAACAGAACAAGACAAAAAAAAACCATTGTTGCTGTCTTCAGCAGAGGTGGACGAGATGTGTCTCTGTAGGACAGATGCAGTGGGATGGGACCATAGTGTCGTGGCAATTCAATAATTGCATCTAGGGCAATGAGATCTTCAAACTGAAGTAAACACAATACTTGTAGAAATTAAGAGTATTTTAATGAATGCATTCACCAGACTCCTCTCTAGCAGAGTGAGTACCAAAGTGAAGTAAACTTGTCCCTTTTAAGGACAATTTTCACCCCCAGGGGTTCCTGGGACCGAATTCCTTCGATCACAACACAAAGAGTTTCAAGACAAGACGACGATTCTTGTGATAACCATCAGCGATTCCTGTCCCCTGTAGGAATATTTACAGTCAACCAACTCCCGCCCGAGCTGCTTATCTTCATGACTGGAGGGAGTCGCCTTTATGTTATGCAAAGCTAAGGGTTGAATAGGTTGTGTAGACAACCTATTCAAGGAACATTATGCCCTCGGAGAGGCCCTATGGACATTTTCCATTACAATAGACTGTAAAATATATGGACAAACCCTCCGTGACGTTACCCAATGGTTTCCGGAGAAGCTGAAATGGTTGCCGTCTTGGCAAGTCAGAACCGACTCTGCCCACTCCAGGGGTGGAGTCTGAGTGAAACTGAGGCGGGGCGAATAAAGCCTGGCTGCTGGGACATGTCCACGCCCAACTCAAAGTTACCAAGCTGAAGCTAGTCTATGGCTAGTCTAAGAAGTGACCGTATATGCTAAGCTGATGCTAACACTACTCATCTGTATTGCCCCCACCACATGCATCACTTTTCCCGTTACATGTAAACCTCCATGTTTCTTGTGGTAAGTTAACATGAAACTTTACAAAAATACTTCAAATATCTATTTCCTTATTATTGTGGTAAGGAGTCAGCTGAGGTGGTTCGGGCATCTGATTAGGATGCCCCCCGGGCGCCTCCCTTTGGAGGTTTTCCGGGCACGTCCAACTGGGAGGAGACCCCGGGGCAGACCCAGAACCCGCTGGAGAGATTATATATCTCGTCTGGCCTGGGAACGCCTCGGGATCCCCCAGGAGGAACTAGAGAGCGTGGCTGGGGAGAAGGAAGCCTGGGGGGCCCTGCTTAGCCGGCTGCCACCGCGACCCGGCCCCGGATAAGCGGACGCAAATGGATGGATGGATGGATGTGGTAAGGCAAAACTAGATTTGCAGAATTGTATTTTGCCAATGTTACTGTGAATCCATCACGTTTAAGCACACCGAACACCAGTAACGTTAACATAATACACACACAATTTGTCGGAAATCAATCAAAGCGAGTTACGTATTTCCCATAACTTATAGTGAGTTATGAACAAGTTGTTTATATGGGTGTCACTTGATTAACATAAGTTCGGTAATGGCATAGATTGTGTGTGGACTTCTGGGTTAAAGACAGCCTACATGTCAGGATGATTGCTCTATTGTCTCATCCGATGGGATAGGGTTACAAAATAAGCCCTGATCGGTTTATTTCTGATCAATGCAACTCTATAACAATGCCGATTGCCTTGGGCTGCCTTTAACTTATGCTGGGTATGGACAGTTTTCTGTACATTGCGGTTGAAGAAGGTAGCAGTGTTTTATTTGTCACATGTACATCACAACACAGACAGTGAAACTGTAGCAGTGTACATGCCTCCCCTGCCCCTTTTGACATACTGTACATATAAGCCCGTAGGGGACTGGAACTTATGTGAGCTGCTTTTATCTTGAATGTGACTGTTGAGAAAGAAAGGCACTTTTATATTTGTTACATGATGTTAATTTCTTTCAGTAGATATCTTCTTGTTAATGGCCGCCTTCCATTCCTCCGCCATGCCAACTACACACAGCAATCAAGTATCAATCTTGGTTACTTGACTTTGGACAGATCTACACAAATGTATTTAAATACTGGCAACCTATAGTGAAATGCATACTGTATTTTTCAGCCCTGAAGCATTTCTTTCACTCATTACACTAATTTGTTTTCCTCCCAGTAACAGTGTTGATCATTGGGGACAGCTACTGTATGCCCGGCGTGCTTCCCAGAGAGCTGCAGAGACCATGGGGAGCCAGCTCAGCGTGCCGGGTGTCAGTGTCTGCTGGTTTGGCTGGACTGGACTGCGGTGGAAAGGCCTTCTTCCTCTTCTTTACCATCTACCTGCAAGAAAGAGCAGCACCAGATGTCCTCATCATTCACTGTGGCAACAACGACATGGGGCGGATGTGTTTTGAATGTGTTTTTTTATATCACAGTGTAATACCAATACAAATAACATGAATGTACAGTATGCGGTTCATCCACATTAAAATATTTTGTTACTATAAAAAGATTATTTAACTGTTGTTAATGTGCCGCTGTAAATGAGGCCACTATTAGTTTTGCCACTGTATCATGTGATGTTCTAATGTCTCACTTGGAGAATGTTTTTTTCCCCATCATCATAGACAGCATAGGAAGAAAATAGCAATTCTCACTCTGAGATAAGGCATTTGCATTGAATACACTGAAACATTAAATCAAAAAGTCATGTATACTGTATTGTAATGTATTGCAATGTATATTAATATAATAAGGATCCATACTTTATATAATAAATATAATAATAATTCATGGCTGTCAACGGAACCGCCCCTACCTACCTCCAAACATTAGTCCGACCCTACACCCCAGCCTGAGCACTCCGCTCAGCAACTTCTGCCAAACGACTGGTACCGCCTTCACTAAAAACAGCCAAACATCGTACTTCCAAGTCCCAACTCTTCACGGTTCTGGCTCCGCAGGACGACCGAGTCGCTCGCCAGCTTCCGCAAGAGACTCAAGACCCACCTGTTCAGAGTTCACCTGGACTCTACATAACACCCCCCCCCCTAGCATTAACATGCGTGTTTATATGTCTTAACACTTATTAATGGCACTTAGCATTGTTGTTCGTTCTCAGATGTTTTAGCATGCTTAGAATTGCACACCTGCCCAGCTACTTATGCAGGCAACTTGGCAATTATGAAACTCGTTCTATTCGTCTCGTAAATATGAATGCTCGAAAACAGCTCTATTCTTATCTTCAGGTACCACAGTGCACATTGCTGCCTCTCCTTCAACAAATGTACTCTTTGTAAGTCGCTTTGGATAAAAGCGTCTGCCAAATGCCCTTAATGTAAATGTAAATGTAATAAGGGTCCATACATTTAAACCAATTAGTTGCTCGCTTCGTTGTAAGATAACAAAAACTCACTAATCTGGAGTCAGTGCCAAAGTGTTTACTGCACAGACAAACCACTGGTCCAGCCTGTCTGGATCACTTAGCGGAAACCTTTACATAGACAAATAGATATGTTAAGAAATGTATGCCAATTCCTTACAGTCTGTATGTATAAACAATATAATTTAAATAACTTCACTACTTAATTGAACAGGTCATGATCAATTAATTAAAAAACGATGACATAACTGCTCATTCTATCTGTTGCATTGTCTATTATTCTTATAATTGACCTTTTCCCTACACTTATTTTGGAAGATTTTCGTGTTTATGGTGCGTTTTATAATGGATGTGCACCCATTTTGGGGCATTCTGACTAACATACATAAAACACCATAAAATCCTTGTTCTGCAATATTTCCAATTGTTTGTTTTCTGTCCAATTGTAGAGTAGCATTTATATTGTGCTGACTTTATCCTAAAATCGATCTGTAAAAAGGAATCATAATTTACTCACTGACATATCTTGACATCAGATTCACATTTGCCATTGAGTGAAATGACAGCTGCTCAATCGGCCCACAGACCGACCGGCCAACCGTGCTCCAGGCAGCCAGGCCGACTCTGGACTACACCAACAACTACAACCACTTATCAATTCTTCTTTAAAGCTCACACGATTTGGGAATTGATTGTGATAACGTAAGGTTGCGTATGCGTCGACTGGATCGGATATAGAAAATTAATAGCCAATGGTGTATACGCAAAGAGCTGGATTACAGTAACCTTAAACTACCAAGCTACAGGTGTCTGGGGTAATTTCAGTGATTCTCAAAATCGATGTCTGCTAACATATATGCATGAAATAATACAAAAATGTAACTCACCGAAAAAAACGAAGCATATTATCCTTGGCTGGAACTGCACAGCACGCCATGTTATCACTCAGATTTATGTCTCTACATTCTCAGAAAGAACCAGAACCAACACGGCCAAGTGATTCAGCGAGCTGAGGTGATGAGTGACCTCAGCTCAATTAAGAAATACATCAAGGTGTGAATAGCAAAAAGAAAACAGAATTAAAGCATGCAAAGTGGAAACAGGCACTGGGTACTTCAGTAGTAAGTATGATTCATCCTAGTAGTTAATCAATATTTTGATATCAAATCAGAAGTCTGGTGATGCTCACACTGGAGGACAATGTGTTGGATAACAACCCTAAAGGTGCTGAAATAAGTGTACTCTTTTATCGGCTTCTATAAACAGGTAGTCAGACAGAGAGAAACTGACAGACATACATGTAGACAGATGGGTAGTCATACAGAGAGAGACAGACAAGCAGGCAGACAGACAAGTGGAGAGACAGACAGACATGTAGGCCAACATGAAGACAGACAGACATGAAGACAGGCAGGCAGATAGACATACAGAACTCCCAAAAGACAGACTGCATGCAGACAAACAGATACCCATTACTGTATCACCTGCTCCACAGTTCACAATACATATCAGGTTTGTCTGTTTGTTTTTATGTGCACTGTGTTGTGGGGCGCTACTCTCCAGAGCCTACCACGTCACCGCAGGCGAGTCGGGATCCCAGCCCGAGTGCTGACGCCCGAGCGAGTGAGACGCGCTCGGGCGTAACAAGGCGCAGTCTCACCAGGTGAGCGGAATCATAATCAAGACACAGCGGCTACTTAAGCCCTTCATGAAAAATACAGCGTTGCTAGAACGTACGACCCCCGCGGCTCTGGTGTCCCATCCTGATCCCAAACCCCAAGCCCCAAGCCCCAAGCCCCGATACCCGGTACCCTGAAAGAGAGAGAGAGAGAGAGAGCGAGAGAGAGCGAGAGAGCGCGTGAGTGTGAGGAGAGTGTACAATTGTTTGTGTGTGTGTGTGAGCGAAAGGAGGTTTAATTCTGTGTGTGTTTGATTCCCCCAGCAGCTTGCTGAGGGGGGAACGTCCCTTTTTGTAGTATGTTACGGACAGATAACATGGTTAACGAAAATACGCGAAGACAAACGACGACGGAATTAGACAACGGAGAACGGATGACGGACGAGAGGAGAGCGAAAGTGAGTGCGAAAGTGAGAGTAAATGTGAGTGCGGAAGAAGCAGTGAATGTGGATATGAATGAGAGAGAGAGAGAGGAGAAAGCGAAGGCTGAAAGATACAAAGGACTGACAGTACTGGTTGATCTAGTGGGTCCTGATAGAGTAACTATGATGGAGTTATTCCGGGGCAATACACAATATGAAATAACGATGGAGGATGACGAAAGGAAAGACAAACTTATTGATGGATTCAAAATCAAGGGCACCGCCATCATGGGAAGGCCCATAACAAACAAAGAGATGGTGGTGTCATTCCTGGGTCTCCCCCTGTATATCACGGACGGGGAGATCCAGGACAAACTGAGGGGGTGGGGAGTCAAGGTGACGTCCCCCATAAGAAGAAGGAAGTGGCCGGGGACGGACATACTAGAGGGGACCAGACACTGTAAAGTGATGTTTACAGACGAGGTCCAGTCCCTGCCCTACTCCACGCGCTTTGAGACGCGCTTTGAGACGCTGGAGGGGGCCGACCACTTCCGGGTAATTCATGACCGGCAGCAGAGACTATGCAATGTGTGTTTACAACCCGGGCACATACGACGTGAATGCCCTGAATTCAAGTGCTACAAATGTGGAGAGCAGGGCCATTATAAGCGGGACTGCGGTCTCCAGGATCGGCGGAGGGAGGAGGAGACCACAGCAGAGGAGCGGGCCGCCCCTGTGGGAGTGGCAACGGCGGACGGCGCGGAGGACGGAGCAGAGGTGGCGGTGGACGGAACAGAGGTGGCGGTGGACGGAGCAGAGGTGGAGGTGGACGGAGCAGAGGCGGTGGAGAGAACAGAGGCGGAGGAGGCGGCCATGGAGGAGCAGTCCAGAGAGGGAGAAAGCAGTGGAGGTGAGCGGATGGAGGAGGAGGACGGGGACGCGCTGCAGAAAGGAGGAGCGGTGGCGAACGCAATTGCGAGAGCGTCACCGCAGAATTCGGCAGCAGAGAGCGGGGGGGAAAGCATGGACTGCGCGCAGAAGGAGCCGACGATGAAGGACAAAAACATGGGAAGGCATGGTAAGAGAGAACCGGCCATGGGGGGAGGGAAGGAGGGGGGGATCGGGACTGTGTATGTGGGGGGAGGGTTTGAGGTGTCGGACATTACGGACAGCGGGGGGGACAACAGTGAGGAAATGATGGCGGCAAGGAGGAGACCAATGAGGAGTAAAATCCGCAAACGGGAAGGGAAAATTAACGGGAAATAATTTTAAATGTTTTTAGTGTTCTTAATGCTTACACTAACTTCACTTTAATGTGAATGGGGCCAGGGACCGGGTCAGGAGACAGCAAGCCTTGCAGGTGTGCAACACAGACATCATATGCATACAGGAGACACACTGGGATGATGAATGTATGAGGGAGGTTGAAAGAGATTGGATAGGAGAGGTGTATGTGAGTAATGGAGGGGCAACATCCAAGGGAGTAGCCATTTTGGTGAAAAGGGGGAGAGTAGAGAAGGTGAAGATGTGTGCAAATGGCGGTGATGGGAGGGTAGTAGGGATCACGTTTGAGCACATGGGTGAGGAGTATAAGTTACTAAATATATATGCTCCAAATGAGGATAGGGAGAGAGGGGAATTTTTTAAGAAAATAGGGGGATTGTGTGGAGAGAACTGCATAGTGGTGGGGGACTTTAATGTATGGTGCGGGAGGCTGGATGTGGCGGTGGGAATGGTGTTTAGGAGCGATAAGACAAGGGCAATATTGAGGGAGATAATGAGGGGGAATGATTTGGTAGATGTGTGGAGGGAGAGGAATCCAAAAGGGAGGGTATTCACAAGGAGAAAGGTGTTCAAGGGGGTGTTGAAGCAAAGCAGAATAGATTTAGTGCTGAGCACCAAAGGTATAGCGGGCATGATAGGGATAATAGAATATAAGGACACTGCAATCAGTGATCACAAGGTGGTAGGGTTTAGTGTAGGGCAGAGAGTAGAGATGAGGGGGGGGGGGGTGTGGTGTATGAATGGGATGTTGTTGAATGATGAAAAGTATAAAAGGAAGATAAAGGAATGCATAGAGAGAAGGAAGGAAGAGTGTGGGCATGAGGAAGATATGGGGAGGTGGTGGGAGGACTTGAAAGAGTGAGCTTAGGTGTGAGAAGGGGTGTGGCCGTCATTTCATATAACACACAATCTATTTTTTGTCTGTATACTGTGTGTGTGTGTGTGTTTTTGAGTACAGGCCTATGTATTTTATGTTGTGTTTATGCTGTGTGTGTGCTTTGTGTATGTAGGCCTAATTGTTGATTTAAGATCAAGACCTAGTAATGACCTTGCTAATACAAAAGTACAGTTTTATTTTTAGGTATTGTTAGTGTGCTAATGCAACATTACTTCAAAGTACATACGTGTATCTCTCTACTCCTCTCCTACACATCTGTGTGTGTGTGTGTGTGTGTGTGTGTGTGTGTGTGTGTGTGTGTGTGTGTGTGTGTGTGTGTGTGTGTGTGTGTGTGTGTGTGTGTGTGTGTGTTATTGCTTGCTTATATGGCAGCAGGCACCCTTAAAATTTCCCTGGAATTTTTCTAGTTACTTATTGCGCTTTTAAATTCTAATTGGGCATACCGGAGAGAGTAAGTACAATTCTTATTAAAAATAAGATTGCAACTTACCTCTGTCCAGTATCCCACTTCTGACACCAAGTTTTTATGCACAGTTTTGAGTGGTCATCTATTGCGGCTGGAGTTCGGGTTCTGGTTCAGGTTCTGGATTGTCTGTAGCAAACAGCGAGCTCGGGAATCAATGTGACACAAGGCAGTATCACTCGGAATGATTCCAATTATATTTAGATACATAGAGCATATATACATTTTGCATGGGAAAACAAGAGGAACATTTACATATAGACACAACAAATCATCTGGGGAAGCAGACATGGAAACGCCTCTAAGACGGCCATTCAGGGAGCAGGGACAACAAGGCCTTACATGGAGACCCTTCCGTCCCCAGCCCCCAGACAGCCAATCCGGAGACGCCAGGACACCAGGCCCCACGTGGATGCAACAGACAGACAGACAGTTAACTTGAAGCAGGGATACCACGGCCTCACGTGACCCACATAGAGATGTGGGTCTCTATGCAACAGACCAGGAAGCAGGGACAGCAAGGTCTCACGTTGAGACCTTCCCGTTCCCTCCGCCAGTCAGTCAGTCCAGATAAAAGAGGCAACATGTTCCCACAACAACACCTGCGAGTGCGTCTCAGAGGCCTCCCAGGGCAAACAGATAAGAGTGAAGCTAACTAGTCACGTAGGCCAAACAGCTAACTAGTCACGTAGGCCACACGGCGGAGTGGAAAGTTACTGGCCCACAAGATGAATACATCCACAACTCCCAACATTATTATTATTATTTTTATGAAGTATCGTAAACAGATACTCCAACTCGACTCTATCAAATGCTTTCTCTACATCCAGAGAGAAAGCCACCATGGGTTCTGTGCAGGGGTGTAAAGTACTTGAGTAATAGTACTTCGTTACAATACTTAAGTACTGTTTTTGGGGATTTGTACTTTACTCGAGTATTATTAGATTTGTATACTTGTACTTTTACTCAATTACATTTCAGAGAAAAAAAACATACTTTTTACTCCTTACATTTAAAATGCAGACCTACAAAGTACAAAGTACAAATCTCGCAGGTCCAACAATTTTAATTAGTATATTTGTTTCTCTGGCCGAACTAACGTTAATGTTATTAATCCTGCGGCCGCACTTTATTCAAAAACAGCCAATCAAATCCCCATCAATGGAAGATGAACCCACCCATACCCATGCTGATTGGTCCTTGTGCAAGACTAGACAGCGGGGATCTTTGATTAAGCACCTGCTATCAGAAGAATAGACAGTCAGAGTGACAAGCTACAGAAGATGACTACAAACGATAGTACGAGTGATGAAGAGGACGAAACGGTCGGCGTGGACGGACAAGACAAGCACCCATGGCCTTGCAATAAAAAAAAGTTTTTACTTTTACTTTTTAGTACTTAAGTACATTTAAAAGTAGAAACTTTTTGACTTTTACTCAAGTGTGTTTTTAGCCAGATACTCTGACTTTTACTTGAGTAAGATTTTGAGACGGTACCCATACTTTCACTTAAGTATAATTTCTGGGTAATTTTTACACCCCTGGTTCTGTGCTATTCCTTGTTTTCCATGTGACAGCCTGCATAGATTATCCACCGAGGTCCGGCCCTTGATAAATCCCACCTGATCTGGATAAATCACCATAGGTAGGAACCCCTCTAATCTTGTTGCCAAAATCTTTTTCTGCATCAACATTAATCAAGGACACTGATCTATAACTCCTGCACAATTGTAGGTCTTTACCCTTCTTATGAATTTGTGTTATTATTGCATCCTGCATACTGTCTGGTAGGCTTCCTCTGGAGCCTTGGCAAACAAATCTGATAATGCCATGTAAAAGTCTGTGGGGAATCCATCACCCCCCAGACTTCGCAACAGACCCTTAATCACTTGTTGGACCTCTAGGTTTCACGATGTGAGCAGGAGGACCCAAGCGCAAGACTCAGACTCGGGGTTATGCAGTACAGAATAGTGTTTATTTACGTGATACAGGCACGCAGGCAGCCAGGCAGGTGAGAGACAGACAGGCAGGTAGGCAGGTGAGGAACAGGCTGGCTGGAGACTGGTTACAATCCATACAGGTAGGATCAACAACAGAATTTGTAACACGGAATTAGCAACAATGATCCGACCACAGTGGTTGGAAAGCCGGGGGCTTTTATACTGTGATTGATTAATTGTTAATTCACGGCAGCCGTGAATGCAGTGCAGGTGCCGCTAATTATGCAGGGGTGGCACCGGAGCCCGGAGCCACGCCCACCAACCGCAGGAGCCCGGAGACACCGGTCCGCGACCGGGTGACCCCAGGCTCGCCCCCAACTGATTCAGATAACACTGGCAAACGTGTCATAAACAAAAAAATCACAGATTTCACCACTATTCCAAGTACCCTGTGACATATACAATTTCTGATAAAATGATTTGAAAGAGTTGTTGATTTTATATTATCTATCACAGTCTCCCCTCACTCATTCTGTTTCGCGGGGATCAGGGTTTGGGTGTTAGGGTGTGTGGAGGTTAGACCCAGGCGCACAGCAATGGAGGAGGCGTAAGTTCAGGTTCAAGCCCAGAGGGCGGTTTAATTAAGTAACACAAGGGGGTTGCCACAAAAGGATGCCACAAAGTAATGGAGGTAGGGTGAGGGCTCTGCGGGTTGGCTCGACTCAGCAGGGGTGGTCCGGGATGCTGGAGGGATGAGAAGGAGAAGGAGGGTGAGTGATAAAGATCACAGGTAAGGCAAAGGCAAAACAGGGTTGGCACAACAACTGTGTGAAGTTTAGTTGGCGAGAGAAAAAAGCACTACAAACGCTAGGGCGAAAGTAGGCTAAAGGCTATACGTTATCACCGGTAGTTGGCCCTGAGTGGCGTGCAGGCCAGGTTCTTGTAGGGTTGACAGTGATTGCCGACAAGGGACAGGTGCGGTGATTGGGGATGACGAGCAGGTGAGCAGAGTCGTGCTTGTGGCAGCGTCATCGCTGCTCCGCCGTTGCGCATGCCCCGCCGTACTGGGAATGTCGGGATCCGACTCAGAGAGGTGAAAGAAGTGGGAGGAGCCTGCCGAGAGGACAGAGCCGGCGGTGGACGGGGAACGTGAGAGCCTGGTAGCCAGGGGGAACTCAGGGGAGCCGGAACGCCGTATGCCCGGTCCGAGGCGGCGCGCAGAGGAGCGTGAAGGGCGCGTAGCGGGAGGGGAGAGGGGCGGACGTGGAGGCGAGGACGGGCGAGCCGTAACATTGGGCATGTTGTTGTTTCACCAAAAACGTATTATTCACTGTCCCTTCATTAATCTCACAATATTCTGATATTGTTGTCTAATAAAATCACTATGGAAGTATGTTCCACAAGCTGCTTTGACATAAAAAAGTAATAAATTCTACAATATGATGCATGGGGATTGGAGAAGAAGCTATTCCCCCTCTACTGAGGAGGCAAAAGCCTCCACATGTCCACAAGACCAAGTTTCTTTGAAATGGAATCAATAGCTATCTGGGACATCTGAATGGGCCTAGATCTACCTGCATTCCCTGATCTATCTAATACATTGTGTCTTGTCTGATTATTGTCATCTCCAATTATTATATCTGTATTAACCATATTCTGTATAGTTGTATGTAAATCATAGAAAAACTCGGGAGAGTGTGTTGGGGCATATGTATTTACAAATGAGTGCCTTCGCCCAATTAGGTCTATATCAAGCGCCACCCATCTCCCCTCTGCATCAATTTTCTGATCATATAAGGTGTATGATGATGTGATTACATTTTTGCATGTCAAGACGAGAGCCCCTCTTTTGTTGAAGAAAATGTATTGTAGAAAATCTGACCAACCCAGTCCCCCTGTAGCTTTTTTAATTCTGCTGAATCTCTTGCAAGAGAGCTATTTCAGTTTTTTTTTGTTTAAGATACTGTACATTATACGTTTCCTTCTTTTAGTGACAAGGTTAGCCCCCTTGACATTCCAGGTAACTATTTTAAGTGTTCCTGTTATACCAATGGTTAAATTGTATGTCCTAAACCCCAACTCTGTTATCATCTGCTCTGTGCCCGCAGGAAGTGTAATTAGTGATGTCATATAACCAAGCGAACAAAAATAATACCTGCAAACTCAGAGGTGAAAAAGAAGCCGACATGCTTGTATCTTGTAAAAAAAATAATTTTACCATGTAATCAACGCATTGTGGTGCACTCTTGAGAATAAATTAAAGGGAAAAGACAACATTTATTTCAGGCAAAAAATACATTTATTGACACCAGTGTTGTTCCTTAACTCACCAAACGATTCTGATTCTGATTGAGGGGATAAACACAAACATCACATACCCCTTGAGGCGGCCTGCAGGCTTTTTACCGCACTCCCTTCCTGCAAGCTTAGCCAGATACTCTGACTTTTACTTGAGTAAGATTTTGAGACGGTACCCATACTTTCACTTAAGTATAATTTCTGGGTAATTTTTACACCCCTGGTTCTGTGCTATTCCTTGTTTTCCATGTGACAGCCTGCATAGATTATCCACCGAGGTCCGGCCCTTGATAAATCCCACCTGATCTGGATAAATCACCATAGGTAGGAACCCCTCTAATCTTGTTGCCAAAATCTTTTTCTGCATCAACATTAATCAAGGACACTGATCTATAACTCCTGCACAATTGTAGGTCTTTACCCTTCTTATGAATTTGTGTTATTATTGCATCCTGCATACTGTCTGGTAGGCTTCCTCTGGAGCCTTGGCAACAAATCTGATAATGCCATGTAAAAGTCTGTGGGGAATCCATCACCCCCCAGACTTCGCAACAGACCCTTAATCACTTGTTGGACCTCTAGGTTTCACGATGTGAGCAGGAGGACCCAAGCGCAAGACTCAGACTCGGGGTTATGCAGTACAGAATAGTGTTTATTTACGTGATACAGGCACGCAGGCAGCCAGGCAGGTGAGAGACAGACAGGCAGGTAGGCAGGTGAGGAACAGGCTGGCTGGAGACTGGTTACAATCCATACAGGTAGGATCAACAACAGAATTTGTAACACGGAATTAGCAACAATGATCCGACCACAGTGGTTGGAAAGCCGGGGGCTTTATACTGTGATTGATTAATTGTTAATTCACGGCAGCCGTGAATGCAGTGCAGGTGCCGCTAATTATGCAGGGGTGGCACCGGAGCCCGGAGCCACGCCCACCAACCGCAGGAGCCCGGAGACACGGTCGCGACCGTGACCCCCAGCTCGCCCCCAACTGATTCAGATAACACTGGCAAACGTGTCATAAACAAAAAAATCACAGATTTCACCACTATTCCAAGTACCCTGTGACATATACAATTTCTGATAAAATGATTTGAAAGAGTTGTTGATTTCTATATTATCTATCACAGTCTCCCCTCACTCATTCTGTTTCGCGGGGATCAGGGTTTGGGTGTTAGGGTGTGTGGAGGTTAGACCCAGGCGCACAGCAATGGAGGAGGCGTAAGTTCAGGTTCAAGCCCAGAGGGCGGTTTAATTAAGTAACACAAGGGGGTTGCCACAAAAGGATGCCACAAAGTAATGGAGGTAGGGTGAGGGCTCTGCGGGTTGGCTCGACTCAGCAGGGGTGGTCCGGGATGCTGGAGGGATGAGAAGGAGAAGGAGGGTGAGTGATAAAGATCACGGTAAGGCAAAGGCAAAACAGGGTTAGGGAGAGAATCTATGCGTATGGTATTCTATAGCGGTATCCTTATAGGGTTTGGAATGTTTGATGTAAACATGTGTGCATTGGGTTTAAAAGACAGAGCTGAGTAGGGTGTGGCAGTCTTCTCTGCAGATTTGACTCAGGCTTGGTGTCACTATTGGCTGTGACAAATAAAGTCTTTAACTTTCAAACTTTGGTCTTCCTGATCCCCCTCTTACGAATGTCAGAGTATTGGTAAAATCCACGACTGTTGTGGTGCGCTCCTCCCCAGAGCGCACCACGTCATCACCAGCGGCTCGGGATCCCAGCCCGAACATTCCGGAGATTGCCGAGCGAGCGAGACACGCTCTGCGGAGGCGAGTACGTGGGGCACCAGGTGTAGCGAATCGCAATCAGGACGCAGCAGCTACTTAAGTCCTTCCTGAACAATGATGGGTGCTAGAACGAACTACCCCCTCGTCACTAGCTCCCACCCTGATCCCAAGCCCCAAGCCCCAAACCCCAAGCCCCGATACCCGGTACCCTGAAGTAGAGAGAGCGAGAGAGCGTGAGTGTGAGGAGAGTGTACAATTGTTTGTGTGTGTGTGTGAGCGAAAGGAGGTTTAATTCTGTGTGTGTTTGATTCCCCCAGCAGCTTGCTGAGGGGGGAACGTCCCTTTTTGTAGTTATGTTACGGACGGATAACATGGTTAACGAAAATACTGGGATGATGAATGCATCAGGGAGGTTGACAGAGATTGGATAGGAGAGGTGTATGTGAGTAATGGTGGGGCAACATCCAAGGGAGTAGCCATTTTGGTGAAAAGGGGGAGGGTAGAGAAGGTGAAGATGTGTGCAAATGGCGGCGATGGGAGGGTAGTCGGGATCACTTTTGAGCACATGGGTGAGGAGTATAAGTTATTAAAGATATATGCTCCAAATGAGGATAAGGAGAGAGGGGAATTTTTTAAGAAAATAGGGGGATTGTGTGGGGAGAACTGCATAGTGGTGCGGGACTTTAATGTATGGTGCGGGAGGCTGGATGTGGCGGTGGGAATGGTTTTTAGGAGCGATAAGACGAGAGCAATATTGAGGGAGATAATGAGAGGGAATGATTTGGTAGATGTGTGGAGGGAGAGGAATCCAAAGGGGAGGGTATTCACAAGGAGACAGGTGATCAAGGGGGTGTTGAAGCAAAGCAGAATAGATTTAGTGCTGAGCACCAAAGGTATAGCGGGCACGATAGGGACAATAGAATATAAGGACACTGCAATCAGTGATCACAAGGTGGTAGGGTTTAGTGTAGGGCAGAGAGTAGAGAGGAGGGGGGGGGGGGGGGGGGGTGTATGAATGGGATGTTGTTGAATGATGAAAAGTATAAAAGGAAGATAAAGGAATGCATAGAGAGAAGGAAGGAAGAGTGTGAGCATGAGGAAGATATGGGGAGGTGGTGGGAGGACTTGAAAGAGGAGATAAAAAGGGTAAGCATAGGCTATAGTAGAGGGAAGAATAGGGTAGAAAGAGAGAGAGAAAGGAGGCTGAGGGAAGAGTTAGAGAGAGAGGCCGGGAGGGCAGACGGGGAGGAGGGGTATGATGTAGGAAATTACATCAGGATAAAGGAAGAATTGAAGAAGATAGAACACAAGAAGTGTATGGGGGTAATAGTGAGGAGTAGGGCCAGATATATAGTAGAGGGAGAGAAATGCACTAAGTACTTCCTAGGGTTAGAGAAGAGCAGACAGAGGAATAGCAATTTAGAGCAGGTAGAAGGGAAGGGAGGGGAAAAGATCAAGGACTTTGTGGGAATAGTTGAGAGGGTAGAGAGATTCTATAAGGATTTATTTAGAAAGGAAGAGACGGATGAAGGAAGCATAAGGGAAGTGCTGGAGAAGGTAGGAGCGAGGTTGAGGGAGGAAGACAAGGAAGGATGTGAAGGAGAGATACAGATGGAGGAGATAGATGAAGCGATAAGGGGGTTAGCAAGAAATAAAAGTCCAGGAATAGATGGGATAATAGGGGAATTTTATATAGAATTTAAGGAAGAATTAGTGCCAGTGTTAGGTAGGTTATTTAAATGGATAGAAGAGGAGGGGCAGATACCGGAGGGCATGGTTACAGGACTAATCACAATAATACACAAGAAGGGGGCTAGAGATAGATTAGAAAACTATAGGCCACTAAGCATGTTAAATGGGGATTACAAAATACTAGCACGGGTGTTGGCAAACAGGGTGAAGAGGGTAATAGGGACGGTAGTGGGGAGCACACAAGCATACAGCATACCGGGCAGGGACATAGCGGACACAACAAGCAGCATAAGAGACACAATGGAACACATGAAGGGAGGGAAGGGGGGGATAGTCATAAGTTTGGATTTAAACAAGGCATTTGACAGGGTAGATCACAACTATTTATACAGGGTGTTGGGAACAATGGGCTTCGGGCATAGGAGTGTTGGATGGATCAGGAGGATGTATGATAGGGCGGTTAGTAGGGTAAAAGTTAATGGGATAATCACAGACACGTTCAGGGTAGAGAGGTCAGTAAGGCAAGGCTGCCCGCTCTCGGCGCTGCTGTATGCTATATCGGCGGAGCCGTTGGCGGCGCTGCTGAGCCAAAATCCAAAAATAAAGGGTGTAGAATTACCGGGAGGGGGGGTGAGTCTGCTATATCAATACGCAGATGATACAACAGTTACAGTAACGGATAAGGAAAGCGTAGGTAAGGTGTTAGATAGTGTAGAGCTGTATGGGAGGGCGTCAGGGGCTAAGGTTAACATAGAGAAATCAAAGATCATGTATATAGGAGTAGGTAGGGTAGGCAGAGAAGAGATAGGGTTGAAGGAAAAGAAGGATTTTTTAAAAGTGCTGGGAGTGAACCTAGGGATAGAGGGCAAGGAAGGGAGGGACAGAAAGTTTGAGGGTATAGTGAATGGCATTAGGAGAACGCTAGGGTTTTGGAAGATGAGAGGGCTGAGGCTGAAGGGGAAGGTGGTGGTAGTAAACGGTTTGGTGATGAGCAAACTAGTGTATGCTATGAATGTATTGGATGTACCGGATAGAGTGATGTGGATGTGGATGTGGAGGGAATGGTGAGTGAGTTTTTGTGGGGAGGGAAGGGAGTCAAGATAGCGAGAGAGGTGATGGAGAATGACTACAAAGATGGTGGGTTGAAGCTGATTAATTTAGATAGGAAGAGGAAAGCACTTAGGGTGAAAACAATGGTAAGATATGTAAATAATAAGGGGGACCACAATTGGAAGGTGTTTTTAAGGGAGGCGATTAATAAATGTGGGGGATGTGGAGAGAGTGGAGTCTATATGGAGTTAAAGAGGGGCATGTTGGACGGGGTGTCAGATTTGTATAAAGAGGTGCTGGGGGCGTGGCGGGAATTTGTAAAATGTGTGGGGTATGAATGTAAAAATGTGAGGCAGGTGTGGGAGCAGCCTATATTTTTAAATCCAAAAATTAAGTTTGAGGGGAGCACGATATACAACCGGGTGATATGGAGAGCGGGGATTAGAAAGGTGAGGGATTTAGTGTACGAATATGTACCGGGGTTTATGGGGGCACAGGTGGTGGTAGATGAGGTTAGAGAAAGGGGAGATAAGATGTGGATGGGCATGGCGGAGGGGGATGGAAAGAATTAAGAAAGGGATGCCGAGGGAATGGAGGAAGATGATAGAGAGAGAGGCTGTGGAGAGGGTGGAAGGAGAGATGGAAATGTATGTGGGCGAAGGGGAACGGAGGGTGAATCTGGTGAACTTAAAAACACGGATGATGTATGAATGCTTGAGGAAGGGAAAGGTGAGGAGGCCGGCGGGGGAGAAGGTATGGAAGAGTGTAATGAAAGGCTTGAATGTGGAAAGGATGTGGATGAATCTGAGAGTGAAATGGAACAGCAGCGAATGTGAGCACTTTGACTTTCTATTAAGACACAACAGGGTGTTCAATAACAATGTGATCAGCAGATTTGATGTGAATGTGAAGAAGGAATGCGATGTATGCGGGGTGGGGGTGGAAACGTGTATGCATGAGTTTGTTGAATGTAGGGAATTAGTCGGGTACCATAACAAAATAAAACAACTGATACAGACATGCTGGGATGGAAGGTTTATAGAAAGAATGGAATGGAAGGAGCTATGGCTGTTCGGGGTGAATGAGAAAGTGAAAGGGTGCAATACTGATTTATTAAATTATACATTGAGCCACGCAAGGTTTGCTGTCAAGCTGCGAAGGAACCTGGCCCATTACGAGCACACACATAGGGATGTATGGCACATATTTAAGAGCACTATGAAAAGCGAAATCAATTTGTTGCATGGGTACATAAAGGAGGAGCACTTTGAGGTGGGATTTTTGGAGGGAAGCACGTTTGTTAGCATAGGAGAGAGTGGGAAGGTGGAATTGGATTTTGAAGGCATTGGGTGAAATATTATTACTGATGGGACGATGTATTGGGGGGAATGTATGATGATGATGATGACGGCGGAGGCGATGATGATGGTGGTGATGCATATATTTGAAAGTACATGTCACAAAAGGTTATCCACAATGTATTTTGAGCACATCGCTTGCCGATTCACAAAATGTGCAAATTGATTTCGCTGGGTGAGTGAGGGGCTTGCAGGAAGGGAGTGCGGTAAAAAGCCTGCAGGCCGCCTCAAGGGGTATGTGATGTTTGTGTTTATCCCCTCAATCAGAATCAGAATCGTTTGGTGAGTTAAGGAACAACACTGGTGTCAATAAATGTATTTTTTGCCTGAAATAAATGTTGTCTTTTCCCTTTAATTTATTCTCAAGAGTGCACCACAATGCGTTGATTACATGGTAAAATTATTTTTTTTACAAGATACAAGCATGTCGGCTTCTTTTTCACCTCTGAGTTTGCAGGTATTATTTTTGTTCGCTTGGTTATATGACATCACTAATTACACTTCCTGCGGGCACAGAGCAGATGATAACAGAGTTGGGGTTTAGGACATACAATTTAACCATTGGTATAACAGGAACACTTAAAATAGTTACCTGGAATGTCAAGGGGGCTAACCTTGTCACTAAAAGAAGGAAACGTATAATGTACAGTATCTTAAACAAAAAAAAACTGAAATAGCTCTCTTGCAAGAGATTCAGCAGAATTAAAAAAGCTACAGGGGGACTGGGTTGGTCAGATTTTCTACAATACATTTTCTTCAACAAAAGAGGGGCTCTCGTCTTGACATGCAAAAATGTAATCACATCATCATACACCTTATATGATCAGAAAATTGATGCAGAGGGGGAGATGGGTGGCGCTTGATATAGACCTAATTGGGCGAAGGCACTCATTTGTAAATACATATGCCCCAACACACTCTCCCGAGTTTTTCTATGATTTACATACAACTATACAGAATATGGTTAATACAGATATAATAATTGGAGATGACAATAATCAGACAAGACACAATGTATTAGATAGATCAGGGGAATGCAGGTAGATCTAGGCCCATTCAGATGTCCCAGATAGCTATTGATTCCATTTCAAAGAAACTTGGTCTTGTGGACATGTGGAGGCTTTTGCCTCCTCAGTAGAGGGGGAATAGCTTCTTCTCCAATCCCCATGCATCATATTGTAGAATTTATTACTTTTTTATGTCAAAGCAGCTTGTGGAACATACTTCCATAGTGATTTTATTAGACAACAATATCAGAATATTGTGAGATTAATGAAGGGACAGTGAATAATACGTTTTTGGTGAAACAACAACATGCCCAATGTTACGGCTCGCCCGTCCTCGCCTCCATGTCCGCCCCTCTTCCCTCCCGCTACGCGCCCTTCGCGCTCCTCTGCGCGCCGCCTCGGACCGGGCATACGGCGCTCTGGCTCCCCTGAGTTCCCCCTGGCTACCAGGCTCTCACGTTCCCCGTCCCCCGCCGGCTATGTCCTCTCGGCAGGCTCCTCCCACTTCTCTCACCTCTCTGAGTCGGATCCCGACATTCCCAGCACGTCCGCGCATGCGCAACGGCGGAGCGGCGATGACGCTGCCACAAGCACGACTCTGCTCACCTGCTCGTCATCCCCAATCACCGCACCTGTCCCTTGTCGGCAATCACTGTCAACCCTACAAGAACCTGGCCTGCACGCCACTCAGGGCCAACTACCGGTGATAACGTATAGCCTTTAGCCTACTTTCGCCCTAGCGTTTGTAGTGCTTTTTTCTCTCGCCAACTAAACTTCACGCAGTTGTTGTGAAGAACAGGACACCTTGTTTAGTTTGGCTCATGTCCATCTTTGGACATTCAGTCTACGCTTCCGCATCGCACACTTCGTCTTCACACGCACGTTAGACGCAAAGTGCTTTCAACGTAAACATATTAGAAGCATGGATCATTCAATCTAAACATAGGTGGCTTTCAACGTAAATCTATTGGGAGCAGAGATCCTCCAATCTAAACATCGGTGACTTTCAACGTAAATCTATTGGGAGCAGAGATCCTCCAATCTAAACATATGTGAGCATGTGTGTCTCTAATTATTTTCTGTATTACTCCCCAATTAATTCACACACACAGCATATTGGCAAGATATTCTTAATAATGTACTGAAAAATATCTCCTATACTATTTAACAATTGGTGTATTTAATGCACTGTCACTCATTTAACACTGGAATGCAATTCAAAAGAAAATGCCGTCCATCTCTATAATCTTTTCAAAAACTCAAAGAATGTTTTTTGGGCACTCACAACTTAACCTCGCACAAAACCGACCACACAGTGTTTTTACTCTTAACACCATTTCCCTTTATATTCGACAATATAAATCATAACTGAAGTAAACTTCTAAACGCTGACTTTTTTATCTTACTTTAGCGTACTTTACAGGACTATTTTACCGTACTTTACCGTACTGTTTTATCGTACTTTACCGTACTATTTTACCGTACTATTTTACCGTATTATTTTACCATGCTTTACCGTTACTATTTTACTGTACTGTTTTACCTTACTTTACCGTACTTTACAGTACTATTTTACAGTAATTTACCATACTATTTCACCGTACTTTACCATACTTTACAGTACTATTTTACCGTACTTTACCGTACTATTTTACTGCACTGTTTTACCGTACTTTACCATACTTTCCAGTACTATTTTACCATACTATTTTACCGTACTATTTTACCATACTATTTTACCATACTTTACCGTACTATTTTACAGTACTATTTTACCGTACTGTTTTACCGTACTTTACCGTACTTTACAGTACTATTTTACCTATCGATGGAATGTACAGCTCCCCTCCCACCTTTTTTAACTCCTATCTCTCTCTCTCTGTTGTTTCTTGCCCTAAGCTCCTACACACAATCACCCTAGCTCTTTTCTCAAAGCTTATCTAGGGACCTGTCCATTAGTGTGTAGTAACGTTCTAATTGTACTATCACAGCGGTATCCACAGGGTTTCAAAAGCAACAATTTAGTAAACCACAGAGCGTTATGGGTTAGTGCATGCACAGTCATTCATCCCAGGTCTCCACTTTCCCCCTCCTACATGGGCTATATTATGGTTCGTAAATTTGGAGAGACACTTTTACTTACTGCTTTAGCGTAGGATGGGTCAGGCACAAGACACACAATTTTTTAGAACGAATAAGTAAGAACTGTATCTCAGAGGTAAGTACACAGCTTGAGCTGCCTGAGCGGTCCAAGTCGGTCTGAGGGAAATCCACACAGCAACCTAACAAACACCGAAGTTATGTCCAGCATTACAAAGAAGGAGAATACAGCTTTTACCATTGTCTTAAATTTGACCGGCACAGAATCGGATATTCGAGACAGATCTGCCGGTCACCGGTCATGGCCGATTGATCGGTGCATCTCTAATAAACAAACAATATTATTCTATATAAAATCAATGGATTCTGGAGGGGTGAGAAAAACGGGGTGAGGGAAACAATAGCTGAGCGCAACAACGGCGTAATGTTAAGTTGGCTAGAACAACTGCTACAGGATGGGGGTATCTGGCGTATACATTACCACCTGTAGTTTAGGGGACGATCTGGCACCGAGTGGAGCGCCGGCCACGCTCTTGTAGTGCTGGCGGTGATTGCCGATCAGGGACAGGGGCGGTGATTGGTGATGAGGAGCCGGTGCGGAGACTCGCGCTGTGTGCCGCGTCAGCACCGCTCCACCGTTGCGCCTGAGCCGACCGGTTTAACCCTGGTGCGGAGACTCGCGCTGTGTGCCGCGTCAGCGCCGCTCCACCGTTGCGCCTGCGCCGACCGGTTTAACCCTGGACACATGAAAAACCGGGTGGACCCGCAGGGAGGCGGGGAGCCTGAGACGCACCGTCGCTGGGTTCAGGACGTGGTCAATCCTGAACGGGCCGACATAGCGTGGTGCCAACTTCCTGGAGGAGACCTGGAGTGGAAGGTCAACCATGGAGAGATATATACCGGGGCAGGGGTGCGGCGGCGATTTGCCCCATGGCAGGAACGCTCGTTGGCACGGAGCAGGGCGGTGCAGACCTCCCTCCACACCCGGCGGCACCGTCAGAGGTGGACCTGGAGCGACGGGACGGAGACCTCCGTCTCCTGGAGAGAGAACAGCGGAGGCTGGTATGAAGCCTTGCTGCGGGAGCAGACTGAACAGGCCGCGATGAATTCCCGGACGTCAGCTCCCAGGGACGGCCACCAGAACCGCCGAGCCAGGAAGGAGTGGGTGCGGTGGACTCCCGGATGACATGCCAGCCTGCTCGCATGACCCCATTGGAGCACCCGGGACCGAACCATGTCGGGCACAAACAGCAGGCGGAGAGGCCCGTTGCCTGGGTCGGGTTGGGTGCGTTGAGCCTGACCACCCCCTCAATGTCTATAATGACCACCCCGATGACGCATGATGCAGGGAGAATGGACTCAGGCTCCTGGGCGCTCCTCTCAGGTTCGTGGAGACGGGACAGAGCGTCCGCCTTAGTGTTGCGAGACCCTGGCCGGAACGTGAGAGTGAACTCGAACCTTTCCAGGAACTGAGCCCACCGTGCCTGTCGGGAATTGAGACACCTCGCCGCGCGAATGAACATCAAATTCCTGTGGTCCGACCAGACCAGAGTGGGGTGCTCCGAGCCCCCCAACCAGTGACGCCATTCCTCAAACGCCCCCACCACCGCCAGTAGCTCCCGGTTATCGATGTCATAATTCTCCTCGGCCGGTGAGAACTGGCGGGAGAAAAAGGCACAGGGATGCAGCTTTTGGTCCTCCGCTGACCGGGAGAGAACAGCGGCGATACCGGTGTCTGAAGCATCCACCTCTACTACGAACTGCCGGGCAGGGTCAGGATGGAGGAGGACCGGGGAGGTGGTAAAGCACTCCTTTAATGCCACGAAGGTGGTTCTGGCCGCTGGCGTCCAGTGGTAGGGCCGCAGTGTGGAGGTGAGGTGCGTCAGGGGGGCAGCTACTCAGCTGTAGTTACGGATGAACTGGTGATAGAAATTGGCAAACCCGAGGAAGCTCTGTAGCTGCTTACGGGTAGAGGGCTGGGGCCACTCGACCACTGTCCTGATCTTGCGGGGGTCTGGTCGGGTCAGTCCTCCCCAGGAACTGATGGGGAGTGGAAGATGCATTTCTCTACCTTGAGAAACCGCCGGTTCTCCAGGAGGCACTGGATGACCATGCGAACATGAGTGACAGATGATATGTCGGGGGGTGTATGACTGGAGCGTTCTGCCCAGGGGGGTGTCTGGGCGTCCCGGAGGCAACGGGCGTAGCAGGTGGTACTCTAGCTGAGAATGCGCCCGGTTCTCCAGCAGACGTGAGGGGTATGGAGTTCCAGCCAAGGACGACCCAGGATGATCGGGGTGTCGGGGTGGATGACGTAGAGACGGATGATCTCCACGTGGTTCCCCGACACAGTGAGAGAGAGGGGCTGGGTCCGGTGGGTAACGGGCCCCATGGGGTGGCCGTCCAAGGCGAAGGCAGAGAGATGCTTCTCCATCGGGGAAAGCGGGAGGCGTGTGCGTACCGGCGATCAACGAAGCTCTCGTCGGCCCCAGAGTCGATGACGACCGTTACGGCGAGTCTCTGCCCCTGCCAGGCGAGGGTGGCTGAAAACAGGGTGGCATCAGTCAGGGTGAGAGGGTTAATGACGGCCGCACCCCTGTGCGTTCTCTCCCGCTCTCGTTCCCGGGCACGTTCATCGAGGCGGATGGCCTGGGAGATGAGCAGGTCCAGGGTGCCGGGACTCTCCCTCCCGGACAGCGCATCCTTCATGTCCTCCCCCAGACCACGGCAGAAATCGCTATACAGCGCGGGCTCGTTCCATGCGCACTGAGCTGTGAGTATGCGGAACTCAGTCGCGTAGTCCGCCACTGAACTCACCCCCTGCTGGAGCGCGGAGAGAGCCGCGGCCGCGTCTTGCCCATGGTCGAAGACGGCCTTGAACTCCTCCACGAACGCCCGGTAATCCTGCATTTACACGGCCGCGCCCTCGTGTCCCGCCATGACCCACCGGCGAGCCCTCCCCGTGGTGAGGTTCGCCATGTAGGCGATGCGGGCAGCTGCAGTGGAGTACATGCTGGGTTGTAGCTTAAACACGTACTCACACTGCATTAAGAACTCCTGGCAGAGGGCGAATGTCCCATCGTAGGGAGCCGGGGTGGCAAGGTGGGGTTCCCGGTCAGGTGACGCCCTCGGCACGGGAGCAGCAGCCGCCGCACCATCCTGGGGAGGAGCGGAGACCTGGACCGTGAAGGCTTGGACCAAGGTCGCGAGGCTCGTCAGCTGGTCGGTCTGGGCGTCGGCGAGTCCCCGGAGCTCCCGACGGATGACCGCGGCGGCCTCGGCTGCCTCTGCGAGTAGGCGGGTGTGTTCCTCCAGCCTCCTGCCCTGGGCCCGCCGACGTGCCGGGAACCTCCGACTCCGACAGGTGGGAGGAGCCTGCCGAGAGGACAGGGCCAGCCGGGGATGGGGGACGCGAGCGCCTGGCAGCCGAGGGGAACTCCGGAGAGAAGGACCGCCGTATGCCCGGACCACGGCGGTGCGCAGGGGAGCGTGCAGGGCGTGTAGCGGGAGGAGAAAGGAGTGGCCGTGGAGTTGAGGACGGGCGAGCCGTAATAATAATGTCACTAAATCTAATTCAAAACGTAGCGCAGAGCTCTGCACTAATCAGCTACCAGACAGCTGGCAAAGGGCTCATTAAACATATTATGTTTTGCTTAGTAAAACAGGCAACCGGCAAACAGGCTGGTTATTGGTAGATGTGGTTGTTTCAGTCTCCCGAACTAGCTTTCGGCTCTTCTTTTGAGGAGGTTGCTTGTAACCCTGGTATAGCTCCGTATCAGGGTGTAGTTCTGTGGGGTTTTTAATCAGCAAAATGGAAAGATAAATCATACACCCTCTTTGGAGGATATTTTACTTTTAAAGCCGCAAGCCATGTCCGTTTCCTTTCCTCTTCTATTGCGATGGAATGTAAAGCCTGGGACAGTTTTTTGGAATCTGTTTATTTTCTGGACAATTATTTTACCCAAAATGTTTTTTTTGTTTTTTTTAAATCTATGATAGTTACAGCGTAATTTCTTTCGCTCATCTAGGTACCTACCAGCATTTTAACGCAGCCGGAAGCAGGGAACCGGCAACCAGAATTAGTGAGGGCATCATGGAAGAACCCATTGGTTTATCATGAAACTCATGAATAGGATAGCAGTAGCAGGATTAAGTCAAGGTGGAATGGATGCTCATTACAAAGTTAGTAGGATATATCCCAAGTCTTATGGGTTGTTAATAACAAACCCTGGATCACCAGTGACATCAAGGCACTCCTCAACCAGAAAAAGGTGGCCTTCAGGGATGGAGACAGGGAGAAGCGCAAGCAAGTGCAGCGTGAGCTGAAGAGGAATCTAAAGCAGGCCAAGGAGGAATACAAAAAGAAAGTGGAGAGAAAGCTGCAGCACAACAACACCAGAGAGGTGCAGAGTGTCGGCGGCCAGTGTCCCCTCTGCCCCTTCCGGAACAGCCTCACCCATCCTCCCCTCCACCTCTCCAGCTGCAGCTTCCCCCCTCACACCATCTTCCCCTCATTGTTGCAGCCCCAACGCTGCTTCTGCAACTCCTCTCTCACCTGGGCCCCCCCTGTCCCTCACAGTAGATGAGGTGAGGGCGAAGCTTGGGAGACTGCGCCGGCCCGGATGGTGTGTGTCCAAGACTGCTGAGGGACTGTGCGGACCAACTGGCTGAGCCTCTCCAGAGGATCTTCAACCTGAGCCTTCAGTCAGGGAGGGTCCCGGTTCTGTGGAAAACATTGTGTTTGGTACCGGTACCCAAGGCTGGGCGCCCGGCCGAGCTAAATGACTATAGACCCGTGGCCCTCACGTCACACATCATGAAGACCCTGGAGCGGCTGCTTCTCCGCTTCCTGAGACCACAGACCGAACATGCACTTGATCCCCTTCAGTTCGGGTAACGGGAGCATGTGGGAGTGGATGATACTGTCCTCTACATGCTACACTGGGTTTACTGCTACTTGGATGAGCCAGGCAGTTATGTGAGGCTTATGTTCTTCGATTTCTCGAGTGCATTCAACACCATCCAACCCCTCATACTCAGGGAGAAGCTGGAGAAGATGGGGGTGGACCCGTCCTTCACATCCTGGATCACGGACTACCTGACAGGATGACCACAGTTTGTCAGGATGGGGAACTCTCTCTGGGACGGCGGTGAGCAGCACTGGGGCTCCACGGGGGACTATTCTGGCCCTGTTCCTGTTCACTGTATACTCATCAGACTTTAGGTACAACTCTGAGTCCTGCCACATCCATAAATACTCTGACGATACAGCTATTGTGGTGTGTGTGAGGAAGGGACAGGAAGGGACACCTCGATACCACACTGGACTGGTCCATGAATACGGATGCTCTCTACAAGAAGGGACAGAGCAGCTTGTTCCTCAGGAGGCTCAGGTCCTTCGATGTCTGCGGTGAGATGCTGTTCATGTTTTACCAGTCAGTGGTCGCAAGTGTCCTTTTTTATGCAGCAGTCTGCTGGGGAGGTGGCATGACAGACAAGGATGCCAGGCGGCTGGACAAGCTGGTCACAAAGGCTGGTTCAGTGCTTGGGAGGAGCTTGGACTCATTGGGGACTCTGGTGGAGAGACGCACGCTGAGCAAGATGCAGGCCATCATGGACAATGTCAGCCACCCTCTCTACCACGCCCTGGCAGGGCAGAGCAGTAGCCGCAGCAGATGGCTCATCTCCCTGCGCTCTCGCACGGAGCGGCACAGGAGATCCTTCGTCCCCACAGCCATAAGACTGTACAACACCTCGGTCTAGGGCAAGGGCTCATCCCCCTCCCTCGCTTCTGTGGTACACTACCCGGGACAATGTGCAATTCATTATTTATTATAATTAATTTTAACTTGACCTGATAGAATGTACGTCTATTGTCTATTGTCTGTCCTTTTATTTATTTATTGTCAACTGTATTGTTGTTGTTTGACTTGAGCTACGGGATACCTTTCCCCAAGGGGATAAATAAAGTATCTATCTATCTATCTATCTATCTATCTTGTGTTTGCCGAGAATAAATCTTTAACTGAGAAAACTGACGAACTGAAGGGAATCTCATGATTGTTTATCATGATTGTTTATTTTTTTTCTCTGGTGAGTGTTCATCGGGTGTTTGCCATGTGATATCGCCTTATTCAGGGGTGGGCAAACTTTTTGGCTCAAGGGCCACATTTGGTTTTTAAAACTGACAGACGGGCCGGGCCATTAGTAGATAAAAAAAAAAGGGGAGCCAAAGCACTTTAGTGTATGGCAAGCAGAGACCAAAGCGATTGACTTGACATTAGAAAAGGCCCGCTGTATTTGCAATGTGCCATCTATTGCAGGGGTATTCAATTACATTTCAAAGAGGTCCAGTTAAAGAAAATGTCCTGAAGCAAAGGTCCGGAGCATCATAATATCTAACTTGCGTTATGATGCCATATACTGTATATTGAAGTAGCCTAGTAATCGTATTAACATATATAGGCTGCCACTATGTAGTTAATCAAATAAATGAAGTACAATTCAATAATATAACAATATTTATTGAACTGGAGGGATTATAAATAATATGTGCTCTAATAATAAATAAATGTTCTATTCTTTCTTCTCCTCGTTGAAGAACCTTACATAAATTAACAGCTGAGCATTGTCAGACACATTAGTGGACTCATCTGCAGCTAAACCTATGGTGCCTTATGAATGGCTTCATCTAGCTGAGCACATCCTGGCTTCATATTTCCCTTTTCTTTGTGGGTGATGATGCTGATATAGGTATTTCCTTGATTTTACCACAAAACTCTTCTTTATGTGCTCTTTTTGGCTCTCAAATGGTTTATTTTCCCGCACCCTCAGTTCTGGGGTGGGTATTGTTATGCGCAGTTTCGAGTGGTCATCTATTGTGGCTGGAGTTCAGGTTCAGGTTCAGGTTCTGGCAGGGGTGTAAAAAGTACCCAGAAATTATACTTAAGTGAAAGTATGGGTACCGTCTCAAAATCTTACTCAAGTAAAAGTCTGAGTATCTGGCTAAAAACACACTTGAGTAAAAGTCAAAAAGTTTCTACTTTTAAATGTACTTAAGTACTAAAAAGTAAAAGTAAAAACTTTTTTTTTGGGTGCTCGTCTTGTCCGTCCACGCCGACCGTTTCGTCCTCTTCATCACTCGTACTATCGTTTGTGGCCATCTTCTGTAGCTTGTCACTCTGACTGTCTATTCTTCTGATAGCGGGTGTTTAATCAAAGATACCCGCTTTCTAGTCTTGCACAAGGACCAATCAGCGTGGGTATGGGCGGGTTAGTTTTCCATTGATGGGGATTTGATTGGCTGTTTTTAAATAAAGTGCGGCCGTAGGATTAATAACGTTAACGTTAGTTCGGCCAGAGAAACAAATATACTAATTCAAATTGTTGGACCTGCGAGATTTGTACTTTGTACTTTGTAGGTCCATCCATCCATCCATCCATTATCGTCCGCTTATCCGGGGTCGGGTTGCGGTGGCAGCCGGCTAAGCAGGGCCCCCCAGGCTTCCTTCTCCCCAGCCACACTCTCTAGTTCCTCCTGGGGGATCCCAAGGCGTTCCCAGGCCAGACGAGATATATAATCTCTCCAGCGGGTTCTGGGTCTGCCCCGGGGTCTCCTCCCAGTTGGACGTGCCCGGAAAACCTCCAAAGGGAGGCGCCCGGGGGGCATCCTAATCAGATGCCCGAACCACCTCAGCTGACTCCTTTCGATGCGGTCTGCATTTTAAATGTAAGGAGTAAAAGTATGTTTTTTTTCTCTGAAATGTAATTGAGTAAAAGTACAAGTATACAAATCTAATAATACTCGAGTAAAGTACAAATCCCCAAAAACAGTAATTAAGTATTGTAACGAAGTACAATTACTCAAGTACTTTACACCCCTGGGTTCTGGATTGTCTGTAGCAAAGCAGCGAGCTCGGGAATCAATGTGACACAAGGCAGTCTCACCAGGAATGATTCAAAGTTTATTTAGATACATAGAGCATATATACATTTTGCATGAGAAAACATTTACATATAGACACAACAAATCATCTAGGGAAGCAGACATGGAAATGCCTCCAAGCCAGCCATTCAGGGAGAAGGGACAACAAGGCCTTCATGGAGACCCTTCCGTCCCCAACCACCAGACAGCCAATCCGGAGACGCCAGGACACCAGGCCCCACGTGGATATGTAACAGACAGACAGACAGACAGTTAACTTGAAGCAGGGATATCACGGCCTCACGTGACCCACACAGAGATGTGAGTCTCCATGCCCCAGACCAGGAAGCAGGGACAGCAAGGTCTCCGGTTGAGATCTTCCCGTTCCCTCCGCAGGACAGCCGGTCCCGATGAAAGAGGCAACATGTTTTCACAACAACACCTGCGAGTGCGTCTCAGAGGCCTCCCAGGGCAAACAGATAAGAGTGAAGCTGACTAGTCACGTAGGTCAAACAGCTAACTAGTCACGTAGGCCACACAGCAGAGTGGAAAGTTACTGGCCCACAAGATTAATACATCCACAACTCCCAACAGTGTATGTGTTCTTTTACAAAATGAAAAGTTCTCTTGATATGATGTGATGTGTACTAAAGTAGAACTTCAGTTGAATAAGAGACACACAAGTATGTAGTAAGCTAAATTTAGCTAAATAGTTTACATGTGCGTGGTAGAGACAAAATGTATAGTAGCCATTAAGGTACTGTAAACAATTTCAGCGATTTGTTATTTATTTATAAGTGCAAATAACAAAATGATGTCCTTCTTATGCAGGTTGTTTTTTTATTTTTGGACAATATCCAACGTGAAAGGCTTCACGTGAAAGGCTTCACCTTGGATAGAATAGAGAATTGCCAATGGACACTATTCATGAGTGTCATGATAAACCAATGGGTGATTCCATGACACCCTCACTATTTCCGGTTGCCGGTTTCTTGCTTCTGGTCACGCTAAAACGCCGGTTGGTACCTAGACAGAGAGAAAGAGAGAAAGAGCCATTGTTGGCTGCCACAACAGATTCTGTGCCAGCCAAATTTAAATGTCAATTATAGTTCTTAGAAAGAATGAACTTTTATAGTCCTTGAATAAAGTTTCGGCCACCGCAGTCATCGCCTCTTTTACGATTCCGCTACCATCACTTCAATCAGACAGCAGACTCATCTAATTGACAGCTAATTGGCAAATCTTAAATTTTGTGTCAGAAGGGGGGCATATCTGTGCATGTGATTGTATAGAAATGTAAACAGATTTACCGAGTGACTTATTTGTACATTTTCTTTTCACGAGCCACTCAGAAATGGGGAGGGAGCTACTGGTAGCTTGCGAGCTACACATGTTGGAGACCCCTGCACTAAAGGAATAGTTGTCCTATTCTAATGAATCTAAATGCCGGAGGATCTAAGTAGGTGTAATGGTTTTATGTGAACATTGTATAGATGTACAATTGAGCTGAATTAACTTCTTATACATGTCATCTTGAAATTATACACATAGAATACAATTATTTTCAACAACTGACAGTGTCATTGAGAATGGAGTATTATTTCAATATTTCACAGTAAACAGGAGATACACAGACTTATCTATACCTTCCACAAGATGCTGTGTGGCTACACAACCTCCCTTGCAATGCACAAGCAACCGACTGTCTCAACCACTTTCTTTTACCATTACCCAAGCAGTTTAGCTTGGTGAATGGTCTGACTGGGCTCTACTTCTGCTTTAAAAAAAATATAGTGATATATATAGTAAATATATAGTGATTCCTATATAAGACCTATTTTATAGCTGTGGAGGTAATTGTATGCCTCCGTACTTTTGTAGTTCCGTAGCTCTTCACCATCAACACCTTCAGAGGAGATGAAGTTGTTGATGTCAATGTAGCTAACCTCCAGCCATAGCTTCATGTCATCACCCACTCCATAACTTTTGATGGATGAGGCACTGTCAAAAGACATTGTCATCGCGTTTTTGTAAAACATTGCCACTATGCGACCACTTTTCCACGTTACATTTGACTACGTTACTTATGCCGCTTTTCCACTGCACGACTCGACTGGTACCTGCTCCATTTCCAATACAGATCTAGTACCCCTATAGTACCCCCTCCATATAGCAGGACGTCACAGTGACGCTGCTATTTAGCTGGCTGTTTCTCACAGCAAGTCGACAAAAAGAGACATAAAATCACCTCAACTATTCAAAGTTAATACAAGTTACGAGGTGAATATGCAGCATTTTCGAGAATTAAAAAAATACGAAAGATTCAACCCTCAACCTCATACAGCATCAAATGATGCTCCTTCAATTAAATTCTAATTACTTGTTAATCATGTGTACAATATAGTGAATGGCAGTTCTGATGAGACGGACATAATATATTATTCTAATATACTGTATATATACATATTGTGGCACACTCCCTATATTGTGGCGTGTGTCCACCCGACTGAATATAATTACCAGTTCCACACCAGACTACAAGGCAAAAGGGGTTTATTTAACATACAGGGGAAGGGTAAGTGCAGGGTAATTATAGGGGTTCGTCCTTTAATCCGTGCGGGTAGTCGTGGTCCGTTAGCAGGGGTCGGTACACGGAGACGGGGCCTCAGGTAGAGCGGGGTTCGGCGATGGGTCGGGTAGTCAGCCAGGCGGGGTTCGTTCACGGGGCGGGTTCTCAGGTGGTCCAGGGGTTCAGCACACGGCAGGGTTCTCAGACAATCCAAAGTCTAGGGCACACAGCCACTTTGGTATTTCTTCAACTCACTCAGTCGTGTACAGTACTCTTCCTCTTCCTCTTCCTCTCCCACATCCGCTACTTCCTTCGCTCCCACTTCCTTCGCTCCCACTTCCACCGCCACCACTTCCAACTCTCCTGCTTTCTCTTCCTCCTCCACTCTCTACACCACCCAGGTCTTCTCCCATTTATTGGCCGCAGCCAGGCCCCTGATTGGCTGCCGCCGAGTTCCCTCAACGAGGCGCAGCCACCTTCAATACGGCTGATCGCCACTCTCCCCTTCCTGGTCTCCTTGGCTCCCTCTGGGGGCCGAATGGGGAACTGCGGTTCCCCCGACCATGGTCCACACTGCCTGGTCGGCCCCTCAGTGGCCGTCTGCCACAATATATACTGTATATGTGTTTGTCTCAGTGTGCATTTGGAGTGATCTTTAATAAAGCCATGTTTTGGAGATGTTAGTTTGAGGTTGTTTATTCATAACTAAAATAAACTAACATGTTATCAAAAGCAACCTACTGCACTGCAAGTAAACATTGGCTTGTAGCACCTACTATTAAAATTGAAGATCACTACATGTAACAGATGTAACAATAATTATTGTATGTTACCAATAGGAGGACTGTTAAAAACGTAAATAGGCTATTTATATTGCCTATGTACCTCCACGATTATTTAGTCAACCCTAATTTACATATCACCTTGGCTCGCTTGGAACCTCGATGGAGCGGACCTAAAAACTACCAGGTACCAGGTACCAATTTTAGCCTGGTGGAAACACGAGTCGAACCCGTACTATGCAGTGGAAAAGTGGCTGTTTGCTGCCTGAAATTGCTTCACTATTATTCTAGCATTATGTTGATCAGAAAGGAACATGTGAGCAACACGCCCCTGGGTAATGTAGTTCATGTAGGAAGAGACGCAGAGTGTGACATGGAGAGAGCAGAAAAGAGTACCGGCAGCTTGTGAGAAGTACCGGTACGCAAGAAAAAGTCCACCAAAGAGTAAAATGTAAAAGTACTGGCACTAATAATAATAGGGCACAACCCTGAGATCAGGGACCAATGGATTAATTCTCAAATTGGAACTACGATCAATAATTACCATATCAATAGCTGGTACAGGATTTGGAGTTCTTTACGCGACAGAGACTGGATTCAACACAAATTCAAAGAAAGAGGGTTACTTCGGATTAATAATACAATAACTTGTGTATGTCTAAACAAGATGGCCGACCACAGAGATAATGGTTGGGACACGGTCTAACCAAAATGGTGGCTCATGGAGCACAGAGGTACTGGTTGAGGTGTGGTCTAACCAAAATGACAGCTCACGGAATAAAGGAACAAAGAAAAACAGTGGCAAGATAGGGCAAAGGAACAAACATAAAAAAAAGGGCAAAGCGGCAAAAGGGCCAAAGGAATGAACAAAAAGTGGCGCCTTAACCTACTAGGCTGCTCTGATGAGGCCACGCACATGCGGAAAAACAGACACGAGATATGACTAATGGGGGCCCGATTGAATTAAGGCCGTAAGGATGCAAAAGTGGTGAGGTGTCAAAGATTTTACGTCAAAGGCTAACATGAGGTCATGTGTATAGCAATCAGGAGGTGGTTCCGTCTTTCCCAAAGAAATGTGAGTTGAGTTTGGCGGGGGGTTACGTGTTGGTGGTCCTGATGTCCACAGCCCGGGAGCGGGGCTGGGAAACATCTTTTGTGGGATTCCACTTGTGGCGGAAAAAAACAATGGTCCGTCTATGTCGGGATTTAAAGGGGAAATGATCGCCCTTTATCCTCTCAAAACAAAAGACTATAGACTTAGCTAAAGCTATCTTTATACTACGGCATGGCTCGTGGCTAATTAGGTACTTTGTCCTCATATTTAGCTTATCTATACAGCATATGCAGTGAAAGTGGCGATGCTCAGCGGAATGTGTAAAACAACTTGAATTCAGAACCAGAACATCTAGAATATTTATAGAATAATACCGAATATTTACAGTACAAAATTGTGTGTGAGATGGATGATCAATCACTGATCACATAGATCCCTTTGTTAGAACTACCTCCCACATTTAGGCGGCCTCAACCACTGCCATTTTGGGGCCCTGAATAGTCATACCTTGTGTCTGTTATTCTCCCCAAAGGCAGGGTCTCATCAGAGCCGCCATTTGTTTGTATCTTTCTTTGTCACACACACACACACACATACACATACACGTACACACACACACACCATTACCTATTGTATCTATGGAATACTTTATGCAATTTGCCAACTTGAACTTAATAAACATTCTTATATTTTTTGCTTGCTGCGTGTTGAAACCAGCCTGTCGCGTAAACAACCCCAAATCCTTCAAACTTTACGAACAATGCCTATGGTAATTCTTGATCATAGTTCCAGTTTGATAACTTTGAATATTTTATGGGACTTAGTCCACTGTCGGTTATTGGTCTCAAATTTCAGGGTGGTGCCCCGTTATTATTAATTCAGATTCATTCTTTTTTAGTTTTAAATAATCAATAATTATCTTTGATAATTGTTCATTATAAAATAAATATTAATAAATAACCGACCATCGGACCTACACTTTGGTCTACAACAAAGGTTCTGGGATACTTTTAACATCGATCCTGAGTGGCCGGCAGAGATTGTACGGTTGAGCCACAACAACAACAGTGGCGTCGCATTTCCAGGGAAACAAAGAGGGAAACACCGGGGGAAACAGAGCAGGGTTCGGCACAGAGTCCAGGCACACCGCGCCACTCCTGCTGTATAGCTGCTCGCTCTATTTTGTGTGTTTTCTTTTTCTGTTTTAGGTATTTATTATTTTCTTAGTTTTTTAGCCTTTTTAATTACGTTGGGGTCGGGAGTATTGTTTTCATCTCGGATTTTAGAGAGTTCACTGGAGTTTACGGAAGAAGTACACTAATCACCATGCAAGAATCAGTAAGCTGCATGGAGTGTAAGCGACTGAATGAGAAGATAACGTTGCTTGAAAAGGAGATGGAAACGCTGCAACAAATACGTGACAACGAGCAATATATTGACGCTATGTAAATTACTATAGCATTTAATAGGACAGACACAGACTTTTCTACACAGGGCTACAAACGTAGACCCTCCTGTCACAGACCTGGCTGACATGCTTCCCTGGAATGCTATTGGATTAGCTGTAGAGGCCTAACGATGCTTCCCGGAGTCAAGCCGAAAACATCAACTCCAGCCAGGGCTCAGTTTGATATCATCCGTCGTAGATGCAGACCCGGCAGGGTCTCCACCACCTGAACTCAAATTGCACAACAGGTATGAGCCACTGACTCTGAATCAAATGTGTGATTGCACTAATTATGTTGAACTCAGGGAATCCAATCACACTAACATTAAGGCTAATCAAAACCCAATAAATTGCCAGCCAGCCACTGTTAGGACGAGGGTCATCGGAAACACTGGTAACTCTATACCTGAACCAGGCACTATTTTGATTGGGGACTCCATGACCAGGCATGTAAAAATCGTAAAGACTGAAAATCTAAGCTTGGATGACATCTGTCGAGGAGCTAACAGAGCTAACAACCATCCTTCCTACATGCATTCATCTACACTGGGTATTTCGACATTCTGCGAAAGAAACCTGGCTCTGAGATCCTGAAAAAACACTTTAACCTGCTACTGGAACAGCTGAGCGACAATATCAATTGCAAGATGTGTTAATTTCTGGACCAATTCCAACTTTCAAGAAAGGGATTGAATCTTTTAGCAGACGCCTTGGCCTGAATACATGCCTCGCCCATGGAATAACATTTATTGACAATTTCAATCCTTTTTGGAACTGTAAAGACTGCTTTAAACCTGATGGCATTCATCCAAACATCACAGGATCCAGGCTACTTGTTGGGAACCTATGTCATGCCCTTGGAGTGCCATACCCAAACAAGAATGTGTTGATAAGCTCAAAGGACAGCGCACACAGCAGATTACCTGTATCTCTCCCCCCTCCCTGCCCCCCGCCCCTTACGGTGCGCACAGGACAGTGCACACAGGATGGCAGCCTGCCCCCCCCTTCCCATCCAGAGGCCCTCTCCCCCTCCCTGCCCTCCCCCCCTCACGGCGCACACAGGACAGTGCACACAGCATAGCAGACTGATCCCCCTTCTCATCCAGAGGCCCCTCTCCTCCTCACAACGTACACAGGACAGTGCTCCCTCCTCACCTGACCCACCCTCTCTGTCCCAATCAGGGACCCAACGACCCCCCTCCCCGCCTCCACCACACTCACCAATCAAGAAGTTGGTAAAAACTCTCACACTGAAGCTTAGTCAAATTGACCACAGAAACCCTAATTTCAGACTTTGTCTGAGATGAGACAGACCCCATGCCGCTCTTTCGAACAGAACTCATTCAGCATGTAAATGAAGTCATTCATCAGCAAGGTAACACACTGGATCTAGTAATAACAAGAGGGTTAAACATTGATAATGTCTCACTATGTGAATTACCTATTTCTGACCATCACTGTGTATTTTTTGATGCCAACCCAACCTTAACAAAGACCAAAAGGGAATTTCTGGTTCAAAACAGAGTGCTAGATGAAAAGGCTGAAGCAAAGTTTGCTGATGTTATGAGATCATTTGAGCCAAACAGTTCTAACTGCTCGGTTACAGTTCTAATGGCATGGTTGAAATTTAAACCATGTCATCTGCTTTAAATACTGTTGCTCCACTAAAGGTTAAAAAGAGGTCAACTGACAGGATCTCCCCATTGTTAAACAATACAACTGAAAACGAGATCAAGAGAACCTGACGAGCAGCTGAAAGAAAATGGAGGAAAACTAAGCTCACTGTTCACTGTGATACAGTATATACAAAGAACAACACCCTGAAATAAGGGACCAATAACCGGACAGTGGATTAAGTCTCATAAAATATACTAACCTATCAAATTGGAACTATGATCAATAATTACCATATCAATAGCTAGTAAAGGTTGAATGATTCAGAGTTCTTTACATGATAAAGGTCAGCCTTACTGAAGGCGGTACGTTCTTTCTGTGTGCTGATGGTCCCGTGGTCAGCCTTGTTGAAGGCGGTACGCAGCCTTGACCAAGTGCCTTTTCATCTCAGTGGACAACAGGCTCTGGTGGAGATTCCCTGTCTCCTGTGGGAGTTGTGATTGGGTTCTTCTGATCTTCGGCGGAGATCAGACTTTGCGGTGCCTCCGTCCTAGGAAGCATATGGTCCCAACCACCACCTTGGGTGGCTGAGCCCCTATACCAGTCTCTCAAACTATTTTAAAGTTCAGCATCTCACCGGCTGCCTCTCCGGACTATGTAGTTGATCACTCATGCACAGCCATTTGCTAGATCGCGGCACTGTGGAGCAACAGCATACTCCCCACAAGCTTGTTTAGTTCCAAACTGTCTACTACTGTCATGCTGAGTTGCGCTCTTTACAGGGCAGTGCATCGCTCAGGCAGATTTGTTCCATCCGGTTCGCTTTCTGGATTTCCCGTTTATTAGTGAACTTCCAACAGTTTTCATTTGTTCTCATTCTAGGTTTCTAGAGAGCTCTAGTTTAACTGCTCTAGTCCACACTATGTGACTGCGAACATGCGGGTACACACAAGAAGAGTCTACACACCAAACATTTTGCAACCAACTTCAATTTGGCCAGATGTTAAATCAATATAACTAGATTATATGGAAATTATAAACACTACACCTATATTGTAAAATAAATGCATTAAAACTGGTTGCAATGTGGAATAAATATAACTTGGTTATTTGTAATTTTATACCATTATTGTTGTATAAAAGTTTAGCAAACAATTTAACAAACTGTTTGCGGCAACGCTGTCTGATCAACGCCACGTTATGGCGAACATTTTCCAAACTGACGTCGTTCTTGATCACAAATCTCATTAGCTGTTGCCAGTGTAATCAGAGAACTCGCCTGATAATATCAAACCTGTTTTGATATTATCTCCGCCGCTGTGACTTCACAAAGGTGGTGAAATCGCAAGTATTAAGACCCTCCACACTACCCGACAATCAGACTGGCTTCAGCCCTGAGCAGCCCCCCGTCTCCCCCCCCCTTTCCCCTGAGTCAAGTGACTCAGAATTGGGCTGATTGTCGTGTAGTGGAGAGGGGGCTTAAGGTAAGCCTAGACAGAGAGCCTACCTGTAACAACTGTACTTGCTTACATTAAACAAAAAAAACATTTACCTCATCAAATTTACCTTATCACAGCATCCCATTCCTATCACACCAACAAGAACCAGGGGTGGAACGAGTACTGAAAATCGGTATTCAAGTCGATGTACTGTGATATTACTGAAATAGTACTCAACTACAAGTAAAACCACCACAACTCATCTCCAAATCCTTTGATGCCATGGCTAGTGAATTAGCAATATATATGGCTTTCGGGTTGTATGTGTTTTAGGTATGGGCATTTCAAGCTAAAATATGATTTGATATTTGCTGTAACTATTAGAATATGATTTGAGTATTCTGCACCCCCATGTGCACCACGCAAGAGAGAGGGAGACACCCATTCATTTTCACAACTCTCTGGAGTCTGACAACCTGGTGATCATGTTGATAGTAAGAAATGTCTTTAGTTAGAAAGATATTGGATATTCATAAGATATTCATGCTATGAATTACATCGGTTTGATGCAGGGAATTAATGATATGATGACCGGTATGAGTCCCCACCTGTCTAACAGTGTATAGCCTTCATGCCCAACAACAGGGCTTCCAAGCAAAGCCGTCGGGTAGCAGCACTCCTCTCTATTGTTCGGTCGTTATTTCTACAGTATCCTGCCCGAAACCAGCCAAGTCTTTGGTTTTAAAATGTCCCCAGTGGATATGTCATTAAAATAGCTATTTGGAAATGTATACAGCTGGCTCTGCAACAGCCAGTAGAAAAAAACGGGTGGGTGGTGCAGCTCCTTTGTGAATGCAACACAGATAGACATACAGGTTAAACTGAATGTTGATGTTCAAGTTTCAAGTTTCAAGTATTTTATTGTCACTTCACAGTTTACACAAGTATAAGCAGTGAGTGAAAATCTTATGTGCAAAACGCCCGACAGCCGACCGCAGTTATAAAGGAATACAAATAGAAATAGAAATAGAATAGAAAACTATATTAACAAAGTTACAAAAAAACAAAACAAAAGGAAACTGTATAAAATAAAATAAAGTATACAAAAAAATATTAAGGGGAGCAATACACATATAAATCAATGTAATAAAATATATAAGTAAGATCTGCTAACTACTAGCTACAATGGGCTAATCACCTAGCTATGCTAATCACACGATGGCGTGGTAGCAATCTGGTCCTAGAGAAAAAAACATTTCACTGCTCAATGTACCTGTACACTGAAATAGGTGACAAATAAACCTTTGAATTTTAACTAATTAGCGAGCTTTGTAGCTTTTTGTGTCGGCGCTGCTGTAAATTGATGTGTGGAGTCGCTATCAACCATTTGATTGTTGCACTTGTGAACTTTCAGTGTTTTAAGTACATCATAAAAACCACTGCGTTCAGTAATTGCCTTATCAGATACAGCACCTGTAAATAACTCGGACACAAAAATGACAGAACCACTTGGATCACATCCAGTCAATGCTTTGAGGGTTGTGCTTGACTTATAGTCACTATAAAGCTGACTCTGTAAAGCCAGTGCAGATGGCACCTGGGTCTTACATTCAGTACCATCAATAATGACTAAAGTAGAAGGAAATTATTTTCTAAAGTTTTCAGGCATGTTTTTAATAATAATGTCTCTATGAGGCCATATGTAGTTGTCTAAATGTAAAATACATAAGCTATATCCATGTATTAAAAACAAGTCCTGCAGACTGCATGGATGTGGGACAAGCTTTGTTTGTAGGACATCATGGCGGCTCTGTTGCAAGGGGCGTGGTCTTAAGAAATCAGGCAATCTTATTGGTTATTATTCTCCACGTGACTGACAGTGTTGAAAGGTCCATTGCTGGTGCTAGTGTTGTTCTACTGTTGTTCTAGTGTGACTGTCTGAGGAAGTATTCTGTGACATTCTGTGAATGTCAAAATATAACAATATATATTTTATTACATTGATTTATATGTGTATTGCTCCCCTTAATATTTTTTTGTATACTTTATTTTATTTTATACAGTTTCCTTTTGTTTTGTTTTTTTGTAACTTTGTTAATATAGTTTTCTATTCTATTTCTATTTCTATTTGTATTCCTTTATAACTGCGGTCGGCTGTCGGGCGTTTTGCACATAAGATTTTCACTCACTGCTTATACTTGTGTAAACTGTGAAGTGACAATAAAATACTTGAAACTTGAAACTTGAACATCAACATTCAGTTTAACCTGTATGTCTATCTGTGTTGCATTCACAAAGGAGCTGCACCACCCACCCGTTTTTTTCTACTGGCTGTTGCAGAGCCAGCTGTATACATTTCCAAATAGCTATTTTAATGACATATCCACTGGGGACATTTTAAAACCAAAGACTTGGCTGGTTTCG
>PIJE02000275.1:275315-295771 GCA_002895965.2 Coryphaenoides rupestris | reverse complement strand
AGACACCCCCCCTCACGATCTTTACCGGAGAGAGTCTTTGTTCTGTCCGCGCGGTGGACGAAAAATCCTGTCGGCTCGATGGCTGAGTCGGTAACCCCCTCCGACATCCATGTCTCTGTAACCCAGATGTCCGCTGCCTCTCTATGACCCTTGGACTCTGCGTTGTGTTTAATGTTGGTGTGATGGGTAGAGAAGGACCACGGGACACAGTTGTTCGGGATTGTGGAAGACGCTTGGCAATTTATTCCCCAACAGTTGAATTTCCTCAATAGTTGCCTTGTATCCTTGTATCTTGTATCCATTGTGGTAAAACATGAAACAAGATAAGAATTAGAAAACACTCTTTGACCAAACAAAATGTAGAAATAAATACATATAACCATAAACTATATAATTAAATAAACATTCTCTTTCAAATAAAAGAAGAAAAGGACGAAAACATTAAATTAAGCAGTAGACAAAAATCATATCGTATAAGATCATATAAGACGCAAACACACACATCTCATATAACACTCAACAGGTAAACGAACATCCCATACAACATATTGACCAAACAAACTGAACGGATGGGTGGTTTAAACTTATATTTTAAATAGATTGTGCAAGATAACTAAAACACCGCTCACCTTGTATCCATTGTGGTAAAACATGAAACAAGATGGCGCACGCACGAACTACGTTGGCGCACAAGGGACCCAATATTCAAATCTCGGTAAACAGCGCCACATGGTGGCCTGTCTAATTAACAACCTTACATCTACCCCTTCTTTACTTGATGGCGTCCCAGCCATCAGGATAAGCAAAACGGAACACTGATCGCTATGCACAGAACAGTCAGTTAAACAGCAGTCAATGAAAACAAACAAAAAAACGTGATGACTATGTGTCCTGCATTGAGAATGTGTGTGCACCAAGGGCCCTCTCAGGATATGGCTTCATTGTTTTACGTAAGCCCTGCTGCTCTTCTTGCTTTGGCCCTTTGCCACAACTCCCATCCCCTTTCTCTCTTTCTCCGGCCCTCCTCTGACATCAAGACTTGTGACTCGCAAGATAACTTTTTCGGGGGACGTCGGGTCCTCTGTGGGTTTCTCCTAGCACTTGTCTTTTCCTCCTCTCCTTGATCCATTTGGCCATCATCCAAATCCTCTTCCTCCATTACTGTGTGTCCATCCACCTGCCCTCTACCCATCACACCAACAATTAAACACAACGCAGAGTCCAAGGGTCATAGAGAGGCAGCGGACATTTGGGTTACATATATATTCTGTAAAATAGCTCAGGCCTTTCTGTAGCACTCTCTGAGATAATGTATCGGCATTTGGTAAATAACATACATTTATATCGTCAGGAATCCTTGAGAGAGAATCACTATCAGGGGGGCGTTTTTCAGTGGACATTACTATCATGCTGCAGAGCTGTGGGAAAGCTTGGGGGACATAGCAACAGTAACTAGGGGGGGCGGGGCTTGCTGCTTGAGTAGGGAAAGGTCCATTAGCACCAGGACTAGCACTAGCAGTAACACTAGCACTAGCAGTAGCACCAGCAACAACACTTAGCACTATTACCAGCACTTGCACCAGCAGTAACACTTAGCACAAGCACTTGTTCAGCAGCCTGATTGCCTGACTTTGGAAGCTGTCTTTGAGTCTGCTCGTGCGGCACTTGATACTGCGGTATCGCCTGCCTAATGGTAGAAGTGTGTACATTGGTGGAAAAATACTGCAGACTCTTTTTGTGAATGTACAACATGAGTACATGGTGAGATTTGGACTGTATATGTCAAAGAGGGAACACTGTGACATTTGATTTAGTGGTTAGAGTTGCTGTGTTTTCCTTTACATTGATATCAGTGTTACACTGGGCCAGCCAGTGTACAGGGTTCGGCCGGAAGGGAGAGAAGGTCCAGATAAGACCCTTCACCGAAATAACCTGCAGCCCTGCCCCTTCCAACCTGAGCCTCGCCCAGAGTGCAGGTGAGAGTGAAAACAGGGAGAATGTGAATAGGCCTATGTGGGTTCCCTTGTGCCCATAACTCCAGTGTTAGCTCTGCCAGCAGCCCACCAACCAGTTGACAACCCAGCCCAAGATGTAGAACAGGCAGGCTTAGAGCCAGGTGAACACAAAATCCCCCTGAGGCGCTCTCCTTGGGAAACAATAGGTAAAAGACCCGCACGGTACAATAACTCATTTGGCAATATGGCTGTCGGGACGACAACCCAAAAAGGTGGGGGGGAAAGTGTCACAGAGGGAACACTGACATTTGATTGTGGTTAGAGTTGTTGTGTTTTCCTTTAAATAGATATCAGTGTTTTGCTTGTGTGCAGTTATTTGTGAATTACTTTTGCTTTGAGTGCTACATTTGTATTTGATTCAGGTGTTTCCTTTGCTTTGTGTGCAGTGGTTTATTGTGGTATAATTGGTGGACATTGCATGGATAATTAGTGGACATTGGATGCACCAGTGTAGCTCTCTGGCCACCTCCCTCTCCTAAAGGAAAGTCGTCAGCACACATGTGTGCTTGAGTCACTTTGTCCTGTGCCACAGTCCTTTTTAATGTGAGGCATTCTCCTTGCTCTTATGATTTCAGCATTTCCTGCACTGTGGAAGACACACGATCGGCGCATTGCCATACACGGTGAGGATTGAGTGGTGTGGATGGCCTTCCGTTAAAACCCCCGGAGTCGCTGCAGGATTAAGGATTAAGCACGGGACCTTTCTAAAGTGGAGACTCTTACAGATGCAGACTGCATTGGGTGGACTGTTTCATCCCCCCCCAGCAAGAGTTGGGAGGACGGACTCAATATAGGAACAGTACATTTTACATTTGAATCTTAATTTAACTTTTAGATATTGGAGAATAAACATATTTTTATATTTATCCTGTCTCTTGTGTTTGTGCTGGTGTGGCCCGGGATCCTAGAACCTGCAAAAAGAGGTGTCATTGGGTACAACCCTGTGACATATTTTGGCGTTGTCGGCAGGAACCCTTACCATAGCACACTGCACAAAATGGCAATGATTCAAACCACAGTGAGGACGAAGCTAGGGCTGGCCCAGCACATTGCACAATGGCCATGCCCTGGTTTATGGCATTACCATTCATGCCTAAATTCTCAGGGAAAGACAGCCAAATTAAGTTTGGGCCATGGCTTGAACAAATTGAATCCATGCTCAGGGCCCAGGGTCTTCATGGACCACAAAGGGTTGACTTTGTTCTATGGGCCCTAGATGGGATAGCAAAAAGGCAAGTTATGCTGTTGGATGCAGGTAAACGGGCATCAGATAAAGCCATTTTAGCAGAATTTAAGAGATTGTATGGGTAGTCATCTTTGTTAGCTCAGTTAAGGGTCCAGTTCTTTCAGTGTAGACAAAAAGACGATGAAAGTTTTATGTCCTGCATTTCCACGAACTATTTAACAGATGGAGAGAGAATGAGCCACAGGGTGCAGTTCAGAGTGAGGTCACTGCTAGGGACCAGTTTGTAATGGGGCTGAGGGCAGGCAAGGTACACTGCCAAGTCTGACAGAAGCCTGACCTAATCTTTGCAGAGGCCTGCGTTGAAGCACAGGCCTTGGAGAAGGAACAGGGAGTTAAAGAACAGGCACTGTCTTCTAGGGTAATGGCATCACAACAGAGGGGGCATGATTTTCAGGACCTTGATAAGTGGAAGGAAATTGTTAAGACAGAAGGCAAGAAATGCAGGATCAGTTATCCACAATTAGTAAGATGCTGATTGATGAGATTCGCCACCAGCTGACCCCCGCCCGCCAGGCGAGCCCCAGCCATGAGAGGATGGATCATTCTAGAAGCAGAGTGGAAAAGGGCCGCTACCAACAAAAGCCCCGCTCTAGCAGAGACTTCCTGTGGGACCATCAAGGGCGGCCTATATGCAGAGCCTGTGGCCAGCCGGGACATATACAGCGCTACTCCACTGTTGAATCACAGGTCAGGAACCCTTTAAACTAGCTACCCCAGATACAGTGGGGCAAGTAGCTGGGGATGAGGGAGATGGGGGAACCCCACTAAGGCCAAAGATTGTAGGAACCTGCCCTGGGTTAGTAATAGAGGTGGAAGTGGTGAAGATACCTTGTCTTTTGGACACTGGCTCCCAAGTAACCTTCTTTAGTGAATCTTTTTTCCAGAAATGGTTTGGTCATATACAACAACAAGACAAGGGAGACATCCACTGGTTGACCTTAAAAGCTGCTAATGGCTTGAATATTCCATATACTGTCTATGCGGTCCTTGATTTTGGTGGAGTACCAGGCAAGGGGGTTGTCATTGTATTGTCATTGTTTGGGCTCAGAAGGGTATTCTTGGGATGAACATAATCACAGAATGCTGGAAAGCTCTCTTTCAAGGCAGTCACCCTGGGATAACAGCGTTCGGGTCCACAGTCTCATCATAAGCTAAGGAGGCCTGGGACCGGGCCTTTGCTGTTTGCAGGAGGATAGAGGCGGATGTGCCTCTGGATGGGAAGGTGGTCACGGTGAGATTGACTCGGCAAGACCTGGTTGAAGTACCGCCACATAGTGAGATGATTCTTTGGGCTCAGGTACTGGAATCTCCCAAATCGGTCCAACAGTGTGTCCTAGTAGAAGGAATAAGCGAAGAACAGTGGCAAGTAGCCAGAACTTTAGCTACTATAAAAAATGGAAAAGTCCTTCGCATTCAAAATGTCAATACTTACCGTGTCCTTGTGCCCCAGCGACGCCCCTTGGCATCAGTCTACCAGGTTGACCCCACCGAGGTACATGGGGAGAAAGAGCTGATCATTCGAGCCGCTGATCACGGTACCACGGATGTCCACACAGTGCAGCTAACCACAGAAGCAGAACACCCAGCTTTCTCCCTGCAAGGTGAGGGTTTAACACCAACCCAGCAACAAACTGAACCTCCTCCTTCGCCGCTGGAGTAAGGTTTTTGCGGCCGATGAGGATTTTGGACGGACCGACGCCATACAGCATCAGATCCCCACTGATACAGCGCCCCAAGCTGGGAGAGATACCAACCTGTACCACCATCACACTTTGCAGAACTGAAAGCTTCTCCAAGGTATGATTGAATAGAATAGAATAGAATAGAATAGAACTTTATTAATCCCGAAGGAAATTCTTGTGCCAGGTTGCATAGCGATACAGTACAAAAACCACAGATTGATAAAATAACGAACGTATGTGCAAATTACAGTTAAATATACAAATATGTGGGCAAGATAAGATATTCCGACGGCGAAAACAATTGGCATAAAGAAGTGAAATATTATTGGACATGACATTAAGAATTAAGAATATGCCAGTGACTGTTCACAGCAGGGGTCCCCTCAATGATATGCAGATGAGGGCAAGTTGCCTGTAAATGACCAATATGGTATTTTTCCACCACACTCCCTCATTGATTATTCAATAATCACACAATCAATCAATCGTTATACCTTATATAGTGTAACTCAGGAGTCGGTTACTCTGACCACATAGTGGTTCTTATCAGTCCTTTGTTACTGGGTACGACTTGATCAGAATCAGAATCAGAATCAGAATTGCTTTATTCGCCAAGTAGTTTTCACATACGAGGAATTTGCTGTGGTTGTTGGTGCATACAGACAATATAATAGATAAGAGTTCAAAAGCATTAAAAAGCAAGTAGTGCAAAAACGACAAGAGGCATAAATATAAAATAAAGTAGAATAGTATGAATGGGTATATTGATGAACTTCTCCTTTCTTGTTCTAATGGCCCAATTACAAGAAAAGAGTAAAGATCACGCCGTATCCACCCCATAAAAAACCCTTTAGGAGAAAAAAGTTTTGGGGTACAAATTATATGTCAATGACCTCATAAGCGGAAGTGTCTTGTATAACGACGTGTAGTTTACGAACTGTGTTTTAATACATTGCTGTGCTCATTGTCTTGTAGGGGGAGTTATAGGGAGGAGTTATAGAGCTTGATGGCCACAGGCAGAAAGGACCTCCTGTGGCGTTCTGTGGTGCACCTTGGTAGTCTCAGTTTACGACTGAAGGTGCTCCGGTATGACACCAGTGTGGCGTGAAGGGGATGGGAGGCGTTGTCCATAATACGGAGTAGTTTACTCAACATCCTCTTCTCAGAGACCTCCACCAAAGACTCCAATTCCACTCCCAGGACAGAACCCGCTTTCCTGATGAGCTTATTGAGTCTGTTGGCGTCGGCTGCCTTCACCCTGCAGCCCCAGCACACAACAGCGTAGAAGATGACGCTGGCCACCACAGAGTGATAGAACATCTGCAGCATGGTCCTGCAGACGTTGAAAGATCTGAGTCTCCGTTGGAAATACAGGCGACTCTGACCTTTCTTATACAGGGCATCTGTGTTTTTAGACCAGTCCAATTTATTGTCTATGTGAACACCCAGGTACTTATATTCCTCGACAGTGTCCACCACGGTCTCCCTGATGCTGACCGGTTTCAAGTGAGTCGTTTGCTTCCTGAAATCCACCACCAACTCCTTTGTCTTGGAGATGTTGAGTTGCAGGTGGTTCAGTCCACACCACTCCAGGAAACCGTCCACCACACCCCTGTACTCGGACTCCTGCCCCTTCCTGATACAGCCCACAATGGCAGTCATCCGAAAACTTCTGCAGGTGGCAGTACTGTGAGCTGTATCTGAAGTCTGAGGTGTAGAGTGTGAACAGGAAGGGAGACAGGACTGTCCCCGTGAGGTGCTCCCGTGTTGCTCATAATAGTGTCCGTGATGCTCTGCAACCTCACATACTGTGGCCGACCTGTGAGGTAGTTGGTAATCCAGGCCACTAGTGGAGTGTCCACCTGCATGTCCAGTAGCTTAGTCCCAAGCAGGGCAGGCTTTATGGTGTTGAAAGCGCTTGAGAAGTCAAAGAATGTGACTCTCACAATGTTGCCTGTCTCCTCCAGGTGAGAATAAGCCCTGTGCAGCAGGTAGATGATGGTGTCTTCCACTCCAATACGGGGCTGGTAGGCGAACTGCAGAGGGTCCAGTGATGGTTCGACTAGTGCACGGATGTGCTTCAGGACTAGCCTCTCCAGTGACTTCATCACATGTGAGGTCAAGGCCACCGGTCCGTAGTCAATGTGGCTGCTTGCGTGTCTCTTCTTGGGGACAGGAACCAGGCATGATGTTTTCCACAGGACAGGAACGGTCATCGTGCTCAGGCTCAGGTTAAAGATGTGCCGGAAGATGCCGCACAGCTGGGCCGCACACACCTTGAGCACTCTGGGGCTGAGGCCATCAGGCCCCGCAGCCTTGCCTGGGCGTAGTCTGCCGAGTTCACATCTCACCTCCTCCGCCGTGAAGGTGATGATTGGTCCTGGAGAGAGGAGAGGTGGGAGAGCAATCGGGGAGAGGAGAGGAGAGGGGAGGAGAGGAGAAGAGGGAAGGAGAGAGGAGAGAGATGGGGAGGGAGGGTGGGGGTGGGAGAGAGAGAGGTTAGATGGGAGATCATCACAGGAGGTGCTGGGGGGAGGGTGGAGAGGAGCCACATCATCAAACCTGTTGAAGAACAGGTTTAACTCGTTGGCTTCATCCAGATTTCCCTCCCTCCCCTGAATGGTCTTAGCTACATGGCCAGTAATGGTTCTCAATCCACTCCACACTTCCCTGAGGTTTTTCTGTTGAAGCTTCCTCTCGAGCTTTCTTCTGTAGTTCTCCTTGCCCTCTGTGATCTTCTCCCTCAGTTCTCTCTGCACCTTCTTCATCTCCTCCTTGTCACCACTCCTGAAGGCCGCTTTCTTCCTGTTCAGTGATGCCTTGATGTCTTTAGTCACCCAGGGTTTGTTGTTGGGGAAGCAGTGCACGGTCTTGATCGGGATCACACAGTCCGTGCAGAAATTTACATAGTCCGTTATGCAGCCTGTGAGTCCGTCTATGTACTGCCCATCTCCATCACAGAGAACATCCCAGTCTGTCAGCTCAAAACAGCCCTGGAGAGCCTCCTCCGCATCCTGAGACCACCCCCGTACAGTTCTGGTGACCACTGGTTGCCTCTGGACCGCAGGTTTATAGAGGGGCCTCAGGTAGACCAGGTTGTGATCTGATCTGCCCAGAGGGGGGAGAGCTGTGGAGCTGTATGCCTCCTTAACATTGGCATACAGCAGGTCCAGTGTTTTATTTTCCATGGTTTTGCAGTCCACAAACTGTTTGAATGTGGGCAGGGTTGATGTCAGGGTAACGTGGTTAAAATCACCCGATATCGATATGAACGCGTACCACCATCACACTTTGCAGAACTGAAAGCTTCTCCAAGGTATGATTGACAGTGGGGTAGTGAGAGAGAGCAAAAGTCCATGGGCGGCACCCATAGTCCTGATAAAGAAGAAAAATGGTTCTTGGAGATTTTGTGTGGATTATCGCAAACTGAATAGAATGAATGACATCCAACCATGCCACCACCTGCCCCCTTGACCCAATCCCGTCCTCTCTTCTCCAAGACATCTCGGGCGACATCCTTCCCTTCCTCACCACCCTAACTAACACCTCCATCACTTCGGGCCTGTTTCCGAATGCCTTCAAGACCGCCAGAATCAAGCCACTCCTTAAGAAACCCACCCTGGACACCACCGACGTCCGACACTACAGACCTGTGTCTCTCCTATCATTCCTCTCCAAAACCATAGAACGTGCTGTCTCCACCCAACTATCATCCTATCTCTCCGAGAACAACCTGCTCGACCCTCATCAGTCAGGCTTCAAAGCGGCGCACTCCACGGAGACGGCCCTGCTTGCAGTATCAGAGTCCCTTCGCGACGCCAGAAGCTCTTCCCTCTCATCCATGCTCATCCTCCTTGACCTGTCCGCCGCTTTCGACACAGTGAACCACCAGATTCTCCTCTCCACCCTGGCAGAGCTTGGCATCACTGGAACTGCGTTATCCTGGTTCACCTCCTACCTGACAGATCGCACTTATCAGGTCACATGGAATGGCTCCCTGTCCAGACCCTGCACCCTTGACACCGGAGTACCCCAAGGCTCAGTACTGGGACCCCTTCTGTTTTCTTTATACATTAGATCTCTCGGCTCTGTAATCACATCCCACGGCTTCTCCTACCACTGCTATGCTGATGACACCCAACTGTTTCTCTCCTTCCCCCCCTCAGACACCCACATCGCAACACGCATCTCAAAATGCCTGGCCGACATCAGCAGATGGACGACCGCCAACCACCTGAAGCTCAACCTTGACAAGACTGAGCTTCTCTTCATACTGGGTAAAGACTGCCCTCAGATGGACCTACTTGTCACCATCAAGGACATCGAAGTCTCCCCTGCACCCACGGCAAGGAACCTTGGCGTGGTATTGGATGACCAGCTGTCCTGCAACGCCAACATTACCTCTGTGGCCCGATCTTGTAGAATTGCTCTCTACAACATCCGCAAGATCCGGCCCTTCCTCACACGTGAAGCAGCGCAGATCCTGGTCCAAGCGCTCGTTATCACTCGTCTCGACTACTGCAACTCTCTCCTGGCTGGACTCCCCGCCTCAACAATCAAGCCCTTACAACGCATCCAGAACGCAGCAGCACGCCTCGTGTTCAACCTACCTAAATTCTCCCATGTAACCCCCCTCTTCCGCAACCTCCACTGGCTCCCGGTAATCGCTCGCATTCGATTCAAGACACTGGTACTGACTTTCATGGCTGTCAACGGAACCGCCCCTACCTACCTCCAAAAATTAGTCCGACCCTACGCCCCAGCCCGAGCACTCCGCTCGGCAACTTCTGCCAAACGACTGGTACCGCCTTCACTAAAAACAGCCAAACATCGCTCTTCCAAGTCCCAACTCTTCACGGTTTTGGCTCCGCAGTGGTGGAATGAGCTCCCGGCTCATGTCAGGACAGCCGAGTCGCTCGCCAGCTTCCGCAAGAGACTCAAGACCCACCTGTTCAGAGTTCACCTGGACTCTACATAACCCCCCCCTAGCACTAACCTGCGTGTTTATATGTCTTAACACTTATTAATGGCACTTAGCATTGTTGTTCATTCTCAGATGTTGTATCATGCTTTGAATTGCACGCCTGCCCAGCTACTTATGCAGGCAACTTGGCAATTATGAAACTCGTTCTATTCGTCTTGTAAATATGAATGCTCGAAAACAGCTCTATTCTTATCTTCAGGTACCACAGTGATATATTGCTGCCTCTCCTTCAACAAATGTACTCTTTGTAAGTCGCTTTGGATAAAAGCGTCTGCCAAATGCCCTAAATGTAAATGTAAATGTAAATATACTTACCCATAAAGATGCTTTCCCATTGCCTAGAATTGAGGAGTCACTCACCTGCCTGAAACGGTCCCAATGGTATTCCACCCTGGATCTCGCGAGTGGGGATTGGCAAGTGGGGGTTGACCCCAAGGACCGGGAAAAGACTGCATTTACCACACCACTGGGGTTATGAGTTCGACCGGATGACATTCGGGCTCTGTAATGCCTTTGCAACATTCCAGCACTTGATGCAGCAGTGCCTTGGGGGCCTGGTAAATGATACTCTAGTCATCTACCTGGATGACGTGATGGTTTTTTCCCCTGATTTCGACAGTCACCTGAAACACCTTGAACTGTTATGATCTTACGAGGGTTGAACCCAAATGCAGAGCCGAACACAGAGTTGGGGAAGAACAACGGTTTATTTAAGCAGTGAGAGGGAAACCGGGATCGGCTGGAGCAGAGGCAGGGGGGAGCCGGGGAGACCGATTGTAGATGCTGCTTTTGAGGCGAGCGGGTGGTGAGTAGGCAGGTAGGCAGGCAGGCTGGTAAGTGGAGTAGCGGGATGATGGCTGGATAGTAGGCAATGATCCTGGGATAGAGGAAGACAAGTCAGCAACATGGAGAAACACGGAAGGAACTAGAATACACAATCCTAGAAGCCGGAGGCGACGAATACCACAGTGGCTCAATCAACGATCTGGCGATGAGTGGGATGAAAGCCGGGGTTTAAGTACTGGTGGAGATGAGTTGATGGATGGCAGGTGTGCGGGGTAGACCAGGTGAGCAGGAGAGCGTGATGAGCCGGAATCCGAAACCACGCCCACACTACAGACAGACAGACAGAGACAGACAGGTAGAGACATATAAAAACAATAGGCACGGCCGAGACCGTGACATGAACAGGTCTGGACAAACTGTGGAAACATGGCCTGAAGCTCCAACCCCTCAAATGCAAGCTCTTTTGTCTAGAGTCCCACAGGAGGAAAAGGTGGGTGTGAATCAGACTACTGCGATTGACCCACCAGAGAGCCAAGCACCCCAAAGGGATGGTGAAGAATGGCAAGAACGCCAGCGGGAGGATCCGCTTTGCGTCAGGTGTGTGAGTGGCTTCAACAGGGCAAGCTACCAAGAGCTGAAGAGAAGAGTGCGGCACCCTCACTGGCAAGGAGGATTGTAAGAGACTGGAATCGACTCTACTTAGACTCAGGGGTCCTGCAAAGGGAGGTTATGGAGCGCCACATGGGCGAAAGGCTGAGGCAGATTGTGGTTCCAGCAACGTGGACCCGTACCCTTTGGCAACAGTACCACAAGGCCACTGGACACATGAGTGTGGCCCATACAGAGGCCGCCTTACGGCAAAGCTTTTTTTGATCAAAGTTGGGAGAGGAGACCGGGAGAATGGGCTGCCAGCTGCCCATTCTCATGTCAGTGTGCCCAGAGTAAGACGAGACCAGAGGTAAGGGCACCACTCATGCCAATCATAACCTCATACCCACTTGAGACCATTGCTATTGATTACCTGTCATTGGGGAGGCCAGGGGATCAATACCGTACATTCTTATGCTAGACATGGTTGAGCAGTGCCCACTCGCGATCAAACAGCTGTCACTACAGCCAAAGCCTTGTGACGGACCCTCATCCAAACCTGGGGCTGTCCTGAAAGAATCCTGTCAGATCAAGCCTTTGAGTCAGATATGATAGCTCAGCTGTGCACACTCTATGGATGTAGCAAAACCCGCACTACCACCCTCAAGGGAACGGAGCATGTGAGCGCTTTAATCAAACTCTTATCTGTCTTGTCCATAGATGAAGAGGATCACACTAGGTGGCCAGATAAGTTGCCCGCTTTGCTTCAAGCCTATAACAACACAGAACATAGTTGTACTGGACTAACCCCGCATTTTGTCTTACATGGTTGTCACGCCAGGTTGCCTGTTGAGCTGGCCACCGGAGCCCCCCATACAAGGAGGTATGACCTAGATAGCTGGGTCCAATTCCATCACCAAACCCTGTTGAGTGCCTACCAGCAGGTGGCAGTCCAGACGTTGAAACAACAGCGTGATAAAAGAAGGTATGACTCTAGAACTAAACATGTCCCCCTGCTTCCAGGATAAAGGGTTCTCTGTTGCAATTTCCGCAGGCATGACCAGGTAAAAATGGCAACATTGGCAGCCCACCCCTTTTGTCATTGTCTGGCAACTGAAACGGGGCCAGCCAGTGTACAGGGTTCGGCCGGAAGGGAGAGAAGGTCCAGAGAAGACCCTTCATCGAAATAACCTGCAGCCCTGCCCCTTCCAACCTGAGCCTCGCCCAGAGTGCAGGTGAGAGTGAAAACAGGGAGAATGTGAATAGGCCTATGTGGGTTCCCTTGTGCCCATAACTCCAGTGTTAGCTCTGCCAGCAGCCCACCAACCAGTTGACAACCTAGCCCAAGATGTAGAACAGGCAGGCTTAGAGCCAGGTGAACACAAAATCCCCCTGAGGCGCTCTCCTAGGGAAACGAGAGGTAAAAGACCCGCACGGTACAATAACTGATTTGGCAATATGGCTGTCGGGACGACAACCCAAAAAGGTTGTGTTTTCCTTGAAATCGATATCAGTGTTTTGCTTGTGTGCCTCTCCTAATTACACCTGCAAGGCTATTCATTCACGACTAGTCCTGCAGCCCTATAAAAGACCAGATGGGAAATAACATGGAAGAACCTCTTGCCGTGCTGTGGAGACCTTGGATGGTAGCAGCTGTTTGATGCAGCTCGTAGTAGGATGTGGACAGAAGCGACTGGATCACAGACCCAGCTTGATGAGCAAACGTAACGCACTAACCTGCGTGTTTATATGTCTTAACACTTATTAATGGCACTTAGCATTGTTGTTCATTCTCAGATATTGTATCATGCTTAGAATCACACGCCTGCCCAGCTACTTATGCAGGCAACTTGGCAATTATGAAACTCGTTCTATTCGTCTCGTAAATAGGAATGCTCGAAAACAGCTCTATTCTTATCTTCAGGTACCACAGTGATATATTGCTGCCTCTCCTTCAACAAATGTACTCTTTGTAAGTCGCTTTGGATAAAAGCGTCTGCCAAATGCCCTAAATGTAAATGTAAATGTAAAGGAAAGTTGTCAGCACACATGTGTGCTTGAGTCACTGTGTCCTGTGCCAGAGTCCTTTTTAATGCCAGGCATTCTCCTCGCTCTTATGATTTCAGCATTTCCTGCACTGTGGGAGAGACGCGATCGGTGCATTGCCATACAGAGGATCGAGTGGCGTGGACTGCCTTCCGTTGAAACCCCCGGAGTCACTGCAAGATTAAGGATTAAGCCCGGGACCTTTCTAAAGTGGAGACTTACAGACGCAGACTGCATTGGGTGGACTGTTTAATTCCCCCCAGTAAGAGTTGGGAGGACTGACTCAATATAGGAACAGTACATTTTTAATTGGAATCTTAACTTTTAGATATTGGAGAATAAACGTATTTTTATATTTATCTTGTGTTTGTGTTGGTGTGGCCCGGAATCCTAGAACCTGCAAAAAGAGGTGTCATTGGGTACAACCCTGTGACATATTCTATGACAGTCTTTTGGTATTTGTTTGGTGTGTAAACACAAGTGAAACATTTGAAACAAGCCGATATTATAATTTTTTTTCAAAGACCCATTTTCTGAAACCCTTTTTCTCAAAACTTTAAACACAACACCCAGAATTCAAACTACGTTCACAAAACCTGACTCTTCTGGCTAAATCAAACAATCGTTTCAGAACTATAGAATCAGAACTTACTCATATCATTCTGTATAAAGTATTACCGTATTCAATGTCTGTATATTCAGAACTCAACATACTGCAAATGAAAAGCACTACAGTATCGTGCAGTACTTCAGTCCTATTGTAATGCTTACTACAGTAAGCATTACAGTTCACTACAAAAATCTAAGTCAATGAGGGATTCATTCTGCCTCAGCATCACATCTTTGTGCCGGGTCTGGACAGAGGACTTCGTCCAGAGCACATGTAACATTGTCCCTGCCAGGCAACGGGGAAGGAACCCTGTGGTGTGACAGATCCAGCCGTGACAACACTCCACCTATGTCACCACAGGCCAATCCATTTTCTCTTGTATGTGGGTTTCAGTCACCAACCTTCCACCGCCACACAGAGCCTCTTGTTGCAAGAACAAAGCACCTCTTCCACTGTCATGTGATAGTCTTACAAATGTATACATACGGTACAAATACTGATGGAAATAGATGTCTGGGCTGAAATGTTGGATTGTATTGTCCTGCTTCACTCATTGTCATTCCACGAACAAGATGGTAATGCTGGTAATAATGTTGCCCTCGTTTCATGTCATTAGAAACAAGCATGAACCATTTTGAGTTGTGTGTCAAAGATGACAACTGTGTTGTAGTGCATCATAGTTGTCATAAGGGCATCCTGAAACTTTGTGTTTAGTCATTATTTATTCTATGCTTTGCCATTCTTCCGCTCATTGTCCTGTCATTTCAGATCCTGCCACTCCCACCTGCCCACAGTATCCTGAGCCCATCCCATCACCTGACTCTGCCCCGCCCAGTTAATCACCTTACTCCTACCATCACCTGAGTCTGCTCTACTCACCTGTTTCCAATTCCCTCATTAGAACAGTATTTAACACCTGCCTTATCCCCTTTGTCTTTGTCAGATTGTTTTTGCAGCAGAGCTTAGTGTACCTGTCTCTACTTTTCTGACTTGATATCTGCTAGTATTATCCTGGACTCTGATTCTTGCCTGATCCCTGCCTGTTTTGACGCCTGATTATCGGATACCCTGTTTTGCGACTTTCGCCTGTTTGACTACCGAGTTGGATTAAACCCTTTGTGGACTTTGATTTCATCTATTAGTTCTGTGTCGTGCTTTTGGGTTCTACCTGTTCTGGTACCGTTACAATAGTGGAAAATGTGTTTTAGAGAACTGAGAATGTGTTTAGAGTTTTGCAAAAAGAGTGGATGAGATTTGCAAATAGTGTCTAACTACCTGAACTTTAAAGTTTTGTCAAAAGAGTGATTGGACAAATTGGTTTAGGTAACTGAGCATTTGATTCAGAGAATGGAGTTTTGTGTTTTAGCAATTGCAAAAAAACTAATGTAGGGCCTCAGCCATTCAAAACGTTGGTTGGGAACCTATGTTTCTTTATTCTGGGGGTAAAGCGGTGCCTCAATGTCTGTTCCCCACTGAGAGTAAAGAAACTCCACCATGCCTGCTCCCCACAGGGAGTAAAGAGGCGCCACAAAGTCAGTTCCCTGCTGAGAGTGAAGAAACTCCACCAAATCTGCCCCCTACAGGGAGTAAATGGGCATCACTCAGAAGTCTGCCCATAGACACAGTCACGTCTGCTTATTGGCCGAACAGACCAAGTCATATCTGCAAATGTATCAGAATACCTTAAAGTCACCTAGCCTATATAAGATCGACGCAGAGAGTGTCTGCCTCTCACTCTTGGTCCTTCAGTCGAGTGGTGGTCCTTAGCATGCATTTTGTAGTGGTAGTTCTCCATTACTATATTAGATAAGCTAAACATAGTAGTGAAACGTAGTGTTTCATAAACGTTTTTTTATGAAACACTACGAGCAACGGCGTAGTATATGAATCCTTTAGCCAAGTCTCATTCTTGAGTAATTACCAACTGAACATCGGTCGACTCCCTGTGAACCACACAGCTTTTGTTTTGAAATGAAAAACGACAATCGATATCCCTTTAATTCCCGACATCGACGGACCGTGTTTTCTGCCACCGCGAGTGGACCCCAATAAACGACGTTTCCCAGCCCTGCTACTGAGCCCCTTCTGATCGCGACACACACAATCTCACGTATGATATCATACGGCTCACGGCTGATATGATATCTGGGCAGTGAGATATGACTTTGTGTTTAACTGTTTGCTAGAATTATCAGACGATAACACGTTTTGCCTCCTTCCCTTATGTTTTGATCTAGAGTCCGAGTGGATTGTTGTTAGATATGTACATGCCGCTCTCTTTCAGTTTTCTCAGCCTTTTTATTGACAAAGTGCATATATCTTGTTTTAGTGTTTTGGCATTGGTGTTAGAATGAGTGATTCAAATCCTCCCACCTAGTCACCCACTAATCACGTCGATCCCTTTGTTAGAAACACCTCCCACATTTACGTGGCCTCAACCACTGCCATTTTGGGGCCTCGAATAGTCCTATAATATACCGCATGTTTATTATTCTCCCCAAAGGTAGGGCCTCATCAGAGCCGCCATTTGCTTTTATCCTTCTTTAATGAACATTCTTATATTGTAACTGTTTTTGGTTTTTTACTTGAATATTGTGTTGAAGCCAGCCTCTGTCACGTAAAGATCTCCTAACCCTTCAATTGATGCAAACTATTAATGGTAACTTTGATTGTAATTATCAATTAATCATTAATCATAGTCCCAGTTTAGTTCAGTATATTATTATGACACCTAATCCACTGTCCGGTTATTGGTCCCTGATCCCATGGTGGTGCCCTGTTGTTATTGATTCAGATTAATACTTCTATTTATTGTAATAATTAATGATTATCTTTGATAATTGTGAATTATAAGTTAATGACTATCTGACTCAAAGGTTTGATCTGACAGGATTCTTTCAGGACAACCCCAGGTTTGGATGAGGGTCCGTCACAACTAATATATTTTTTAAAATAACAAAACGACTATATGAATATATAACTCATGACCCATCCCTGACCCATCCAGAGATTTGGATGGTTTGATGTGGTGGCCCAATGTGTAATTGCTATATAGGAGAGAACAGAGACACCATCAACTGGGGCTGCAGCAGTTCACAGTGCAGACAGTGACTTGACAAATGCATGATGGGCAGCATTTATGGTGGACTAGAGAGTAGAAATCTAAGCTGAGGCTGGTGTGTGTGTGTGTGTGTGTGTGTGTGTGTGTGTGTGTGTGTGTGTGTGTGTGTGTGTGTGTGTGTGTGTGTGTGTGTGTGTGTGTGTGTGTGTGTGTGTGTGTGTGTGTGTGTGTGTGTGTGTGCTGTGAAGGGAGGACTGAGAAATCGACTGGCAGAGTAATGAGATGGCAGCGTGCCAGGTTGTCATGGAGCTCAGAGTGGTCATCCTTCATAGGGCCCAGTTAAATAAAAATGTCGAGAAGACATGGAGAAAGTGACAGAAATAGACAGAAGCGAGAAATAGACAGAAATGGCAAAAGACAGAAATAAAAAAAAACTAAACAAGGCAGTGAGGCCAGCCAGTGGGATTGGTGAGAAAGCATTCCCCATAACCTAGGAGCAAAAGGAAAAAGGGGAAATTCCAATGCTGAAAATGGATCACAGGAGAGAATTAGGAGAAATGTCACCTTCAAAAAGAGTTAAAAATGCACAAGAAATACTACATGTCAATATTTAACAAAATACAAATTGTTGTTATATCCAATGATGAATGTCAAAGAAGATGATGCTTTTACTTGGCTTTAGGCTTACATAATATGTAGCGTATGTAATCGTGTGAAAAACAAAGTGTATTCTTAGTGTATTGAAGGTGTATTTGATGTTTCTACCACTCTTTCCAATTGTGTTTTGTTTTTACTGGTGACCTTCTGGAACTGGCCAAATGTAATAAAATAACCCAAGGCTTTACAATCTAGGAAGTATATATATGGAATCATCCAACTTATTAGCCATAATTAATTTCCAACTTAATAGCCAACATTAATTATAACTGATTTGTTAGTTCCATGTCTCAAGCTTTTATGCTGGAACAAAGTAATTGTTTAAGCCAGCATCCAATTCCAGCTCTCACTTGTATGTTTTCATACAAGTTCTAAAAATGTTTTACAGAAAACATTTTGATCTGTTGTTCAAAGAACGTTGTAAGGATGTTTTAGCATTTCAAAAATGTTCCTAGAAGGTATTATATTAAAATATATGTCGATTAAGACATCATTTTTTAACTGCAACATTCAGAGGATGTTTTGAGGATGTTTGCAGGGCCACAGATTGCAGAACGTTTTCTAAAAAAACGTTCTGTAAAAAACGTATGTAATGTTATATACTGTAGTAACAAAGATAGAACGTTTTGCCAGCAACATTCTAAGGATGATTTGGGGACGTGATTGAGGTAACAGATTTTCGAATGTTATTTTATAAAACATTCCCACAATGTTAGATGATGAAAAGGAACATTCAGAAAATGTTTTCCGGATGTTATTGAGGTCTCAGAATACAACGTTTAAAAAAAGAAATTATTCCTGTCATGTGATATGTTAACAAAGATAGAACGTTTTGCCTGCAACATTCTGAGGATGATTTGGGGATGTTATTCAGGTAATAGATTATAGACTGTTCTTTTATAAAACATTCCCACGTTTCATGATAACAAAGGAACAACATACTCTCGACGATGTGGTAAATGTGTGTAATTGAGTTTACAGCTGAAATAAAGCACTGTTGCGTGAATCACATACCTGCCAAATTTTCTAAAAGGAGGTTTTCCAGCTAGAATTTTTTCATTCTAAAAACGTTCTGAGAACAGTGCCATGCAATGTTCTAGTAAGTTTTCAGCCGCAAGTTGTTTAATGTTCCCAGAATGTTCTTGATAACGTTCTCTAAAAACATTCTAAAATGTTTAGTGATAACCTTCTTAAAATGTTGAGTGATAACATTGTTAGAACATTATGCCCTAATGTTCTTTAAAGGTTTTCAGCGGCACGTTTTTTTTTAATGTTCCCAGAATGTTCTTGATAACGTTCTCTATAAACATCCTAAAAATGTTTGGTAACAACCTTCTTAAAATGTTGAGTGATCAGAACATTATGAGTATCAGAACATTATGCCCTAACATTGTTAAAACATTTTCAGTTTTACAATACCAGCTGGTATTCTACTCGTATTCTGGCTGAAGTAGACAAAGGCAATAGTTTAGGCATGGTGGCTGGAAAGAATGATATGCCAAACTGTCTTCAGAATATCCATGTTGACTTGTAGATGCAATGTCGTTGTCATAGTCTGCATCTGTCCCCCTCAAGCGTGATTTATGTTTCTTGCACCCCCTGCTGGACTTTAGTATAATTTATGTCTTTATTGCATTCTGTCTCCGCCCCCACTTGTCATGTTGTCTCCTTCCTGGTGTGTGTTCCCCGTGTGTTTGATTTGTATTAGTTTCGTTGATCTGTTTATTGTTTTGTTTGTAGTTTCATGTTCCAGTGCTTTATTGTATCTGTTCATTCATTGTTTTGTCACATGGTTTTGTCTGTCAGCCATTTTGTCTCAGCTGTTTCCACTTCTCTTGTTAGTTTCCCTATTTATACCTGCTCCTGTCTTGTGTTCTTTGTCAGGTTGTCGTCTTATGTGTGAGTGCTTGTTCCTGTACCTGCCAGCCTGAACCATTGTTTTTGAAATTAAACCATTTAAGTTATTCCTGCTTCCTGCATTTGGGTCCTTTCCCTTACCTAGCTCTCTACCACAACAAACATTTTTAGAATGATTTTAGAGAATGTTATCCTACCTTTTAAGAAAAACATTCTGGGAACATTAAACAAAGTTGGCACTGAAAACATTTTAAGAATGTTAGGGTATAGTGTTCGAACAATATTATCACTCAACATTTTAAGAAGGTTGTCACCAAACATTTTTAGAATGTTTTTATCAAGAACATTCTGGGAACATAAAAAAAAAACCGCTGAAAACATTGCTAGAACATTGCATGGCACTGTGCTCAAAAGGTTTTTAGAATGAAAAATTTCTAACTGGGTAGTGGGATGTGTCAAGTCAAGTCAAGTATCTGTTTATTGATAACTTCACAGTTTAAAACGTTAGTATAAGAAATGAAGTTAAAAACTTTATGTACAGCATATAACAATGTATATTTTAGTACATCGATTTATATGTGTATGGATATTTTACTGTATATTTACTGTATTTACTGTATTTTACTTTAGATTTAATTTACTTATTTTATATAGAATCCTATATATAGTTTTATTTCTATTTTGTAATTTCTTATAATTACTATTCTTATAATTACTGTCGGCTGTCGGGCGTTTTGCACATAAAGTTTTTAACTCATTGCTTATACTAACGTGTAAACTGTGAAGTTACAATAAAAATACTTGACTTGACTTGACTTGTGCTGGTGCACCTCTACTTGCTTCCCTACCGTTTTGGAGTTGGGGGGTTATTGCATTCGAGAGTAGTTCACAATTCATTTTCACAATAGGCGCTTGTGTGTTTCT
>PIJE02000275.1:266354-275163 GCA_002895965.2 Coryphaenoides rupestris | reverse complement strand
GAATATCCACACTATTTATTTACAGCCGGGACCAGGGACAGCTGGACGGCTGGCACCTGGCAGCAGGGAGTGGCAGGAGTCAAGTCAAGTCAAGTCAAGTATTTTTATTGTAACTTCACAGTTTACACGTTAGTATAAGCAATGAGTTAAAAACTTTATGTGCAAAACGCCCGACAGCCGACAGTAATTATAAGAATAGTAATTATAAGAAATTACAAAATAGAAATAGAACTATATATAGGATTCTATATAAAATAAGTAAATTAAATCTAAAGTAAAATACAGTAAATACAGTAAATATACAGTAAAATATCCATACACATATAAATCGATGTACTAAAATATACATTGTTATATGCTGTATGCTGAAATTCTCAATAAACACTCTGTACTGCTTAACTCCGAGTCTGGGTCTTGCGTTTGGGTCCTCCTGCACACCACGTGGCAGATAATGGTATGCATGGTGATGGGGAGGAGAGTGTGAGGTATGAAAAAAGTTAGAAAAAATCAAGAGGACAATAAACAAAGAATAAGTAGGACTGTAGAACAGAGCCTGATGCAGAAGGGAGAAAGATAGGAAAGGCAGGGAGAGAGATGTAAGCGATAGAAAAAGGGCAAGGTTAGTCTGGGAAAGTCTTTTTGGGGGCAACTGAGGTACATTGTGGGACAGCAGATGTCTTGGGGGTCTGAGGTGTGGATTAATGCCAGCGATTGGTGGAGGGCTGCCGCAGTTGTGCGTGAGCAGAATATCAGAGAAGGGAAGAATGAGAGAGGAGGGGGCAGAGAGGGGGTAATGGGACTGGGGAGAGAGATGAGTAGAGGAGGGAGACATTTTTTTTTGCACCCAAAGACAGTAAAGACAACCTGCTCTGTAATGCAACCAATGAAAACATATTGCCTGAAATCCCCCTCCCAGTTGACTGCATTACATACATCATCTACCCTGCCCCTCTCATTTGCATTGAATCATAGGACTGCCCGCTACTCTATTGAAATATGTTGTCAGATCCGTATGTGTATGTGTGTGTGTGTGGGATGTTGTCCTGTATTGAGAATTTTGTATGTTTTGTGTGTGTTGTCATAACTGAAAGAAGGAAAGAAACCTATACAGTGGTGAGCTCTACAATGACAGAACAAAAATCATGTTAATCATGTTTTAATGATTAACTACAATGAAACAGTACATGATCAACAATTTTCTGCTGACTGTGGGGCGACATTCAACATGCAACTGAGTTTGAGCGTTATTGAAAAGATAGTAATTGTGCCGCTCTGATACTATTAGAACAGATCGTACTAAGCAAAAATCTGCATCTAGCTATATCTCTGCCACGGTTAAACCTGAGCCAAGTCCCGAAATGACTCCTGCTTTTTCTATTCACAGCCTGGGCTAACTAAAGATTGGTATTTCGTTTTGGCACAGGGAATCCTTCCAAGAAGTGTGTGTGTGTGTGTGTGTGTGTGTGTGTGTGTGTGTGTGTGTGTGTGTGTGTGTGTGTGTGTGTGTGTGTTAGTAACACTAGCACCAGGACCAGCACTAGCATTAACACCAGCACAGCACTAGCACCAACACTTAGCACTAGCATTTAGACCGTGCTTTCAGCACTCGCCACAGTAGCACTAGCTACAACAGCACCAGCTGTGGCATGCTTTTGGCAGGCATCAACACTCGCTCAGGCTAGGTCAGATGAGGACACAGTAGAGAGCAAGACAGAGAGAGAGAGGCATGTGTGTGGAGGGGGGTGCTCTTGTTACGAGGAAGGAAATAAAATAAAGAGGAGAGCAGTCCGGGAAAGGAAGGGTGGAGGGGGGCTTCAGAAGGACAGAATAAAATGGGAAGGAGAAAATGGCAGATAACCCAGGTACCCTAATCTCGACCACGCTGCAGTATACTGTGGTCTATGGCAGATAAAGTCAGTGTATCAGAGGTAAATCTTACAAGTCCTAATCTGCCCCAATTCAAAGGCAGCAAAACTTCCCTCTGGTCTATACATTCCATCTTTTCTCTGCAGCTCTTTTCAATCTTTAGTTCCTTTCCATTTTCCACATTTTGGTCAGCTGGCGAGCAGGCTGAATTGCTGGACACAGATAAACAAAAAAAATCTAGCATGCAACATAGGCTGGGGCCACAAGTGATCAAAGATAAGAGTAAGATACTCATTTGTTTTTACACAGTAATGGAATAAAATAGGAACACATCTACACAAACCAGGCCAAGCAGCTTGATGTTACATTCACAGATTGTAAAACGAAAAATATCAATTGAACGATAAATTGTTCAATTCTACATCTTAATTCCCCAAAGCAGATGAATGCTGGTGCTGGTATGCACCAGCATTTACATACCATTCTCAATTGAACCCTGCATCAAGTTTTAGGATGAAATTACTTTCTTGTCTTGTGGTCATTGGTGACCATTTTACATTGCATTCTTGGTTGATAATTTCACGGTCTCGACCGTGTCACCGGGCTCACGGGGTTGGTGGGCGTGGCTCCGGACTGCGGTGCCGCCCCTGGGTCATTAGCGGCACCTGCGCTGCGCTCACACCTGCCGTCAATGTACAATTAATCCCAGTATAAAGACCCCGGCTTTCCACCCACTGGTTGACGGATCGTTGTTGTTAATTTACCTGTCTACTACCCCTATGGATCGCGATTATCGCCAGCCAGCCGATCATCGCCCTGCCTACCCGTCTGCCCGCCGATCCCTGCCTGCCGGTTCCCGCATCTGCCTGCCGCACTCGCCACCCGTCCCGCTGGCTTCACTCCCGTTTCCTCCTTGTATGTATTCTCAATAAACACTCTGTACTGCTTAACTCCGAGTCTGGGTCTTGCGTTTGGGTCCTCCTGCACACCACATGACAGGTACGAGACCAGCGGGAGGAGAACGAGAAAGTTGATGAAGAAAAAATCAATCCCGTTTCCTCCTTGTATGTATTCTCAATAAACACTCTGTACTGCTTAACTCCGAGTCTGGGTCTTGCGTTTGGGTCCTCCTGCACACCACGTGGCAGATAATGGTATGCATGGTGATGGGGAGGAGAGTGTGAGGTATGAAAAAAGTTAGAAAAAATCAAGAGGACAATAAACAAACAATAAGTAGGACTGTAGAACAGAGCCTGATGCAGAAGGGAGAAAGATAGGAAAGGCAGGGAGAGAGATGTAAGCGATAGAAAAAGGGCAAGGTTAGTCTGGGAAAGTCTTTTTGGGGGCAACTGAGGTACATTGTGGGACAGCAGATGTCTTGGGGGTCTGAGGTGTGGATTAATGCCAGCGATTGGTGGAGGGCTGCCGCAGTTGTGCGTGAGCAGAATATCAGAGAAGGGAAGAATGAGAGAGGAGGGGGCAGAGAGGGGGTAATGGGACTGGGGAGAGAGATGAGTAGAGGAGGGAGACATTTTTTTTTGCACCCAAAGACAGTAAAGACAACCTGCTCTGTAATGCAACCAATGAAAACATATTGCCTGAAATCCCCCTCCCAGTTGACTGCATTACATACATCATCTACCCTGCCCCTCTCATTTGCATTGAATCATAGGACTGCCCGCTACTCTATTGAAATATGTTGTCAGATCCGTATGTGTATGTGTGTGTGTGTGGGATGTTGTCCTGTATTGAGAATTTTGTATGTTTTGTGTGTGTTGTCATAACTGAAAGAAGGAAAGAAACCTATACAGTGGTGAGCTCTACAATGACAGAACAAAAATCATGTTAATCATGTTTTAATGATTAACTACAATGAAACAGTACATGATCAACAATTTTCTGCTGACTGTGGGGCGACATTCAACATGCAACTGAGTTTGAGCGTTATTGAAAAGATAGTAATTGTGCCGCTCTGATACTATTAGAACAGATCGTACTAAGCAAAAATCTGCATCTAGCTATATCTCTGCCACGGTTAAACCTGAGCCAAGTCCCGAAATGAGACTCCTGACTTTCTGCTTGCTTGTCACTCGCTTGTGAATAAAAGACTGCAGACTGAAGTGTGTGTGTGTATTGTGTGGGTGTGTGTGTGTGTGTGTGTGTGTGTGTGTGTGTGTGTGTGTGTGTGTGTGTGTGTGTGTGTGTGTGTTTGTGTGTGTGTGTACATTTGCATGAGTGTGTCTTGGTGTTTCAGCAGGAATTCCGTGCATGCATGTGTATTTCCATCCATAGAATCACTTTGTCAGTGTGTTTCTTTGTGCATATGCTCATGTGCATGCATGTACCAGGCCGGCATTCTGCTTCTGCCACTGTGGAAGCGGAGGGCACAGACGTATTGTGTGTGTGTGTGTGTGTTTAGTAAGTGTGTTTATACATGTGCATTGGTGTGTCGGAGTAGTGGAGAGTTTGGTTTAGAAGGAAAGGGTCAGTGTCTTTCTTCCTGCACGGGGGGAAAAAAAAGAGTGGAGTGGATGGAGGAAGAGACAGATAAAGGAGGGGACTGCAGACAACATTCAGGGGTGAAGGGAGGACACTTCCAAGGCTCCTTTTTCGCTCTCCCCTTCGCTTGCTCGCTCGCTCTCTCTCTCTCTCGCTCTCTCTCTCTCTCTCTCGCTCTCTCTCTCTCGCTCTCTCTCTCTCTCTCTCTCTCAAATGTTGCCTTATTCAGCACGAGTTAGCAAGTAAGCAAAGCGGAGAGAGAGCAAAACTGTTTAGGAGTGAAACAAGAAACAGATTAAGAGAGGGAGAAAGGTTGTAGTTTAGCAAGAAGCAGGAAAAAAGAAAGACCTTTTCTGGAAGACTTGGCTCTTTTTCAACCAAATGTTGCTTGTCATTTGGTAGTAAAGCAGGAAAGAAGCAAGTAAAGAAGTGGCCCGACAGAGCGCATCTTTCACTCATATTCATTTTTAACAGTGTGTAGAATTAAAATGTGTATTTTTATTTTTAAATAAAAAAGGCATATTTTCCTGGTGATTATATTTTGCTGTGATTGGCTTGCTTTTCCTAGCCTCTCCTACTTAGAATCTCTCTCTCACTTTCTACCTCTTTCCTTCCTCCGACCTTGCTCTGCTTGTCTCTCTTGAAAATTTTGTTTGCTGTAGTTTAGTTGCATGTTTTTGTCCTGCTTGATTATTTTTTCCCTCATTTTTTCCGGCACCCTGTATCTGACTGCATCACACTGCACAGCCTTCTACAATACACAAGAAAACACACGGAAAAGAAGACGAGAACAATTCAAGAGTCAAGACAACACAAATGTAAGTCATTATTTCCCTTCATTTCTCTGTATTATCTATCTGGCTCTTAATATCCACTACATACACTTCTTGCACAATTCAATTCGATCGAAAAGTTTCCCCGGGCCGTTGAGATGTTTTCTATGTTTTTTTTTATTGAAGAAAGTCGGCAGGATGGGGCTACGCTAGTCTATGTTATTTGTCATTATAAGTTAATGTCAGGTCACTTCCTCACCTCTCCTTACACCATTGTTGTTGCAGCTATGAGGGTAAGCCGTGTGTCTATTCGTTTGTTTGGTTGCCATGGTTGTGAGTGTTCAGGCAATAGACTGCTGTAGCGGTCACTGCATTTTTTTTTATCTCTCACCTTTGTCTGACTTGAACAAAAAAATGGCCCAAAAAGTGAGTTCATCATGAACACACACATGCACACACACACACACATGTCTGGTAGTGGCAATTGATGTAGCAATTGATGATCAGCTGGCAGGGTGTGCCAAACCCTGCTGAACTCTTTGTTGGGCTGTTCTTAAGGTGTCTTTCAGTTCTCTGGCACTAACGAGTGACATACTTTCAGAAACTTGGCTTTAAAGTTAGATGTCTCATTTCAATTCAGCAAATGGGAAAGACTTGGGTTGAAGTTTTCCAATGGACCATTAAGATTTGAAAAAGTTTAACTACTTTATTACTTTATTAACTTTCTGATTATTATTTTTTCATATTTATGTTTCATTATTTCTTCCTTTCTTTCCTTTTATTTGGATTAGATGCTTGGCTTGGCTTTTATTCTGGCATCAAGATTGAAGAAGTTTAATTGTCGCATACACATACAGGATATGCTGTGAAATGAAAAAGTGGCGATGCCCAGCGGAATATAAATATCACAAATAGCACAAATAGCACAATTTAAGGGAAAGAATAAAAGATGAAATATCCACACTATTTACCGTCTTTACAGAAATACAGAAGTAGCATTTTGAAACTTATCAAAAATACATGTTACATATGCAGTATACTGCTTTTATGTAAGATTTATGACAATAAACCTTCCCAATTGTTGGACTTATTAATTTTTTCACACAAATGCTATGCAAAATTTTCACTGAAATACAGTATCTTGTGGCGAAAGATCCTACCATTATTAAAAGTGTAGGTATATAAATAAATAACCTATATAGATTGATTACTTACATATTTTAAGAGGATCAAAGAGGATATTTAACATTTTACAAATATGTGAGGATTGGACAGGAGGAGAATCTCAATTGTTGAATTGCAATCCAATTAAATGTTTATTTCATCTTTGTTTTTTTCATTGCATTGGATATGCAATGGTTTCAACTCTGCATTGCAGTTTGTAATACAAACCGAAAATACCAAAAAAGTGTTGTATATTATGTTGTACATATATATTATTGCAGTATTTAAATGTTATTTTACTGTAAAAGTATAAACAATTCCTGATTATTGTTCTGTGTAAAAATGCACAAATATTTATGATAAAAGTAGCCAAAATATTGCTTATTTATGTTGCTATTCCAAACATAGAGGATATAATGATAATTTGGTGGGTTTCATCATACAAACTGATTACATATTGTGGACATTATTATTTATTTTCATAATATTCATTGTTTTACTTGAGTTTAATGGTGTAATGGAGACGTTCATGCCCACAGATCCAAACCCGTAGATCCGAACTTGTGTTGACCTGAAAACCACAAGCTTGTGTCTACGGGTTTGCATCTGTGCTGCCCAAACAACTCACACAGAAATAGCCATATCAGCTCTCTCTCTCTCTCTCTCTCTCTCTCTCTCTCTTCTCGTTCTCTCTCTCTCTCTCTCTCTCTCTCTCTCTCTCTCTCTCTCTCTCTCTCTCTCTCTCTTATATTTATATATATATATATATATGCCCCCCCTTACTCTTTCTCGGTCAGCCCCAGTGTTTCCCTCTTAAGAGTATCACTGTCGTTATTATAGGTTATGCTCGCTGTCCACATGTTGGCTATACATATGTTTAGCCTCTGTGTGCACTGAGGCACAATCTAAGGTTACCTTTGTAGCTTAGCTGGCTTTGCGTGGCTCCACTAATCGGAGATTCCTCCCAAATCTATAAAAGCTGTTCCAAAAAATCAGCAGTCCACTCTGACCTCGCGTCAACATTCGAATGCTTGTCTAATAGCCAAGACAGACAACATGAACCAAAGTACTTTGAACTGTGCCACACTTTTTGTTTTCTTCAAAATGACACACATGCTTTGTTCCACCCCCTCTGGGAACTTTGAACCCATTGCCCCTTCCTCTCTCCAGAAAGGCTTGCTCCCAGGTTGAGGTAGTAGGTTGTATAGTTGAGAATTACACTGTAGGCGATAGCTGTACAACCTCCTAGCTTTACCTGAGGTACGCACCCCCCATCTGATCCCATGTGTTTGTGTCTGCATTAAGTTTTGTGTGCGTCTCAACTGTGCATTCATGTACACACCGTGCTGTTGCAGATGTTGATATGAAGCAGTTTTAGTATGCAGGTTCACTAAAGGTATGGTGCCTTGTCGGTTAAAATGCTGCTTGTGTTTGGTGAACAGGTTAAGTAAAAATTATTTTTGTTTGGGTTTTGCTGAGGTGTTATTGTTCATCATTCATCATCTTTCTTTAATTCCTTTTAGTTAAGCAATTTAGTTTTATAGTGAGCAATACATGTACAATTCAATGGTTGCATGGTTTTTAGTTCATGTTCCTTATCTACCTACTACTTTCCAACTTATGATGGTTCCCTCTGTCAGGCATGGGGTTCCCTCTGTCATAACATAGAGCATAGCCTATTCTGATGGAATGCAGATGCAATAAACCCACACACACACCAACAGGCTCACAGACTGATGAGTAGATTACTAATATCCATGTCATGTCACACATTGTAGTTCAGGTCCAGCAGAGCCAAAAGGTGCCCCCTGTTGGCCAACTCTATGAAGTGCCAGGGTAGAGAACTGGTGAATGGGCAGTTTCCTTGGGATGGCATTGTGTGTCCTTTACCCAGAGTAACTGGCTGTTTGTATTGATTGTGTGTGCTTGTAGCACTCTGCACATTTGTGTGATCTATTGTGAGTGTTAATCCAAACCAGTGCAGAGAGGGTCCAGAAATGGCCCACCCCTTGCCTCCACTCCTCCATCATGTACCAGCTCTCTTCCTGACTTGCTTGTGTGTGCACGGTTGAGAGCCAAGCTTCACTGGGCTGTTTTAGTAGAGCATGTCACCATCTTTGTAGTTTGTTCCAATAGAAGGCACCTGGACATTTTCTCAAACCTATGAAATGGAGATGCTGGGCCAGTATATACAGTATATATACACAGTATTTTACAGGGTCCAAAATGAACACCAGCAGCTAATGGTCAATAGATGTGAAAATTTGGCTGGTAAAAAAAATAATATCTGGGTTCCATAATAAAGACAATATGCTTGGCCGGTAGATTTTTCCACAATTGGTAGACCAAATTCTAAAAGTCAATTTTGGACCGTAACCAGAGGCTTAAAAATAGAGCTATCTTATTTTTCTCCCCTGAACACCCACCCCCCTCCCTCTCTCTCCCTCTCTCTTCCTCTCTTTTCCTCTTGCTCGTATTTCTGTGTTGCCATAGCGATAACCTTTGCG
>PIJE02000275.1:16354-261354 GCA_002895965.2 Coryphaenoides rupestris | reverse complement strand
TATGTGTGTGTTTGTGTGTGTTTGTGTGTGTGTGTGTGTGTGTGTGTGTGTGTGTGTGTGTGTGTAGTGAGAAAGACGTCCTGTTGTCTGTTTCTCCACCTTGTCGACGGTGTTGCATTTCAGTTCACCGCACCCCCCGCCCCCAACCACTGCCGTCAAACTAAATCCTTTGTTCTCCGTGTTTGGTGCTTGTGTGAAAAAAACCAAAACACTTTTTCCCTCTCCCTGATTCTCTCGCACTGTTCCCTCTTCTTCTCCGCCTCCTCCTCTTCTTGTGTTCCTCCTCTGCTCTCTTTTTTCTCTCTGTACCCCCCTCCACCCTCACTCATCCCCCCTTAATTTCTGCATGCTTCCCATGCTTCCTTTATTCACTCCCTCTCTCACCCTCTCACCTCACACATGGCCAACATCATTAACACCATCCACTGCACAGTGAACGAGGGGAGGGCCAGTAAGACGGAGCAAAAAAAGAGCGCAAAAGAGAGGAAGAGTGAGAGGCAGATAATGAGAGTGAGCAAGACGGAGAGGGGGGCGGGGGGTGCATAAAAACATTGCTACATGATGTGTTGGCTTATGCAGGCTAAATTTAATCTCCCCCAGCTTCCCCCAGGTCAGGGGGGGGGGGGGGGGGGGGGGAAGAGAGAGAGAGAGAGAGAGAGAGAGAGAGAGAGAGAGAGAGAGGGTGAGAGAGAGAGAGAGAGAGAAGGAGGGAGAGGGGAGAGAGAGAGAAGGAGAGAGGGGGGAGGGGGTAGAGAGAGAGAGGCAGAGAGAGAGAGAGAGAGAGAGAGAGAGAGAGAGGGAGAGGGGGAGAGAGGGAGAGAGGGGGGGAGAGAGAGAGAGAGGGGGGAGAGAGAGAAGAGAGTGTGTGTGTGTGTGTGTGTGTGCATGTGTTTGCCGCTTTCTCGCTTGTCTGCATGTCCTCAAAGGATGCATGCGCTGCTGCCCTGACTGCAACACTTCCCCTCTGTGGTCTCTCTCTCTCTCTTTCTGTCACTGTCTCTCTCCTCCTCTCCCTCTCTCTCTCACTCTCTCCCTCTCTCTCTCTCTCTCCCTCTCCATCTAACCTTCTCCTCTCTTTTTCCCCATCATTGCCTGTTCACACTACCCCTCTATCAGATCACTTTATTTCAGTTTTACTGTCTAATATTCATCCTCTCAATCTAATGTCCTATTTCACCTTTTCTCCGTCAAATCCATTGACTTCCTCCAACTTTGTTTCTGTCAACCTCACCTCATCAACGCTGGCATGTGCTTACTAAATCAATTTATTGTTTTTCTTTTTAAAAACTTGATTTCTTTCCCTCTTTTGATTTTCTGTCCCGAGCAGGCAGCGCTGGACAAACGTGATGGGTACGATGGGCAACTGCTCTGGTGCTGGAACCCAGATGTCCGGTAAGGCAAGATGGTGGTGGCGGTGGATGGAGTGGGTTACGGTGCTCTGCCTGTCGATACGAACAAATGCTTTAGTTTCCCACACCTCCCCATCTGTTTCAGAACCTATTCGACCACCACGGTCGCCACTGGGTCAGAGTGTGTGTGTGTGTGTGTGTGTGTGTGTGTGTGTGTGTTTATTTGTATGTCTATACGTATGTGTATATTTTATCTTTAGGGATCCGTCCATGGACCTCACTTCTAGGGATTAGGGGCACAGGCCAGTGTGTGGTTTGGTCCCTAACACATAGAGGCGTCGCAAAAAACATTTCTTTATCAGCAGTTCCAATTTATTCTCTTTTAGGTCTGTGCTATCCACATTATGTTGAGGGGCTTTCATTTGTGCATGTGTTTATTGGTTTATTTGGCTGGAGGTGGGAGAAAAGTCGATCGAGGGAGAAAAAGAGAGCGATATGGGAGAATGGGAGTCTGTGGAGCACGATTTGTGTGTCCTGTTGTGTGTGTGTTCTCCATCTTAACATCTGAAAGAAAAACAGATTGCTCTGTGGGCAAAACTATTAGTGGGGGCACAAATTGTGTTTATTTGTCCGAGCAAATGTCGCAGCTCTGATTCATGGATCATATCCTTGTTCTGGCCATTGCTAGACAACACGGCATCCTACGTGGGAGGATTTTGGAGTGGGACAAGCAAGCAAAACGAGCAAAGACTGAGCGAGTGAGGTGGTGGTGATGCTGCTGCTGCTGCTGATGATGATGATGATGATGATGATGATTTAGAATGTGTCTCTCCCTGTCCCTGAGACCCTAACTTGTGACGTTGTGCAGTCATGTCCACGGGTTAGGTTCTCGGGATCTGAGAGGGGTGCACAGGCTACCTGTGGCTACCTTCCTCACTCCAAGCAATGGCTACACCAACCGCCACCCCACCCATGACGTCAAACATTTGACTATTGACTGCTCATGCTCTTTCATGTCGCACCCCCTCCCCCATCCAAATAAGCTAAACTCCTAGTGGTGCGTGCATATGTGTGTGTTTTCGTTGTACGAGAGATGTTTGATTGTACGAATGGATGACACATGGACATATGCTTGTGATGTGTGGCTGGCACCACAGTGAGCAAAGGGAGAGCTGGCAGTCAGACTGACTGGTACTGCAATGTGTTTCTGGGAGGAGGGGTTCAGTCACAACTAGAATTATGGTTTGAGGGGTCATGTACATTTAAAAAGGGAAGGAAGGATCTGCTGACGTCTCACGTCTGGTGTTCCACATTTATTTAAGGATGAGGAAGACATCGAAGTGATGGGAGTGTTCACGGAGTGGAGCAGTAGATGGACAGTGGCTGTACATACAGTAGCAGTTGCATCCGTGTTATTTCCAGCTGTATTCACTTGTCTTAGCTTAATTGAGAACCGAATCATTACAATACTTCAATATGACTGATGGTGCCTAGCTATGTACTGTATATCTTATATCGTTCCCTAGCTGGATTGGTTGGGTCTTTCTGCCAATGCACCTGTGGTACCTCTACCCATTTTGAGAGCAGCACAAAGTACCACGACGAGCGTGACCATGACAGCTCTGTACATTTGTGGTTGACCTCATGGAATTCGACAATAGGACCCCTGATCTGCACTTTCGGTGCTACCTGGTTGAAGCCCCAAAGTGGCCCATGGTGCATAAGCTTCGTTTCAAAAGTGTGTGGGCTTGATGTCCAGAATATTCTCGAAAAAGCAATGTCAATGTTTCCACAGTTTCACTCTCTTTGGAAAAAAACATCTGCTAAATGCCCTAAATGTAAATGTAAATGATGTCAACTGTTGGACAATTGGGTCTCAATCTGATGTTGTTATTGAGGAGTGTGTGTGTGTTCTTTTGGAGTATTTTGGAAAATGTTGGTGAAACAAATCGTTTGCACTCATAAGTAAAACAACAAAGTAGCAGCTAAATTGAAAGACAAAACCATCCTGGTGTTTGTAAATGTTTTACCCTGCCACCTAGAGAAAAAAACAAAAGAGAAAGAACAAATCCAACAAACAAATCTAAATCCAACAAAAGAAAAAAATAAATTACAATGTGAGTCAAACATGGGTGGATCTCTATGAGGTGCGTTTAGAGTGTTGTACCACTCGGATAGCCATCATGAAGTCAAGTATATGATTTCAGAATACATAGCATTTATTTAGTAAGGCTTCCTCTAATGCAGTTAAACATATCTTATAGTGCAGGGGGGGCATTCCAGCATGATGTGCTGCGTGTGTTCCGGGACTCACTGGCCACGCAAATATCATTGCTGGCCACTTGAGGAGACTGGTCCCCAAACAGTGTGTGGATTTGTCAATTTCAAAGCCTGTGCCTCTACTGCCTGCTTCCTTCGGCTTTACATTTTGTCATTTCCTTGCCCATATGACTGCTGCGCGCAACTTGTGTATTACTGAATGTGAACATGCATAAACTAACTTTGTTGTGATTGGCCAGTGAGCCCATGCATTAACTAACTTGGTTGTGATTGGCCAGTGAGCCCGGTCCCGGAACATATACACAGCACATGCAGCACATGACAGGAACACAGAGAAGGCTGGTAAAGACACACACAGGGCAGGTGAAAAGCATTCTTTGACGATCCACCGGCCCACTGATGCGGCGGCCCACAGCGAATCCCAGTATGGGATCACCACTGGTTTAGTTCTGTTAATTGGAGTTTCCTACTAAGCCAATGGTAGTTATGTAGAGTGGTGGCTCACACTGTGGTGGTGTTCTTACCAAAATGCTCATAATTTCTCCTCTGTCTTAGACAAAATATATCTTGTTGTGTGTTTGTAAAATGATCTGATTTCCTGTCAGATAATATCATCGGCTGAGTTTGACCTGAGCGAGATGAGCAATCATGGAAACATACATTGACACTATATTACAAATGATTCATGAACGAAGCAGTCACATTATCAATGTCAAAGTATTGTGATATTGAATGTTGTCAATAGTTCATCTGTCAGTATCAGACATATCGTGGATAAAGCACGGCCTTAGTATCATTCACATTGGAATAATACTTTCTCCATGGTGATCATTTTTCCTATGGGAAACGTCTGGATCTCCAAAAAATCCTCTGGGTATTTGGTGGAATGTCTTGCACCCCACTTTGGTACTGAGCGCTAGTGCATGTGGGTCGGGGGCCCACAAAGGGTTGTTTGGCTTCTGTTCTATTAATAAAACAGAAAGATGAAACCTTTTCTGATGTATATTTATTTGATAATAGGTTGCTTCTGTGTATTTAAACAGTACTGGGCTTCAGTTTGTGTGTTAGTTGTAGCCTACCTATCAATGAAAAGTCAGGACTAGTCCTCTGTACCAACATGTGTTGAAGACGGAGGACAGAATCTCAGCTGATTGTTGAGAAACAACAACACTAATGCTAAAATGAATATAGCCATTCGGATTTGCACTTGTTGATCATGTGGGTCACTGTCTATATTTAACATTTATGCATTACTATTTCTAGCTATGTATATTTTCTCTTTTGCTTCTTTAGCCACAGCACAGACACGCTTTTTCATTGAAAAGCTTTGGAAAGTCTTTACATCTCTCTCTCTCTCTCTCTCTCTCTCTCTCTCTCTCTCTCTCTCTCTCTCTCTCTCTCTCTCTCTCAAAATTAGGGTTGCAGAGGCCACAGTGCTTGCTTTGCTCTTCATAAGTAGGGCTGGACAGTGGTTTCCAGTGCTATCCCACAAACAGGTACACAAGTGAAGGGGCCATGCTGAGTAGTTGGATTACATGATCATCGCAGTGGTGTACAGATAGAGAGGGGACACAGTGCACATATAACAAAAGAGCTTGTTAAGTGTGGGACACACAGGGGAAGGTGTGTGTTTGGGAGTATGTGTGTGTGCGTATGTGTGCATGTGTTTGTGTGTGTGTGTGTGTGTGTGTGGTACAGAGGATGAGGACAGTACTTGTGGCTGCTGCAGGGTTACGCCCAGTGTTGGGAAAGTTCACTTTCTACATGAACTAGTTCAAAGTTCAGTTCACAAATTTTAGAATGAACTAGTTCAGTTCATAGTTCATAATACAAAATTTTGAACTAAGTTCACAGTTCAATATGTTGCTGCGAGCTATTATTTTTCTAAATTATTGCCACAGCCCATATAGAACCACAGACAGCAATTATTATATCAGTTTTAACACTGAAACTATGCATTTACATTTACATTTACATTTAGGGCATTTGGCAGACGCTTTTATCCAAAGCGACAAAGAGTACATTTGTTGAAGGAGAGGCAGCAATATATCACTGTGGTACCTGAAGATAAGAATAGAGATTTCATCTTCATCTTCATATCCAATTTTTAATCCTTATCCAACCAGGGTTTACATTAGCATTGAGGGGACAGCATTTCCACATTGTTGCTTTAACGCTTTGTTTTGATGAGGCATGCGGCAGTGCGACACTGGTGGCTGGTGTTGCCAGATTGGGTGTTTTTTCCGCTACATATTAAGGCCTGTTTATGGTGTGTTTTAGCCGGGTTTTCGCCTGGAAGGCTCTATAGAAATCTGGCACCCTATTGAACGAAGTTAAACTGAGAGAGCGTGCGTTCACAGACACCAGAATGAACGCGTTCACAGTAACGTTCATCAGGCAGTAATACAGTACGTTCACCCAAAATATGAACGACTTCATGAACTATCGTTCAATGAACGCGTTCAGGCACAACACTGGTTACGCCCACCCGATGCTGTCTGCATTGAACATTCTAGGTCATTGTAAACGGTAAACATTTATATAGCGCTTTACAGTTGCCTCACATTCACCCATTCATACACCGACGGCGGTGCCAACCATGCAAGGTAACAACCAACACGTCAGGAGCAGGTAGGGTTAGGTGTCTTGCTCAGGGACACCACGACACTTAGCTAGGTGGAGCTCAAGGATCGCACCAGCAACCTTCCAGTTGGCAGACAACCACTCTACCTCCTGAGCTACTGCCTGCATTAAGAACCCAACAGATTGTGTTTAGGGTACATGTGTGTATATATATAGATATACAAATATATAAGAGATAAAACAATGCAACAAAATCCTTAAGGATGATAAAATGTTCTTGCCAATGCAGACCCACAAGAAGACATTTGTCATCCAATTAAATAACAAAACAGTAAAAATGACTTTGCAGGCAACTCTGGGCCATTTTTCTGCTGCCACTCCCTAAAATGCAGTATGGCTACATCAACACTTCCACATAACGGTGTATGTGTGTGTGTGTGTGTGTGTGTGTGGTGTGTGTGTGTGTGTGTGTGTGTGTGTGTGTGTGTGTGTGTGTGTGTGTGTGTGTGTGTGTGTGTGTGTGTGTGTGTGTGTGTACAGTGGTCACAGGAATCAGATGATGCAGCAGAGTCACACCCCCCACCACAGCTGACTTTAGGGCTGTGCTACACGAGGGATCAAGAGTCTGTTTTACTTACTTCCTTAGCCGGGCGGTATTCAAATGTTCAACCTTGCACTCACACCTGGGTCATATTTAAATGTCACATAATTGATGTAGTTGAGCAGCTTTCTCTGAATAACGTCGGCTAGCTAAGTGTCAAGTGCTCCAAAGCTCTGTTAGTGGAGGCCATCCAGTGCTGCCACTGTTTCAACTATCTGGTCCATGCGGATCTGGTCAATGTGTCATTATCAAGGGCATTATCAAGCTAAAGTCAAACATTACATGAGGTGGGCTGGTTGGGGCCTGATTCTTAAAAAGTGTGTGCGTGTGTGTGTGTTTGTGTGTTTGTTAGGCCTGTTTATAAATGATTTTGATCATTAGAAGTTTTCCAAACACGTAAATACATAAATACTGATTCATGTGACAGATACACATACACTGTGGTTATCTTTGTCGTCCTGCATTATACTAAGTTTGTTCTTTCAAGAGGAGATTATCTTGTTTTGTTGTATCTATGAAACCTAATGGAAAATGGTCTCTACTGTCTCTGGCTCTTAATTAACATGTTACCATGTTTACAATCAAATATACATGTGTTGAATAAAAACTGCAAAAATAAGTGTGAACTAAAGATGTTGAAACCATTTGTTTTGAAAGAAGTCTGCATAGCATTCTGCTGTTGGTGAGTGAAGAAATATAATTAGTGCTGTATTGCTTAGCTATTCTTGTTGTAGAGTTGGTAGTGCTATTTTCTTAAAGCTAAGCCTTAGTAGTGTTGGTAAAGCTATTTTCATAAAGAAAATCTTGTAGCAGTGCTGGTAGAGGTATTTCTCTTAAACTAACCTATTGCAGTGTTGGTTTTGCTGTTGTAGTAGCCGAGAGGATACTTAAAGCTAATCTTTTGGCAGTGTTGGCAGAGCTATTTCTCTTAAACTAACCTATCGCAGTGTTGGTTTTTGCTGTTGCTTTGGTAGTGTTGATACTTTTTTTAAAGGCTAATCTTGTAGTAGTTATTCTCAAACTGACCTATTGCAGGCTTGGTTTTTACTGTTGCTGTGGTAGTGTGGATATTTTCTTAAAAGCTAATCTTGTAGTAGCTAGTTATTCTCACACAAACCAATTGCAGGGTTGATATTATGTAGGCTAGCTTCAGTGTCTACGTGCAATTAACTTGACAGACTCACGGAGACGCATGACTTCGTTCAACCATTGCTTTTACTGAATGAATACATGGGCAAAACAATTATATGCACTATGGCTAGTGTGCCACCTAGGGGTCACCAGCTGAATAACATAGGACATTATCCTTAGATACATAAGATCTTGATGTACATTTGTTTCTTTTACACAAGATAATGACTGGGGGGGTTATGTTTCTTTTCAGCAATTAATTAGTACATTAGAACTCAACTGTCTCTGAAAACTAAAAACAGTCTCTTGTGTCTGCACAACTATTGTGTCTCTGCACAACTATTTAAGTCCATTTAACCATCTCGGCAATGTACAGATGGTTTAGTCATCCTCACAGCGTCTAACAGTCTCTGTTAACGGAATATCTCCAGCATGAGGTGGCTCAGTGGAGTGGTGTGTTTCAGATGGTTTGGTAGTCAACGGAATTCGATTTCCCTTTTTTTGAGGTGAGGTGTAGTACTACCAGCATTATGCGGAGGTAACACACAGAAGCTGGTGGGAAGGTGCACTGCCAAGCCTGCAGTCCCCTGGTGTGTTTGCTCTGAACGTGCCAACATCTGGTCCACGTGATGTTTCCATACTCCTTCTACTCCTCCCTGTGCTCCTACAGTTACCTTGTACGACACTGGTCCAGTTTGTGCCATCACAACACCTTCTGATAGTCACAAACAAGGACAGGCTCCCCAACATTGAATTGTCTGGCCTTGGAGTGCTGTTGGCTTAAGGAAGTCCAGCCGAGATCGCAGCTTGCGCCTCATGAACAACATAGCCAGCGGCTCCTTCGTCGTCGCGTGGGGGGTGTCAACAGAAACGTGTCAAGCAGCTGTTGTACTAGTGCGGTGCCTTTGGAAGATTTCAAGGTGTGTTTGAACACACAAAGCGTTCGGCCAGCCCGTTGGTAGCAGGGTGGTACAGCGCTGAGCAGATGTGCTTGACTCCGTTGGATCTCAGGAATGCTGAGAATTCTTCCGAACAGAACTGAGGTCCGTCCACTCACAAGAGCATGAGGGATGCCATAACGACTGAAGAGGCCCCTCAGTACTTGGATGGTCTTGCTAGCTACAGTGTTGTGAACCTCAGGCCACTTTTAATGCGCATATACTGCCACCAAGGCCAAGTCCAGGGGTGTAGAGGAGCAAGACCTGGCTCTTTTTGAACCCTCTGGCAGGAGTGACAGGATTTGGTCTGCAGCTCTATCTGGGAGTCGATGCCTGGCCACCAGACGTAACGCCGAGCCTTTTCATCCTCACCACCCTTGGGTGTGCTGTGTGAAGCTCAATCAGAACCTGAGGGCGTAGCTTAAGTGGCACTGTCACTCGTATACCCCACATCATCACATTCGTCTTTTGTAGTAAATTACCAGTAGTGACCATCTCCAGGACACGAGACAGAGTGGGGTCAGACATGGTGTCGCATCTGATCTCCGTGCTACTGATTGGCATTGTGTCTGTTTGTTTTGGGTTTTTTTATTTATTTAAATTTTTTTTTTTTTACTCTCCGCATAAGTTCCACGAGGGGAAGACTCTGTTGCCTAACAGCAAGGGCAAAGGCAAATTCCTCCTTTTCCGTATCCTCGCAGGTTTTATAATGCCATGATTGCACTTTCATGGTCCTATGTACAGTAGTTCTTGGTTTTGCTTGCTTGGATCATGGACAGACTTGCTGTTATTGCTGACAGACTTGCTCTATTTCAACCTTGAGCTCTATCTGAGGCACCTGCTATTGCCTTCTGTCTGTCCCATAACAGTTTAAATTTCTCAGCGAACGTCTCTCGTAGATATGGAAAATCCCAGTTTGGGTCTCCCACCCTCTCATATATTCGGGCCAGTGGCTACTTTAGATGTGAGATTAGAGACGTTATTCGGGAGGATTTTAGCCATTTTATATGTAATTGTTTGAGGAGACCCTGGCCGCGGTTCCCCTTTTGGACAACTTTTGCTTTCTGATTTCCCCATTTCCAACCCCATCAGACAATCCTTCACCAGAACCAGGCCACCAAATACTACTACTCTGACGAGTATCACTGTACTAAAACGGGTTTGTCGGGCAGTGAAAGAACTATCGCTCACACTGTCTTTTCGGGCGGGTCCCACTTCCTCAGTTTGGTGAGGGGGGAATTTCCCTGAACTCTTGATAAGAGTCCCCAGCGCTGATTGACCCTGAACGCCTGTGGCTCAGCGGTAGAGGTTTTTCTCTACCTTTCTCTGTACGTCTAGCCAATTAAGCGTACTTTCTCAGAGAAAAAAAATTCTCTAATTTTGCCTCAAATCCTTCCTACCGGTCAATCGGTCAGTCTTCTAATATTACATTAGGCATCTGATTCCGGATTTTTTTTTTCCAGTAATCAGGCTTCCCTTGTAGGAATTATACCTCTACAACCAGGCATCCGGCTCAGGAATATTACCTCTGAGTCCGGGCATCCATGCCTCCCAGAGACCGGGCTTCCCTTGTAGGAATTATACCTCTACAACCAGGCATCTGGCTCAGGAATATTACCTCTGAGTCCGGGCATCCAATATAGATCCAGCTACACTGGTCATCCGATTCAGGACAGCTACTCCTATCGGGCAAAATCTTTTTTTTTAATTCTTTTATTATTTATTATTAAAAAAATGTTATGTTTATGTCCGATCACTTATTGCGCATCCATCCATCCATTCTCGTCCGATAATCCGGGGTCGGGTTGCGGTGGCAGCCGGCTAAGCAGGGCCCCCCAGGCTTCCTTCTCCCCAGCCACACTCTCTAGTTCCTCCTGGGGGATCCCGAGGCGTTCCCAGGCCAGGCGAAATATGTAATCCCTCCAGCGAGTTCTGGGTCTGCCCCGGGGTCTCCTCCCAGTTGGACGTGCCCGGAAAACCTCCAAAGGGAGGCGCCCGGGGGGCATCCTAATCAGATGCCCGAACCACCTCAGCTGACTCCTTTCGATGCGGAGGAGCAGCGGCTCTACTCCGAGCTCCCTCCGGATGTCTGAGCTCCTCACCCTATCTCTAAGGCTGAGCCCAGCCACCCTGTGGAGGAAACTCATTTTGGCCGCTTGTATCCGCGATCTCATTCTTTCAGTCACTACCCAAAGCTCGTGACCATAGGTGAGGGTTGGAACGTAGATGGACCAGTAAATCGAAAGCTTCGCCTTCCGGCTCAGCTCCCTCTTCACCACAACGGACTGGTACAGCGCCCGCATCACTGCAGACGCTGCACCAATCCGTCTGTCCATCTCCCGCTCCATTTTGCCCTCACTCGTGAACAAGACCCCGAGATACAGCAACTCACTCCCAACCCGGAGGGAACACTCCACCGTTTTCCGGCAGAGAACCATGGCCTCAGACTTGGAGGTGCTGACTCTCATCCCGACTGCTTCACACTCGGCTGCAAACCGCCCCAGTGCATCTGGAGGTCACGCTCTGATGTAGCCAACAGAACCACATCATCTGCAAAGAGCAGAGATGCAATTCTGAGGTCCCCAAACCGGACACTCTCCTCACCTCGGCTGCGCCTTGAGATTCTGTCCATGAAGATCACGAACAGAACCGGTGACAAGGGGCAACCTTGGCGGAGTCAAACACCCACTGAGAACATGCTTGACTTTGTGCCGAGAATACGGACGCAGCTCGCACTTTGTTCGTACAGGGACCGAATGGCACGTACCAACGGCCCTGGTACTCCATACTCCCGTAGTACCCCCCACATGATTCCCCGGGGGACACGGTCATAGGCCTTCTCCAAGTCCACAAAGCACATGTAGACTGGATGGGCAAACTCCCATGCGCCCCCCAACAACCCTGCGAGGGTAAAGAGCTGGTCCACTGTTCCACGGCCAGGACGGAATCCGCATTGTTCCTCCGGGAGCTGAGGTTCGACAATCGGCCGGAGCCTCCTTTCCAGCACCCTGGAATAAACTTTCCCGGGGAGGCTGAGCAGTGTGATACCCCGATAGTTGGAGCACACCCTCCGGTCCCCTTTTTTGAAAATGGGGACCACCACCCCGGTCTGCCATTCCACAGGTACTGTCCCCGACCTCCACGCTACATTGACTAGGCGTGTCAGCCACGACAGCCCGACAATGTCCAGAGCCTTCAGCATCTCAGGGCGAATCTCATCCACACCTGGTGCCTTGCCACTGAAGAGCTTTTTGACTACTTCAGTGACCTCTACCAAGGATATGGGTGAGACTTCCCCCGAGTCTTCAGACTCTGCCTCTTCCACAGAGGACGTACTGGTCGGGTTCAGGAGCTCCTCAAAGTGTTCTTTCCACCGCCCGACAATATCCTCAGTCTGGGTCAGCAGTTCTCCTCCCCGACTGAGCACAGCCTGAGCCAAGCCCTGCTTTCCCTTCCTGAGTCGCCGGACAGTTTGTCAGAACCTCCTTGAGGCCAACCGAAAGTCCTGCTCCATGGCCTCCCCGAACTCCTCCCACACCTGGGTTTTTGCTTCAGCAACTGCTGAAGCTGCGGTCCTTTTGGCCTCCCGGTACCTGTCTGCTGTTTCAGGAGATCCCTGGGCCAACCAGGCCCGAAAGGCCTCCTTCTTCAGCCTGACGGCTTCCTTCACCGCTGGTGTCCACCAACGGGTTCTTGGGTTGCCGCCACGACAGGCACCGACAGCCTTTTGACCACAGCTCCGAGCTGCAGCCTCTACAGTGGAGGCTCTGAACATGGCCCACTCAGGTTCCATGTCCCCAACCTCCCCCGGGATGCACGAGAAGTTCTTCCGGAGGTGGGAGTTAAAGACCCTACGGACAGGGGCTTCCACCAGACGTTCCCAGTTCACCCTCACTACACGTTTGGGTTTACCAGGTCTGTCTGGCAGCCTCCCGCGCCATCTGATCCAACTCACCACCAGGTGGTGATCAGTTGCGCATTTAAATTGGGAATACCGGAGAGAGTACAATTCTTGTTGCAACTGATTGCAACTTACCTCTGTCCAGTATCCCACATCTGACACCAAGTTGTTATGCGCAGTTTTGAGTGGTCACCTATTGTGGCTGGAGTTCGGGTTCTGGTTCAGGTTCCGGTTCTGGATTGTCTGTAGCAAAGCAGCGAGCTCGGGAATCAATGTGACACAAGGCAGTCTCACCAGGAATGATTCCAAGTTTATTTAGATACATAGAGCATATATACAGTTTGCATGGGACAAACAAGAGGAACATTTACATATAGACACAACAAATCATCTCGGGAAGCAGACATGGAAACGCCTCTAAGACAGCCATTAAGGGAGCAGGGACAACAAGGCCTTACATGGAGACTCTTCCATCCCCACCCCCCAGACAGCCAATCCGGAGATGCCAGGACACCAGGCCCCACGTGGATATGTAACAGACAGAGAGACAGTTAACTTGAAGCAGGGATACCACAGCCTCACGTGACCCACACAGAGATGTGGGTCTCCATGCCACAGACCAGGAAGCAGGGACAGCAAGGTCTCAAGTTGAGACCTTCCCGTTCCCTCCGCCAGACAGCCAGTCCAGATTAGAAGAGGCAACATGTTCCCACAACAACACCTGCGAGTGCGTCTCAGAGGCCTCCCGCGGCAAACAGATAAGAGTGAAGCTAACTAGTCACGTAGGCCAAACAGCTAACTAGTCACGTAGGCCACACAGCAGAGTGGCAAGTTACTGGCCCACAAGTTTCAAGTTTCAAGTTTCAAGTTTCAAGTATTTTTATTGTAACTTCACAATTTACACGTGAGTATAAGCAGTGAGTTAAAAACTTTTTGTGCAAAACGCCCGACAGCCGACAGTAATTATAAAGAATACAAAATAGAGTAAAACTACAAAATAGAAATAGAACTATAAATAGAATTCTATATAAAATAAGTAAATAAAATCTAAAATGAAATGGAATATACAGTAAAATATACAGTAAAATATCCATACACATATAAATCGATGTACTAAAATATACATTGTTATATGCTGACATTCACAGAATGTCACGGGATAACTTCCCAGACAGTCGACACAACACTAGCACCAGCAGTTGGCACCAGGACTAGCACTAACACCAGCACCAGCACTAGCAGTAACACTAGCACCAGGACCAGCACTAGCAGTAACACCAGCACAGCACTAGCACCAACACTTAGCACTGCTACCAGCGCTAGCTCCAGCAGTAACAACTTATCACCAGGACTAGCACTAGCAGTAACACATAGCACTAGCATTTAGACATTGATGCCAAACTTGTTCAGCAGCCTGATGGCCTGACTGTGAAAGCTGTCTCTGAATCTGCTCGTGTGGCACTTGATACTGCGGTTTCGCCTGCCTGACGGTAGAAGTGTGTACAGTTCGTGGCTGGGGTGGTTATTGTCTTTAATAATCCGTTTGGCCTTGGCCACGCACCGCCTGGTGTATATATCCAGGAGGGAGGGAAGCTCACCTCCAACGATGTACTGGGCCGTCCGCACCACCCTCTGTAGTGTTTTACGCTCCAGTGCGGTGCAGTTCCCGTACCAGACGGTGATGCATCCTGTGAGGACACTCTCGATGGTATAGGAGTAGAATGTTCTGAGGATGCGGGGGCACATGTTGAATTTCCTCAGTCGCCTGAGGAAATACAGGCGTTGTTGGGCCTTTTTCACCACGTGTGTGGTGTGCGTGGTCCATGTGAGGTCCTCGGAGATGTGCACGCCGAGGAACTTGAAGCTGCTGACCCTCTCTACTGCAGCACCGTCGATGGAGATGGGGGCGTGCTCTCCTCTCCGCTTCCTGTAGTCCACGATCAGCTCCTTGGTCTTCTTGACGTTTAGGGCGAGGTTGTTTTCTTGGCACCACTGTGCAAGTGATCCAACCTCCTCCCTGTAGGCTGTCTCGTCGTCGTCGGCGATCAGACCCAACACTGTCGTGTCGTCAGCAAACTTGATGAAGACGTTGGAGCTGTGCATAGCCATGCAGTCGTGGGTGTACAGGGAGTAGAGGAGAGGGCTCAACACGCATCCCTGAGGGGCTCCAGTGTTGAGGGTCAGCGGCTCTGAGGTGGTGCTGCCCATCCTCACCACCTGGCGGCGGCCCGACAGGAAGTCCAGTATCCAGCTGCACATGGTCGGGTGCAGGCCTAGACTCCTGAGCTTGGTGTCGAGCTTGGCAGGAACTATCGTGTTGAACGCTGAGTGAAGTCCACAAACAGCATTCTCACACAACAGTATACATCCACTTCCCCTGCTTGACAGTCAGGCCAGAATCCTGCAGCCTTCCCAGGACTGCATCCAGGGTATTCAGGTGGGTTTGCTCAACTGGCCCACTTACGAGGATGTCATCCAGGTAACAGTGAGTGAAGGGAAGTCCAAGAAGTACTTGGTCCATAGCCTTCTGGAACAATGCTGGTGCCGACACTATCCCAGAAGGTAAGCGGTTGTAGCAGAACAGTCCTTTTTGTGTAGAGATAGACAGCAGCTTTCTTGCCTCCTTCTCTACTTCCATCTGCAGCTAAGCGTTAGACAAGTCTATCTTACTGAAGCTAGGGAAGCAAAGAGGTCCTCAATGCATGGAATAGGATACTTGTCCACACCGAGAGATTTGTTGATTGTGACATTGATTGTGAAATCACCACAGAGTCTCACTGTGGCATCCTTCTTGCTGACAGGAACCATGGGTGTGGCCCAGTCACTGTGCTCCACTGGTGAGATCCCTTTCAAAGTGCCAAGCTCCTTGGAGAAAACAGCGGAATTCCTCTTTAACACACTCCATGAGCCAAGTCTTTTTCTCCCAGCTTTACTGTATACACCATCTTTAGATCCTTCCAGTTCAGCCCAATGGCTCTCAGCCACTCTCTTCCAAACAGTGGGGCTGCATCTACAGTAATTTCACTACATACAAGGGCAACTTGGCAGTTTGATTATTTAGAGTGACTTGCACTTTAATGACCCCTTCTGGTGCAAGTATGTATGTTTTCAGCACGACATCAGTGGGCTGCAGGGGCACATGTCTCAGAGAGCTTTCATGCTTTCAAGTTTCAAGTATTTTATTGTCACTTCACAGTTTACACAAGTATAAGCAGTGAGTGAAAATCTTATGTGCAAAACGTCCAACAGCCGACTGTCCCCATGATATAAAAGACACAGCAGCCCCAGTGTCCAGTTCCATAGTCTTTCCATTTACCATAGGCAGCACAGAGATGCGTGTGTATTTCTGTTTTTTAGACAGCGCATTCAGTCCCAGCTCATCATCTGTGTCAGATTTTGTTTCCTCGCTTCCACTGTCATTCTCACTTGCCACACGATGCACTCTCCTCTTTTTTTCTCTCACTGCTCTTAATGATTCCTCTGTTTTCTTTCTTTTCTTTTCTTCACATGTGCCCGATGTGGCCTTTCCTCCCACAAGTATGGCATTCTCTATCCTTGTGCCAGCAGTCCTCATCAGTATGATTTATTTTCCCACACCGCCGACATTTGTTATTAGATTTCTGTGAAAGAACAGCATTTACCTTAAGTGAGCCGCTCAGCTGCCACCGAGACTGCGTAGTTGACTGCTTTCTGAAACGTGAGATCTCCCTCCATCAAAAGGTGCTTCTGTACAGCTTCATTGTTTAATCCACAGATGAATCTGTCCCATAGTGCATCCTTCAGATGTGCCCCAAACTCACAATGTTCAGAGTCAAAGTCTTTTCAAAACCGCTATGTACTGTGCAGCTGACTCTCTCTCCTGATTCTGTTTTTGGAAGCGGAACCTCTCTGCTATTATGAGTGGTTTCAGTGCGAAATGACCCTGCAATACATCCACGATTCCTTTTTACTCCATGTCCCCAGGCTTCATAGGGGCAATCAGACTGTGAAGTAATCCATATGTCTTGGGTCCCATCACACTAAACAGCACCGGCACTCTCTTGGCATCCCTGATCTCATTAGCCAGGATATAAAGCTCAAAACGTTCAATATACGTTGTCATTGCTCACTTGATTCATCAAAGGGATCAGTATGCCCGATGATGCCCGTCATCATGCGTCTGTCCTGCACACTTGAATGAGAGATTGTGCCAAATCTTCAGAGGATGAGCTCCTGCTCATTCGCAGCATGGAAGTTATTTTTGTCATCCAACGGTGTCGAAAAGTTCCTGGACTTCACAACTCGTCGCCAATTTCTATTATGTAGGCTAGCTTAGGTGTCCACATGCAATTAACTTGACAGACTCACGGAGCTATGGAGACACATGACTTACTTCAACCATTGCTTTTACTCAACGAGCACATGGGCAAAACAATGATATGCCCTATGGCTAGGGTGCCACCGAGGAGTCACCAGCTGCATAACATAGGACATTATCGTTAGATGCAGAACAGTTGGTATTGTTGTTGCTGCAGAGTTGATAGAGCTATTCAGAATTTAACTCTAACTCTACCGAGGTACTTTTCAAAGTTAATAGTGGTCTAAACAGCCTCCTACTGCTGAGTGGGTCAATCACCCAGTGTCGGGCATTCAGCTGTAGTCAATTGACTTGATTGCGAGGAGGAGCTTAACCCTTCATGAGCCTCCCTTGCACACTTGCCTATTAATAGAATAGAATAGAATATAACTTTATTTATCCTGAAGGAAATTCTTGTGCCAAGTTACATAGCGATACAGTATAAAACAGAATGATAAAAAATAAACAAAAGCGATACATTATAAAACAGAATGATAAAAAGTAAGAAGGCATGATAAGATATTCAACGGCAAAAACAATTGCATGATTTAAGTGAAATATAGTTGGACATGACATTAAGAATTAAGAATGCACATGATGATGAGAATATTGCACATGATGATGAGAGGAGATGAGAGGCAGTGTTATAGTGTTATAGATAGTATTTAGACAGAAGGATAATAATAATAATAATAATAATATAACACATGATAAAGTATTGCACATGACATTATATTGCACGTTATATTGCATGTAAAACTGGGGAAATTGCACATGATGTAGAGAGATAATATTGCACATTATATTGCTGTGTTCATTGTCTTGTAGGGGGAGTTATAGGGAGGAGTTATAGAGTTTGATGGCCACAGGCAGAAAGGACCTCCTGTGGCGTTCTGTGGTGCACCTCGGTACTCTGTCTATGGCTGAAGGTGCTCTGGTGTGCCAGCAGTGTGGCGTGGAGGGGATGGGAGGCGTTGTCCATAATAGCCTACTGAGTAGTTTACCCAGCATCCTCCTCTCCGAGACCACTACCACACACTCCAAATCCACTCCCAGGACAGAACCCGCTTTCCTGATGAGCTTGTTGAGTCTGTTGGCGTCGGCTGCCTTCACCCTGCTGCCCCAGCAGCGTAGAAGATGACGCTGGCCACCACAGAGTGATAGAACATCTGCAGCATGGTCCTGCAGACGTTGAAAGATCTGAGTCTCCGTTGGAAATACAGGCGACTCTGACCTTTCTTATACAGGGCCTCTGTGTTTTTAGTCCAGTCCATTTTATTGTCAATGTGAACCCCCAGGTACTTATATTCCTCGACAATGTCCACCTCAGTCCCCCTGATGCTGACCGGTTTCGGGTGAGTTGGTTGCTTCCGGAAATCCACCACCAACTCCTTCGTCTTAGAGATGTTGAGTTGCAGGTGATTCAGTCTACACCACTCCACGAAATCGTCCACCACACTCCTGTACTCGGACTCCTGCCCCTTTCTGATACAGCCCACAATGGCTGAGTCGTCCGAAAACTTCTGCAGGTGGCAGGACTGTGAGCTGTATCTGAAGTCTGAGGTGTAGAGTGTGAACAGGAAGGAGACAGGACTGTCCCCTGAGGTGCTCCCGTGTTGCTCACAATAGTGTCCGACGTGTTGCTCTGCAGCCTCACATACTGTGGTCGACCAGTGAGGTAGTTGGTAATCCAGGCCACTAGTGGAGCGTCCACCTGCATGTCCAGTAGCTTAGTCCCAAGCAGGGCAGGCTTAATGGTGTTGAAAGCACTCGAGAAGTCGAAGAATGTGACAGGTGAAAATAAGCCCTGTGCAGCAGGTAGATGATGGCATCTTCCACTCCAATACGGGGCTGGTAGGCAAACTGCAGAGGGTCCAGTGATGGTTCAACTAGTGCACAGATGTGCTTCAGGACTAGCCTCTCCAGCGGCTTCATCACATGTGAGGTCAAGGCCACCGGTCTGTAGTCACTGTGGCTGCTTGCGTGTCTCTTCTTGGGGACAGGAACCAGGCATAATGTTTTCCACAGGACAGGGACGGTTGTCGTGCTTAGGCTCAGGTTGAAGATGTGCTGGAAGACGAGTACAGCTGAGTCGCACACACCTTGAGCACTCTGGGGCTGAGACCGTCCGGCCCCGCGGCCTTGCCTGGCCGTAGTCTGTTGAGTTCTCATCTCACATCCTCCGCCGTGATGGTGATTGGCCCTGGAGAGAGGAGAGGGAGCAGAGGAGAGGGGCAAGGGGGGAGAGAAGAGGGGAGGAGAGAGGGGAGGGCAGGGGGGCGGGAGGGGGGAGAGATGGGTGGGGGGGGGGAGAACTTGAGCACTCTGGGGCTGAGGCTGTCCGGCCCCACGGCCTTGCCTGGGCGTAGTCTGCCGCGTTCACATCTCACATCCTCCGCCGTGATGGTGATTGGCCCTGGAGAGAGGAGAGGAGAGGAGAGGGGGGGGAGCAAGGGGGGAGAGAAGAGGGGAGGAGAGGGGGGAGAGCGGGAGGGGGGAGAGATGGGGGGCGGGGAGGGAGAGGTGGGGGAGAACTTGAGCACTCTGGGGCTGAGGCCGTCCGCCCCCGTGGCCTTGCCTGGGCGTAGTCTGCCGAGTTCACATCTCACATCCTCCGCCGTGGTGGTGATTGGCCCTGGAGAGAGGAGAGGAGAGGGGGGGGAACAAGGGGGGAGAGAAGAGGGGAGGAGAGGGGGGAGGGCGGGGGGGGAGATGGGAGAGGTTCACAGGAGGAGCTGGGGGGAGGGTGGAGAGGAGCCATATCATCAAACCTGTTGAACAGGTTTAACTCGTTGGCCTCATCCAGGTTTCCCTCCCTCCCCTGGATGGTCTTTACTCCATGGCCAGTGATGGTTCTCATGCCACTCCACACCTCCCTGAGGTTCTTCTGTTGGAGCTTCCCCTCAAGCTTTCTTTTGTAGCTCTCCTTGCCCTCTGTGATCTTTTCCCTCAGTTCTCTCTGCACCTTCTTCATCTCCTCCTTGTCTCCACTCCTGAAGGCTGCCTTCTTTCTGTTCAGTGACGCCTTGATGTCTTTAGTCACCCAGGGTTTGTTGTTGGGGAAGCAGTGCACGGTCTTAGTCGGGATCACACAGTCCGTGCAGAAATTTACGTAGTCCGTTATGCAGCCTGTGAGTCCGTCTATGTCCTGGCCATGTCCATCACAGAGAACATCCCAGTCTGTCAGCTCAAAACAGCCCTGGAGAGCCTCCTCCCCATCCTGAGACCACCCCCAATAACAATGGCCTGGGTAAACTCTCTGGGCAGGTAATATGGATGGAGACTCACTGCCAGCAGTTCAATGTCCGGGCTGCACAAACGTTCCTTCACTCTAATGTGTCCAGGGTCGCACCATCTGCTGTTCACGTAAACAGCGATTCCCCCTCCTTTCTTCTTGCCGCTCTCGCTGCAACTCCTGTCCGCTCGCACCAGCTGAAAGCCGGCTAAGTCCACTACAGTGTCCGGAACATTGTCATGCAGCCATGTCTCCATGAAGCACATAACAGAGCCCTCCCAAAACACACTCTCGCTCCTTGTTAACATCTCGCTAACATCTCGTTCACCAGAGATCATACGTTCCCCATGACGATGGACGGGAGATACGGTCGATATCTCCTCCTTTAGCCGTCTTCTCCTCCCGGCCCTGGGGTTGTCGGGTCTCTCGCCGGCCCCGCCACACAGTTGGAGGCGTCGGGCACAGTAAATGTATTACGAAAATATCGAGTAAAAACAGAGGCATAGCTTGCTGAGCCATCTTGTTTGGCTGTACAAATAACTTATCTTACAAAATAAATCAAAGGAATTCTAAAACAAATAAGTAAAGATAGAAAAAAAAAGTAAAAAGAAGTACACGATCGCTTAAGCAACTCTGGCTGGCAGCCGCCCGAGACGGCGCCGGAAGTGATGAGAGCCAGCAATACAGCAATACAGAGCCAGCATTTCAGCGCATTTCAGCATCAGCTGTAGCATCAGTCCCCCGCGAATGAAGTCAAGACACAGTCGAACACAGACAAGGGAGTCTTTCTGCTGCAGTCTGTCCAGGGAGTCCTACAGCTACATATTTGTCCTTCCTTCCACCCGTCCTAGCCATGTGTCTAGACTCAATTACAGTCAGGACATCTTACTCGGTGCCACAACCCCTCCCATCTCCTCTGCCCAACAATCCAATTCCTGGCTATCACAAAGACCTGGATCATCCTGGACAACGTTTTGTCGCCTTCTCCCTCCCCCTAAAATCTTCTACCTCCCTCCCCCCTAGTCCTCACATCTTCACCTCCCACAGAAACTAGAAAACACTCTCCCTCTATTCCCTCTGCAACTGTCCTCTCCTCACTACCACCCCTAGAACGATTCTCCCTCCTGTCCACAGAGGAAGCCTCCTCCACTCTGACACTCTCTCTCCTCCTCCTTGGACGCTCAGGTAGGGCAATCCCCCTCCGTGGCTGTCCGCAGCTCTGCGAGCTAGTGGAGCAGAGCTGTGGGCAGCTGAGAGAAAATGGAGGAAATCAGACTCTGCTGATGATCTCTCACTGCCTCCACCTCCTCTCAGATTTCACCTCTATTGGGTCAGCACGCAACACTGCCTTCCACCTTGCAAAGATCAACTGTTCCTCCTGTGCTCATCCTTCTTGACTTGTCTGCCACGTTTGACACAGTGAACCACCCGATCCTCCACTCCACTCTGGCAGCTAGCTTGGCATTGCTTGATCCGCGTTATCCTGGTTCACTTCTTACCAGACAGATTGCACCTATAAGGTCACATGGAATGACTCCCTGTCCAGACCCTGCACCTTTTACACCGGAGTCCTCCATGTCACAGTACTAGGACCCCTTCTGTTCTCCTTATACAAAAGATCTCTAGGCTCTGTAATTACATCCCATGACTTCTCCTATCACTGTTACGCAGTGACACCCAACTGTTCCTTTCCACCCCACCCCGAGACCCAAAATCGCAACACGCATCTTTAAATGCCTGGCTGACATCAGCAAATGGACGACTGCCAATGAGCTTATCTTCCACAGATAGGGTGCTCGATAAGAAAACGCCCTGTTTCCTGCTGATTTTTTATTCACTTTTTGTTGGGTTGTGAGGGGGGAAGCCCCAGGCGCACAGCAAGGAGGAGACGTCTTTTCAACAAAAGCCCAGAGGGGCGGTTTAATAAAGAAAACACACAGTGGTTGCCACAAAAATATGCCGCAAAGAAAAGTCAGGGTGCTCGCAGGAGCTGTAGAGGGATGCGGGTGGAGCAGGGTGAGGGCTCTGCAGGTTGGCACGGCTCAGCTGCGGAGGTCCGGGATGCTGGGGTGCCAAGGAGAAGAAGGAGGGGAAGGGATAGTGATCCCTGGGAAGGCAACTGCACAAAAACCAGCACAATAACTGCGTGAAGTTAAATTGGCTTGAAGGAGGGGAAGGAATAGTGATCCCTGGGAAGTGTTGTGGAAACTAACATTACATTTAGAGAATTCGTGGAGAAGGAGAAGTCGAGGAGACGAAAGTGGCAAATTGCAAAACATTTAATACAACCTATTACAGTCATAAGAAATGGAGGCCGGTCAATTGAATACCCTCCCGAACTCCCCTCAAACAGCTCCTTTTATCAACTTTCCTGGTTTCTTTATCCTTTATTCTTTATGTACACGCCTCTATGGTAATACACTGGTGAAGCTCCTCCTTCTGCGGGTAACTCCTCAAATTAAATCAATATTAGTATTTCTTTATAAAGCACATAAACTAAAGTATTATTGTACGGAAAGATTAAACAAGCATATTCTAAAATGAAAACAGAAATGATGTATACTAAAATGAATACAGGAAATGATGAATAGATAATACAATACAAATTCTAATCCCACATATATAATATATTGAAATACAAATAGCAATGATGAATGAATTATAAATATATATGCTGATAAGTAAACAACTTAAAGAACTTGAATAAGACATGATAGTAAATAAGACTGTTAAACCTAACTTAAGAAACATAAGAATATTAAACCAACATATACTGAAATGAATACAGGAAATTATGTTTGTAAATCAAACTCCACAATACAAACTCTGGTATCACATACTGTACATAACATATTGAAATAAAAATAGTAATGATGAATGAACTACAAAATATATACTGATAAGTAAACAACTTAAAGAACTGGAATAAGACATAAGTAAAGGGTTCACTCTGTGGGAGAGGAGCCCATTGTAAATTACTCCTAACTTATATAAGTATTGTTTTTGCTTTAATTTAGAAATCTCACTTGTTTGAGATGCAATTATTCTATCTGAGAATTGCTACGTCACATGCTTAGTCTTACTGTTATATGATAAGTCCAGCATATGCCTTTGATTACCGACGAAAAACCACTGAGACTCCTGATAATATTCTTAGGAAGCAATTATCTCGATCTAAATACAGGATTTTCAACCTGTTCCTGGTAAAAACGGCTATCAAACAACATGGCACTGTGCTCTGGACTATAATTAATAAAATGTACTTAAAATAAAGGATTGATAATATGAAACAGTATATAGAATCAATTAAAAATATTATGAAATTAATTACAAAAATTCATAGTATAACCTTAAAGAGTTCAACATTAAAGTAAAATAATGGTTATACTGCTAGATACGGCTAAATCTTACACATAGTAATAACATGTTTAACTCCCATGTAAGGGGGTCACCTTGGTCAGACCGATCACCATCCTCTAAGCCTTGAAGATCTCCCTGCTTCACCACCTCCACGCCTGAATGCTCAGAAGGAGCACCCCCACGCTTTCAGTGGACTTCCCTTCTCAGCAGTAGGACGGATTGGGCCCGACTAGTGAGGTCCCCTTCCCCTTTGTCCTGGTGTGTTCTGGATCTGTTAGGAACTTTCAAGTCTGGTTGCTCCAGATCTGATTCTTCGGTGGTGATGATGTTGTTTGTTTCTCCTCCTTCTGGTCTGTGCCCTAGATCCCTGGAGCTTGCTATATGTTGTAGCAGATCTCTACCAGACTCACTCGTCCCCATATTTCCATCACGCTGCTGTTCCTGAGCAGCCTCCTCCTGATCTATGTTGTTGACTGAGCTGAGGTTGTCCCCCTCTGGCTCCGACACTCCTTCATTCGAACCCTCTTCTTGATGTCCTTCTGCCTGGGGCTGGGCAGCTCTTGTGTAATGGTTGAGATGGTACCAAGTGGTACTTCCCTCCACTTGGATGGCTGTGGGCGTTGCTCTGATGACTTTGTATGGTCCTTCCCGTCTAGGCTTATTCCATTGTCTCCTGAACACTCTTAGGTATATCAGGTCACCGGCCTCCACCCCCCTTCTGGCTCTGGAACTCTGCTTTTCTCCCCCTGGAACAGAAACTTATATATCGCAGTCAGTTGTTCAATATACGCCTTTATTTCCATTTCTAATTGTTCAGGCGGTGGTCCCTTATGGGGTCCCCGAATGATTGGTGAAGGCATAGGACGTTCTGTGAGCATTTCATGCGGGGTTAGATGTGTTATTCTGTTAGTTTGCATGCGATAACCCATTAGTTCCAAGGGCAATGCATCATTCCAATTCAATTTAGTACATGCACAAATGTTGTTAATTTTTGCTTTGAGTGTCCCATTTACCCGCTTCACCATACCTTGTGATTGGGGATGATACTTACATCTCATCCTCGGTTTGATGCATTGTTGTTGCACAACCTGTTTAAATGTGTTTTGAATAAATGCTGACCCATTATCCAAACTGATTTCAGTTGGGATCCCACTCCTTGCTATAATTTCTCTAGTTAAAATTTGATGACCGTAGCTGCACTTTGGTCTTTAGATGGAACCGCTTCTACATTTTCTAAACCCGTTAATGACCCCCAACATGTATTCTTTCCCACCTACCCACTTGCGTAGTGATCAAACCCATGTGCATTAAGAATGAGTAGCCTTAATCACACTGTAGGTGCCAGTATTAACCCATCGTAGGTCCTCTTGAGTCTGTCAACACAAATTTTTCCTTTAAACAAAAACCCTGAGATATAGCCAGGGAGTGAGGTAACTAATGATTATGCTTGATATAATTAGCAACATTTCAGAAGGAAGCCAAACCAAAACTAATTAATAGTAGTTCTACATTTTAAATCAGCATAATGGTTCGCTTTCGCCTCTAATGTCATGAAGTGGATACTCGGGAGGGTCAACCACAAGAACATTCATCATCATTGTCTCTGTGGCCCTGAAACAGGAAGCGACAATTATTTTCAAACATGTGATGAGTACCATGAAGAGGAGTAGTATAACTACTACACAGAGCACATACTTTAGAATGGAGCTACCCATATTCCCTAAGCAATCGCCTAGCGGATCCCAATTCCCAGAGTTACGGTTGTGCAATTCTTCAATGTTATTGCGCATATCATCCAAAATGTCTAATATTTTTAGATAAGTCCAGGATATCAGTACAGCACTCTATGCCTATTACCGTACATGTACCTCCTGCAGCTGCTAGAAGATAGTCCAAGGCTGCTCTGTCCTGTAGTACCATGAGTCTAGTAGATGAAAGTTGGTTTGAGATCATGGGCAGAGTCTCTGTAGTGTGATTAGCTATTGTTTCTACTGTGAGGGTAGGAAATCATACGCAGAGTTGTTGCATACCCAGTATAGCCCCTGGGGTGCCGGTAGCATACAGGAATCTGTCACCTGGAAAGTCATGGAAAGTTGATTGTGCCACGTGGAACCTTCGTTAGTAAATCCCGTGCGGGAAGCGATAGGAAGATCATAGGTTTCAGTGCAGTACAGTTCATTTAATGTTCCTAGTGGAGTAGGAGATGATTTTCCCGTGTATGTGTTCACTGTGCTTTGGGCACACCATAAGAAAGGGCCGGCGATCGCAGCCATCGTGACTGGAAGGGCCGTTTCACATCCTGTGCATGTCGGGGGATAGTTGCCGACCTTTATAGTACCTGTGCACTGAAGTGGTCTCAGTGGATAGTGAGTAATATTATCACATTCCCTTTTTAACCATGACCAGTCCGCATTCTTGGAATTCATTCTGACCAACCCGGACCGATAGTAAGCATGCATTGCTGAGGCTATAGCACATGGGGATAACGGGACAGCCATTAGGGGTATTCCGGAGGAAACGGAATGCGGTCCAACTCCGCATACTTTGTTAGTTCCGAAATGTGCCTTGGCTGCACTCATTGAAGCTATTGTTGCTATCCTTAAGGGTATATTCCAATTGGAACAGAGAGCCTATTCTGTCGTCCCGACTGTTCGTTCAGGATAGGTTGGGACCTCACGATGATGCTGAAGAGGAGGATGATGCCTACACAGTCGTCCCCCACCCTGGGGGTGCATCTTCCTGGAGTGATGCATAGGTGTGTGTGTGTGAGGTGTGTATGTGTATGTGTGTGTGTGTGTATGTATATTTTATGTATGTATGTGTATATGTATATGTGTATACGTATATATATGTGTGTAACAAATCTATAAGTACAATATAAAACTAAGCCAGCTTAGCCACGGACACTAAAAGAAATCAAAACTAATGCTCACCCATTAACCCAAATTATAATATCCTAAACCTAAACTTAATCAAACCAAATTGTTATAACATCTAAACCAATGCTTACCCATTCAGCTAAATTATAATACTGTGTGCCTAAACCTAATCGATAAAACAAATAGTCATACTCCAGACCAATGCTCGCTCGTTCAGCCAAATTATAATATTATGAACCTAATTAATAAACCAAATTGGAGTAAAGTCAAAACCAAGGTTTACCCGTTCAGCTAAATTATAATATTGCGGACCTAAACCTAATCAATAAAACACATCGTAGTAAGATCAAAAACCCCCAACCCCCCAAATCGGAACCCCGCATTCACATTCACACCTTGAGCACGAAACCGATTCGTAACTCAGACTGCAGCTGTAAGCAATAAATCAAGGCGTAGGACAGATTTAAAGCCCTAAGCATCCACACACAGTATATACGCTAACACTCTTTACAATTACACTGCTTTCACACTCATCCCCAGATATCTCTACTCCTCCACCACTTATCAATATGATAAATATCCGAACGTGTTTTGCCCTTTTTCGATGTTGCCCTTATTTCTCTCTAACTCTTTATTTCTCTCGTCATTCCCCACAACCCTACCCAATCGACCTCCCCAGATAATTAGTCTCTGGTCGAATACAGGTCTCGTCTTTTTAATGTACTGTGTATGTATACGTAATACGCCAATTGTATATATAACAACACAACACAGCTTACAACATTAACATACATTTTTAAACATCCACCACCTTTCAACTGTAGCGTAACATTAAAAACACAGAGAGAGAGAGAGAGAGAGAGAGAGAGAGAGAGAGAGAGAGAGACCTTACAGCATTAAAGGATATTATAGAATTTCTAACCAAAGACAGCATGGTCATGTGAGTGTGTTGTGTGTACGTGTGCGTCAGTGCACAAGGCTAGCTCAGGTAAGTATGTATGTGTGTGCGGGTGTGTGTGTCATCTCATAAGAGGTGTTTGTTTACCCTACACAAGAGCAGTTTCTCGAAGTTGGCATCTGAAAGGCGGTTTCTCTTTGGCCTGAAAATGTCTTTTCCCACACTAAAGAGACGCTCACAGGCTGCACTTGCAGGGAATCCTGTATTATATTTAAGGAATATTTTCTTCATTAGTGGCAGGTTTTGAAATGCACTGACAAAGTTTGCCTCAGATGACTGCAAGTAAATGTCCACTTCATTCTGCTGTGTTGATGGGAGTGATGGGAAGTATCCAGTTATCTCATCTTTGTCTTCACTGTCATCCTCACCTTCTTCCTGCATGCAATCAGTAGACTGACTTTGAAGAATTTTGACCTCTGCCTTCAGGCTGGATAAAACTTCAGCCTTCTTTGCTCTGGGGATGTACGTTAGCCTAAACATGGGATGAGCTGCAGAGGCAATGAGCAACCTAGTGTCTTCATAGATATATTCAAACCTCTTCTTAACCCCACGTATGATTGCATCCACCAAGGCATTGCAGTGCTGAAAAGTAGTGTCAAGCTTCAATTGTTCCATTTTGTCAACAAGAATGGTAATTGTTGGCACCAAAGCTCCAGCGTAGGCCATTTTATCGGACTGCAGGACATCAAGAGCCTTGGCAAGGGGTGCCATAGTCTAAAATATACACATACAAAACACAAGAAAACATACAAAAGATAGTTATTACTACAGTTATTAGTAGTTGCACTGTTATTATCAGTTAGTATTAGTATTATTATTACCATCATAATCATCTGAAAGGCTACTACACTATGCATGTAGACACGGATTGCAGCAAATTAATAAGTACATAAGTACACATCACATATTTACCTGAACATACTCCTTTATAAAGGTGAGTTCTGCTGCTTTGAATCGAACGACTTGCAGTTTCTCACAGGTGTCGTCGAATTCTTGACGTTTTGTCAGGATACAAGTGTTGAGGCGCTCCATGGCATGGTATGTAGAATTCCAGCGTGTTCAAATGGGCACTGGCAGCTGGCACCCTAGCTTGTCTTGAATGACGTCCGAGGCTTGAGTGCTCCTATGTTGTTTATTCCAAATGGCTTGACATTTGCCTATCGTTGATCTTGACACCTTTTTAAAGGGGTCAGACTGGGTAACAGCTGTCTCAATGTCTTTTGTTGCAACAAGGTTGAGGGTGTGGCAGGCACACCGTTGATGCTGCGGAAGACTGACATCTTCATCTCCATCTCCTTCGTTTAGGATGTCTGTTAAGTTTATGAAGACAGTGTCATCCTCTTCTCCTTCTTCATTCTCCTCTTCCCTTAGACTCATGATTTGGACTTCTGCAAAGACACTGAACGCCTTAACAAAATTTGAACCGTTGTCAGTTGTTGTCATGGTGACTTTGTCTTTGATGTTGAAGTCTCTGTGCACGTTATCTAGCATCTCTGCCAAAACATTGTGCGTGTGACGCCCTACTATCCTCCGACACGCTAATGCACCTGAGCAGATGCTCAGGCTTTTCTCATCTATCCAGTGGATAGTCACCCCAAGGAAGCTCCGATTGTTTGCTGACCAAGCATCTGTTGTGGTGCATACATGGCTCAGTGTGGATAATTTCTCCGTAAGCGTTCTCTTCATTGATGAATACTCATCGTCAAGCATCCTTCCCAATGTCCTCCTTGAAATCAAATGCTTATAGGGCAAAATTTCTTTAAATAAATCAACAAACTCTGGCCTCTCTACAGTGTGAAGTGGATGTAATCCTTGAACTATGAAATTAAGGATCAACTTGTCAAATCGCTGTTGGGATATGATAGGGTTACGGGCTCCACCACTGAAAAACAGTGATACACTGCCTTGTGTGTGTGGGGGGTCAAGGTGTTCCTCCTCATGTGTTGCACTCCTCTTTTTGGCCTGCTCCCGTTCTTTGTCCAAGGAGGCAATTTTGTTTGGGTGCATCCTCTACAAAAAAAAAAATGTAATATTGATTAATGTGGCTGCAAATACAGGTAATTGGTTGTCAGCAATTTCATTCATTGCTGCATTTGGGTCAGTGTACTTTTGCATTCATTTGTTTTCCATTTTTGAAACAAAATCCAAAGTCGAAAAATCATTCATTTTAAAGCTTAAATGTGTTTAAATGGGAAACACGCCATTTTAAAGTGTATGACAAGTTAACAACCATTTTTGACAAATGAAAGGAAATGAAGTAGTGATGTTTTCCTTGAACAATTCAACTTTAAATACAATAGAGCAACATTTACAGTCATTTTTATAACTTTTAATGGACTCTGTTATGATGTCAAGGTCATATTAGTTATTTTCTGGAATGTTTATAAATATCTGTAAATGTTGTATTGTATTCTAATGTATTTAAAGTTGATTTTATCAAGAAACCTTGCTTCATTCCCCTTCATGTGTCTAAAATGGTTGTTAACCTGTTATATAGGCTACACTTTAATTTAACCCTCAAAATAGATTTTTGTATATTTCCTTATTATAGACTTCCATATCATAAGTCTACCTCAATAATCTAGATGTAAAATTGGGCTGATTTTGTTTCTTTCTTCAGGTGAACCAGAAGCATACATTGTCTAACTAATAATGGAACACCAAAGGAGTTGAGTTGCCTACCAATGTTGCTTTTAAAATGGACAAGGCCAGATGAGGTTATAACATGTCTGCTAAATAATATTATATTGAAATTTTGCCTCCCCTGTTAGTGAGTTTTGCTCAGGCATCAGACTCACGCTGCAGTAGACACATTGTGGATCAAACAATAGGTCTCTAAAAAATTGGTATATCTATCTATTTATATCTATTTTCATCTTTGCGCGCACATAAAGCCCATGCTGCTTGGTCTTGTGGTCACTTTAGCACTATGCGCCGAAATCTAGCCTAGCATAGCCTACCCAAGCCAAAATGACAATTGCAAATACAGTGTAATCCGCTTATAGTGATCACGGATATAGTGATCAACCGCTTATATGGATCAAAAAAACCTAACTTAACCCTAACCCTAACCCTAACCCTAAAAAAAAAAAAAAAAAAAAAAAAAAAAAAAAAAAAAAAAAAAAAAAAAAAAAAAAAAAAAAAAAAAAAAAAAAAAAAAAAAAAAAAAAAACAAAAAAAAAAAAAAAAATACAATTAATAGAATTGAGGCTTTTCCAATAAACTCTGTTTCATACAGAAAATGAATATTTTCTCAATTGTGGATTTAGTTTCAAAATCGGAAATCCAATGAATGCAAAAGTACACGGACCCATATGCTACACTATTGAAACTTAGCTATAGCTATTAGCTAGCATTCAGTCGTCATCCTTACCTGAATATGTGTTCTTAAGTTCGTACTTGAAGTCTTAGATGTTGAGAGAAGCTTCTTCTTAGGGTTGCAAAGTAGGCACCGAAAGACATAGCTTTTATCCGTGGTCTCACACAAGGACATATATTTATCAAGGTATGGCCAGGGCGTTTGAATACATTCTTCTCCGTCTCCTCCTTCTGCCATTTCGTTCCCGCTACTTCTCACAGTCACAAAGATCTCAAGTCCACCTGCTATTAACCTTAGTTTGATATCCTTTTCTTCATTCAATTCACGACTGCACGATTAAACCCATACTGACATCTGCAGACGAGGATGTCAATGCTCACTACGGTCCGATTGGAGTTCAAAGTCACGTGGAAGTCGAGGGCAGTAAACAGAACGCTTTGGATGGCTGTGCAGACAGTGTGTGTGCCCCCGTTCCGAACAATCTTGAGTGCTTGTGTTGTGGATAATATAATTTATTTTCTAGACTACAAACTGCTTCTCCACTGTGTTAAGCCATATAAAAAATAGCTTCTGTGGTCGTTACCACGCTACTTGATCAATAAAAGAGTTAAGCTACTGAAAAGTTACTTGATTCAGGAAATAGTGACGTTACCGCCAAGCTACTGAGAATTGTAGTTAGTTACTAGCGTCGCTACAAGTAGCGACGCTACTGCCCAACACTGGAGATGCCGTGCCAAGAGATTCACTATCCGTTTCAGCTTGTGCTGAAATTAACCCGTCATCGGAAGACATAATTGTGTCCTGCTTATTTTATGAACACAAGGCAGAAATTAACCAGTTACTGGCTTCAACACAATATTCAAGCAAGAACCACAAATAGTTATAATATAAGAATGTTTATTAAATTCAAGTTGGCAAATGGCATAAAGTATTCCTCAAATACAATAAGCAATGCACAACCTGAAGTGTGTGTTGTGTGTGTGTGTTTGTGAGTGTGTGGGGGAGGTAGTCCTAACAAAGGCATCTACATGATCAGTGAGTGACTAGGTGGGAGGATTTGAATCACTCACTTCTAACACCAATATCAAATCAATAAAACAAGATGTATGTGCTTTGTTAGTAAAAGGGATAGAAAAACATGTACATGGCATGTACAAACCTCTTGTTTGATTGCAGAGGCAGAGAGTCCAGCCAGGAGACAGTTACAGCAGTCGAGGCGAGTGAGTGCTTGGACCAAGATCTGTGCTGCTTCACGTGTGAGGATTTTGTAGAGAGCAATTCTACAAAATCGGGCCACAGAGTTGATGTTGGGGTTGCAGGACAGCTGGTCATTGGGAGACTTTGATGATGCTCATCCATGCATTTATATTAGAGCCCTGCAATGGAGCCCGAGGCCCGGGGGCCCGAAGCCCGACAGCCGAGGGGTCGGGCCTCGGGCCAATTATCACATCATTAGCTCGGATACCGGGCCGGGCTCGGGCTTTTTTTTCTCTCTCTCTCAATAAATTAAATTAAATTCAAAGAGGCTTTATTACCAGCGAGCAGCAGCAGCAGCAGGTGAGCGTGCGTTCAGCGCCGCTGGAAGAGTAATGAGGGAGGAGGAACTGGACTGGCCCCTGAAACCGTGGATGCGATTCTTTTCCTTTCATGATGGCAAAGTGACTTTAAAAAGACATGGTGGCCATCGTTAAGGTGCTGACTGTTTTTGTGTGATTGGACGTTTTTTTATTGATTTATCATGGGCGTAGAAATTTAGTGGGGACGCTGGGGGACATGTCACCACCTAATATCCACCACTCTCAACGGTTGCGATACTGTGCGCATCCTTGACGGCAAGTATTCTGTGATGTCGTCCCAACAATGCCAAAACAAAAAATACTGCCTTGCATATTTTATTATTCTTTGCAATGGCCGATGTTTGGTCGAATTCATATTTAGCTCAAGGCTGACTCGGGGTAACACAAGCTGTTTTCCTCTGTTAATAATAGCGTACTTTTCCCCCTTCCCCCCCCCCCCTCCCCTTTCCTCTACCGCACTTCGTTGCTTTATGTTCCAATGGTTTTATCGGCTACGTTTTAATAATAAACACTGATATACGCCTTTAACTGTTGAGTTGTTTTTGTAGCCTATTCACTGGGATATAATTTGTAGTAGCCTATTCAACATTGATCTGATGTAGCCAATGGATCAACTGTTAATCGCCGCGCAGCTGCTCGTCACTTCACTTCAGACAAATAAAAAATATTATTTAACTGCCTACAAAATGCTTCAAACATTTTCCTAAAATAACTTAAAATTGAAATGAAAACTAAATATAACCACTTATTGCCATTTAAAGTGCTCAAATAAGATCGGAAGTCTATAACTAGGACTTGTCGGCATCTGGCAACAAGTCTAGTTTGCGACATTAGTCGCAAATATGGGAGGTTAAAAAAATGTCGGGCTTAATTCGGCCTGAGAGTTCTAATAATGTGGCGGGCCGGGCCGGGCTGGGGCCTACTTTCCAGTCCCGCGCAGTCCTCTAATTTATATATCCAGACTGGATTACTGTAATGCACTGTTCTCTGGCTTACCGAGCTCGACTACAAAAAGCCTCCAGCTTGTACAGACGCTGCTGCTAGACTTTTAACGAGAACTAGGAAGTTTGACCACATTTACTCCTATTCTCACTTCCCTCCACTGGCTCCCAATAAATGCCAAATCAGATATTAAGGTGCTACTTCTTACCAACAAGATCCTGCATGGGTCCGCACCATCATAACCTGAATGACCTTATTGTTCCCTATTATCCTCCGGTCTTTCAGGGGCTGGCCTTCTTCAATTCCAAAGTGTTATGGTTGGTCCGTCCCTCGGCCTCCTATTTTGTGGCAACCAGCTTGTGTTTTCTTTATTAGCCCCTTTGAGCTTGAGCTTGAAACTAAACGTCCTCCTCCATTGCTGTGCGCCCTGGGTCTTCCCCCCTCACCCCCCATCATAAGAACCCTGGCCAGAATTGGACCCAGCCAGCATGGAAGGCACCACCCCCCTGGGTGGACCACTTACAGGTCCTTGATTTATTTTTTCTCTTTTTCGGTGGCGCCACCCGATCACCCGATCGGGAACCCCACCTCGCTGCTCCGGTACTCTCCAATGGGACATTCGGCCTCGGCCGGGGGGAACCGGCGGGAGAAAGAGGCGTCTCCCAGGTCCGGCGGGCCGTCTGCCCGGAGATCGGCGTCACCGTCAGCCTCTGCCCCGAGGAACTTCTACCGGGCCCATCCTGACGCCCCCGGTCGGTCGCCAGGTGGCTCCCCTCGGGGGGGGTCCTGTTACGGTTTGTCCGTCCTCACCTCCACATCCGCGCCTCCCCCCTCCCGCTACGCGCCCTATGCGCTCCTCGGCGCATGCGCAACAGCAGGTGCGTTGATGACGCTGCCTGAAGCATGACTCTGCACACTTCATTATTAATCACCACACCTGTCCCTTGTATTCAATCACCTTCCACCCCTACAAGAACCTGGTCGGCACTCCACTAGTCACCAGTTCTTCCCATAACCCAGGAGGATTAACGTCTCGTCGTTAGCCGACCTTTTTGCCAACCCTGGTTTTTCCTTTGCTCACACCCCGTCCCCTCCTTGTCTCTCCAGCATCCCGGACCCCCTCTGTAGTTGCCTTCTATGGGAGAATTTTATTATAAAACATAGTTGCATCATCTTGTAAGGATATGTGCTATAAGAAAAACTAAGTGTTGAAAGAAGACAGAGAGGTGAGTATAAGCGAATGGTATGTCCATGCCCTAACCATAAAGGCCCGTGGTTTAGGTAGAGTTAGGTAGAGCTGTGTTGATTTATTTTTAGTTGCGTATGTAAAGCTGTAAAGCTGAGTTGCGTGTGTGGAGCTGTGAAGCTAAGTGTGTGTGGAGCTGTGAAGCTAAGTGTGTATGTGAAGCTGTGAAGCTAAGTTGCGTATGTGTAGATTTAAAGTTATGTGGATTTAAAGTTGTGTTGATTTATTTGAAGTTATGTTGGATTTTGTGTGTAGATTCCGCCTCAACACGGCCCGTTAAAATACGACTGAAGTATAGATAAAGGCTTTGTGGGGCAAGACCTGTCCGTCTCAGATTCATGACCTGAGAATTGGGTGGGTAGAGATGTGTTGATTAATTCTGAGTTGCGTATGAAAAAAGTTTAAGCTGTGTATGTGAAGCTGTGAAGCTAAGTGTGTATATAGAGCCGTAAGGCTTGAGTCTCGTATGAAACGCTGTGAAGCAAAGTTGTGTAAGAGAAGCTGATTTATTTGAAGTTGTGTTGTATTCGAAGCTGAAGTTGTTACCGTCTTCGTGTTGTTATATAACAACACGAAGACGGTAACAACTTCAGCTTCGAATACAACACAACTTCAAATAAATCAGCTTCTCTTACACAACTTTAAATCTACACATACGCAACTTAGCTTCACAGCTTCACATACACACTTAGCTTCACAGCTCCACACACACTTAGCTTCACAGCTCCACACACGCAACTCAGCTTTACAGCTTTACATACGCAACTAAAAATAAATCAACACAGCTCTACCTAACTCTACCTAAACCACGGGCCTTTATGGTTAGGGCATGGACATACCATTCGCTTATACTCACCTCTCTGTCTTCTTTCAACACTTAGTTTTTCTTATAGCACATATCCTTACAAGATGATGCAACTATGTTTTATAATAAAATTCTCCCATAGAAGGCAACTACAGAGGGGGTCCGGGATGCTGGAGAGACAAGGAGGGGACGGGGTGTGAGCAAAGGAAAAACCAGGGTTGGCAAAAAGGTCGGCTAACGACGAGACGTTAATCCTCCTGGGTTATGGGAAGAACTGGTGACTAGTGGAGTGCCGACCAGGTTCTTGTAGGGGTGGAAGGTGATTGAATACAAGGGACAGGTGTGGTGATTAATAATGAAGTGTGCAGAGTCATGCTTCAGGCAGCGTCATCAACGCACCTGCTGTTGCGCATGCGCCGAGGAGCGCATAGGGCGCGTAGCGGGAGGGGGGAGGCGCGGATGTGGAGGTGAGGACGGACAAACCGTAACAGGACCCCCCCCGAGGGGAGCCACCTGGCGACCGACCGGGGGCGTCAGGATGGGCCCGGTAGAAGTTCCTCGGGGCAGAGGCTGACGGTGACGCCGATCTCCGGGCAGACGGCCCGCCGGACCTGGGAGACGCCTCTTTCTCCCGCCGGTTCCCCCCGGCCGAGGCCGAATGTCCCATTGGAGAGTACCGGAGCAGCGAGGTGGGGTTCCCGATCGGGTGATCGGGTGGCGCCACCGAAAAAGAGAAAAAATAAATCAAGGACCTGTAGTGGTCCACCAGGGGGGGTGTGCCTTCCATGCTGGCTGGGTCCAATTCTGGCCAGTTCTTATGATGGGGGGTGAGGGGGGAAGACCCAGGCGCACAGCAATGGAGGAGACGTTAGTTCAAGCTCAAGCTCAAAGGGGCTAATAAAGAAAACACAAGTGGTTGCCACAAAAATAGGAGGCGAGGACGGACAAACCATAACACTTTTGGAATTGATAGAAGGCCAGCCCCTGAAGACCGGAGGATAATAGGGAACAATAAGGTCATTCAGGTATGATGGTGCGGACCCATGCAGGATCTTGTTGGTAAGAAGTAGCACCTTAATATCTGATTTGGCATTTATTGGGAGCCAGTGGAGGGAAGTGAGAATAGGAGTAATGTGGTCAAACTTCCTAGTTCTCGTTAAAAGTCTAGCAGCAGCGTTCTGTACAAGCTGGAGGCTTTTTGTAGTCGAGCTCGGTAAGCCAGAGAACAGTGCATTACAGTAATCCAGTCTGGATATATAAATTAGAGGACTGCGCGGGACTGGAAAGTAGGCCCCAGCCCGGCCCGGCCCGCCACATTATTAGAACTCTCAGGCCCCGAATTAAGCCCGACATTTTTTTAACCTCCCATATTTGCGACTAATGTCGCAAACTAGACTTGTTGCCCAGATGCGACAAGTCTAGTTATAGACTTCCGATCTTATTTGAGCACTTTAAATGGCATAAGTGGTTATATTTAGTTTCATTTCAATTTTAAGTTATTTTAGGAAAATGTTTGAAGCATTTTGTAGGCAGTTAAATAATATTTTTTATTTTCTGAAGTGAGTGACGAGCAGCTGCGCGGCGATTAACAGTTGATCCATTGGCTACATATCAGATCAATGTTGAATAGGCTACTACAAATTATATCCCAGTGAATAGGCTACAAAAAACAACTCAACAGTTAAAGCGTATATCAGTGTTTATTATTAAACGTAGCCGATAAAAACCATTGGAACAATAAGCACACGGAAGTGCGGAGAAACAGTTACGCTATTATTAACAGAGAAAACAGCTTGTCTTACCCGAGTAAGCCTTGACTAAAATATAATTGACCAAAACAGGCCATTGCAAGAATAATAATAATCAAGGGCATATTTTTGTTTTGGACATTGTTGGGGACATCACAGATATTGCGTCAAGGATGCGCAATACGCAACCGTGAGGTGTGGATATTGGTGGGGACATGTCCCCAGCGTCCCCACTAAATTCTACGCCCATGATAATAATAAAAAAAACGTCCAATCACACAAAAACAGTCAGCCGCTTAACATGGCAACATGTCTTTTTAAGTCACTTTGCATCATGAAGGAAAAGAATCGCATCCACGGTTTCAGGGGCCAGTCCAGTCCTCCTCTCCTCTATTACTCTTCCAGCGGCGCTGAACGCACGCTCACTGCTGCTGCTGCTGCTGCTGGTAATAAAGCCTCTTTGAATTTAATTTAATTTAATTGAGAGAGAGAGAAAAAAAAGCCCGAGCCCGGCCCGTATCCGAGCTAATGATGTGATAATTGGCCCGAGGCCCGACCCTCGGGCTGTCGGGCTTTCGGGCCCCCCGGGCCTCGGGCTCCATTGCAGGGCTCTAATATAAATGCATGGATGAGCATCATCAAAGTCTCCCAATGACCAGCTGTCCTGCAACCCCAACATCAACTCTGTGGCCCGATTTTGTAGAATTGCTCTCTACAAAATCCTCACACGTGAAGCAGCACAGATCTTGGTCCAAGCACTCACTCGCCTCGACTGCTGTAACTGTCTCCTGGCTGGACTCTCTGCCTCTGCAATCAAACAAGAGGTTTGTACATGCCATGTACATGTTTTTCTATCCCTTTTACTAACAAAGCACATACATCTTGTTTTATTGATTTGATATTGGTGTTAGAAGTGAGTGATTCAAATCCTCCCACCTAGTCACTCACTGATCATGTAGATGCCTTTGTTAGGACTACCTCCCCCACACACTCACAAACACACACACACAACACACACTTCAGGTTGTGCATTGCTTATTGTATTTGAGGAATACTTTATGCCATTTGCCAACTTGAATTTAATAAACATTCTTATATTATAACTATTTGTGGTTCTTGCTTGAATATTGTGTTGAAGCCAGTAACTGGTTAATTTCTGCCTTGTGTTCATAAAATAAGCAGGACACAATTATGTCTTCCGATGACGGGTTAATTTCAGCACAAGCTGAAACGGATAGTGAATCTCTTGGCACGGCATCTCCAGTGTTGGGCAGTAGCGTCGCTACTTGTAGCGACACTAGTAACTAACTACAATTCTCAGTAGCTTGGCGGTAACGTCACTATTTCCTGAATCAAGTAACTTTTCAGTAGCTTAACTCTTTTATTGCTCAAGTAGCGTGGTAACGACCACAGAAGCTATTTTTTATATGGCTTAACACAGTGGAGAAGCAGTTTGTAGTCTAGAAAATAAATTATATTATCCACAACACAAGCACTCAAGATTGTTCGGAACGGGGGCACACACACTGTCTGCACAGCCATCCAAAGCGTTCTGTTTACTGCCCTCGACTTCCACGTGACTTTGAACTCCAATCGGACCGTAGTGAGCATTGACATCCTCGTCTGCAGATGTCAGTATGGGTTTAATCGTGCAGTCGTGAATTGAATGAAGAAAAGGATATCAAACTAAGGTTAATAGCAGGTGGACTTGAGATCTTTGTGACTGTGAGAAGTAGCGGGAACGAAATGGCAGAAGGAGGAGACGGAGAAGAATGTATTCAAACGCCCTGGCCATACCTTGATAAATATATGTCCTTGTGTGAGACCACGGATAAAAGCTATGTCTTTCGGTGCCTACTTTGCAACCCTAAGAAGAAGCTTCTCTCAACATCTAAGACTTCAAGTACGAACTTAAGAACACATATTCAGGTAAGGATGACGACTGAATGCTAGCTAATAGCTATAGCTAAGTTTCAATAGTGTAGCATATGGGTCCGTGTACTTTTGCATTCATTGGATTTCCGATTTTGAAACTAAATCCACAATTGAGAAAATATTCATTTTCTGTATGAAACAGAGTTTATTGGAAAAGCCTCAATTCTATTAATGTCATTTGCAATTGTCATTTTGGCTTGGGTAGGCTATGCTAGGCTAGATTTCGGCGCATAGTGCTAAAGTGACCACAAGACCAAGCAGCATGGGCTTTATGTGCGCGCAAAGATGAAAATAGATATAAATAGATAGATATACCAATTTTTTAGAGACCTATTGTTTGATCCACAATGTGTCTACTGCAGCGTGAGTCTGATGCCTGAGCAAAACTCACTAACAGGGGAGGCAACATTTCAATATAATATTATTTAGCAGACATGTTATAACCTCATCTGGCCTTGTCCATTTTAAAAGCAACATTGGTAGGCAACTCAACTCCTTTGGTGTTCCATTATTAGTTAGACAATGTATGCTTCTGGTTCACCTGAAGAAAGAAACAAAATCAGCCCAATTTTACATCTAGATTATTGAGGTAGACTTATGATATGGAAGTCTATAATAAGGAAATATACAAAAATCTATTTTGAGGGTTAAATTAAAGTGTAGCCTATATAACAGGTTAACAACCATTTTAGACAAATGAAGGGGAATGAAGCAAGGTTTCTTGATAAAATCAACTTTAAATACATTAGAATACAATACAACATTTACAGATATTTATAAACATTCCAGAAAATAACTAATATGACCTTGACATCATAACAGAGTCCATTAAAAGTTATAAAAATGACTGTAAATGTTGCTCTATTGTATTTAAAGTTGAATTGTTCAAGGAAAACATCACTACTTCATTTCCTTTCATTTGTCAAAAATGGTTGTTAACTTGTCATACACTTTAAAATGGCGTGTTTCCCATTTAAACACATTTAAGCTTTAAAATGAATGATTTTTCGACTTTGGATTTTGTTTCAAAAATGGAAAACAAATGAATGCAAAAGTACACTGACCCAAATGCAGCAATGAATGAAATTGCTGACAACCAATTACCTGTATTTGCAGCCACATTAATCAATATTAAAAAAATGTTTTTGTAGAGGATGCACCCAAACAAAATTGCCTCCTTGGACAAAGAACGGGAGCAGGCCAAAAAGAGGAGTGCAACACATGAGGAGGAACACCTTGACCCCCCACACACACAAGGCAGTGTATCACTGTTTTTCAGTGGTGGAGCCCGTAACCCTATCATATCCCAACAGCGATTTGACAAGTTGATCCTTAATTTCATAGTTCAAGGATTACATCCACTTCACACTGTAGAGAGGCCAGAGTTTGTTGATTTATTTAAAGAAATTTTGCCCTATAGGCATTTGATTTCAAGGAGGACATTGGGAAGGATGCTTGACGATGAGTATTCATCAATGAAGAGAACGCTTACGGAGAAATTATCCACACTGAGCCATGTATGCACCACAACAGATGCTTGGTCAGCAAACAATCGGAGCTTCCTTGGGGTGACTATCCACTGGATAGATGAGAAAAGCCTGAGCATCTGCTCAGGTGCATTAGCGTGTCGGAGGATGGTAGGGCGTCACACGCACGATGTTTTGGCAGAGATGCTAGATAACGTGCACAGAGACTTCAACATCAAAGACAAAGTCACCATGACAACTGACAACGGTTCAAATTTTGTTAAGGCGTTCAGTGTCTTTGCAGAAGTCCAAATCATGAGTCTAAGGGAAGAGGAGAATGAAGAAGGAGAAGAGGATGACACTGTCTTCATAAACTTAACAGACATCCTAAACGAAGGAGATGGAGATGAAGATGTCAGTCTTCCGCAGCATCAACGGTGTGCCTGCCACACCCTCAACCTTGTTGCAACAAAAGACATTGAGACAGCTGTTACCCAGTCTGACCCCTTTAAAAAGGTGTCAAGATCAACGATAGGCAAATGTCAAGCCATTTGGAATAAACAACATAGGAGCACTCAAGCCTCGGACGTCATTCAAGACAAGGTAGGGTGCCAGCTGCCAGTGCCCATTTTAAGACGCTGGAATTCTACATACCATGCCATGGAGTGCCTCAACACTTGTATCCTGACAAAACGTCAAGAATTCGACGACACCTGTGAGAAACTGCAAGTTGTTCGATTCAAAGCAGCAGAACTCACCTTTATAAAGGAGTATGTTCAGGTAAATATGTGATGTGTACTTATGTACTTATTAATTTGCTGCAATCCGTGTCTACATGCATAGTGTAGTAGCCTTTCAGATGATTATGATGGTAATAATAATACTAATACTAACTGATAATAACAGTGCAACTACTAATAACTGTAGTAATAACTATCTTTTGTATGTTTTCTTGTGTTTTGTATGTGTATATTTTAGACTATGGCACCCCTTGCCAAGGCTCTTGATGTCCTGCAGTCCGATAAAATGGCCTACGCTCGAGCTTTGGTGCCAACAATTACCATTCTTGTTGACAAAATGGAACAATTGAAGCTTGACACTACTTTTCAGCACTGCAATGCCTTGGTGGATGCAATCATACGCGGGGTAAAGAAGAGGTTTGAATATATCTATGAAGACACTAGGTTGCTCATTGCCTCTGCAGCTCATCCCATGTTTAGGCTAACGTACATCCCCAGAGCAAAGAAGGCTGAAGTTTTATCCAGCCTGAAGGCAGAGGTCAAAATTCTTCAAAGTCAGTCTACTGATTGCAAGCAGGAAGAAGGTGAGGATGACAGTGAAGACAAAGATGAGATAACTGGATACTTCCCATCACTCCCATCAACACAGCAGAATGAAGTGGACATTTACTTGCAGTCATCTGAGGCAAACTTTGTCAGTGCATTTCAAAACCTGCCACTAATGAAGAAAATATTCCTTAAATATAATACAGGATTCCCTGCAAGTGCAGCCTGTGAGCGTCTCTTTAGTGTGGGAAAAGACATTTTCAGGCCAAAGAGAAACCGCCTTTCAGATGCCAACTTCGAGAAACTGCTCTTGTGTAGGGTAAACAAACACCTCTTATGAGATGACACACACACCCGCACATACATACTTACCTGAGCTAGCCTTGTGCACTGACGCACACGTACACAAAACACACTCACATGACCATGCTGTCTTTGGTTAGAAATTCTATAATATCCTTTAATGCTGTAAGGTCTCTCTCTCTCTCTCTCTCTCTCTCTCTCTCTCTCTCTCTCTCTGTGTTTTTAATGTTACGCTACAGTTGAAAGGTGGTGGATGTTTAAAAACGTATGTTAATGTTGTAAGCTGTGTTGTAAACTGGCCTTGTGCACTGATTTTTTTTCTCTCTCTCTCTCTCTCTCTCTCCCTGGAATCCCAAAATGTTTAACTTTTGAGTGGTCATTGGGGAATTATGGAGCACATTGGCACATCCTCTTTCAGGGGATGGGTATGTTAATGAAACAGGGATGGTTTTTTATAAAGTCCTACTACTGGATGTTTTGACTTCTGTAGTTTTGTTTGTTAGGCCTATTACTCCAGGCATTATTCTTCACTGGCTGGAAGGTTCTAATAAAAAAATGGAATCCCAGCAATCTTTGGTCTTTGATTTAATTAATTATAGTGACTCTGGCATGTATATTGATAACCCAATGGAATTGACTTTGCATGAATTTGGTCATTTAAACATGTAGTTTCTCATGTTGATTGCCATGTTAAGTTGGCGCAACTTAAAGTAGCTTCACATGTAGTGAACTACTTTTGCAGCGTTTGTGTAACTTAGCTTGCTACATTTGACTGGGTGGTAGCTTCTGTGTGGTGAAGCTTCATTCATGGCAGAGTAACTGGTAGCTTAGCTCACGACATTTTCAAATGTAGTGCCCAACACTGGGCATCTCTCTCACAAGAATCAGCTCTCGTCTGGAATACAAAACACGCACTCTTTTAACATGCTCACCACAAACTTACCTAGCTACTGGTATATGAAAAAGATGATCATTAAACAGCAACAACTAAATCTCACCAGAGATTGCATCAACATGTACACTTTGTATGGCACATACCAACGATGGTAAGGCCTATCATTTACAATAAAACAAATAAAAGAATCAGAGCACAGGAGTGCATACCTTTGAGTCCACGGGACAAGAGAGAACGAACAATGGAGGCTGACGGGTAACAGGTAACAGATTTGCGTGGCATGGATTCTGTTACGGCTCGCCCGTCCTCGCCTCCACGCCCGCTCCTCTCACCTCCCGCTACACGCCCTGCACGCTCCTCTGCGCACCGCCGTGGTCTGGGCATACGGCGCTCCTTCTCCCCGGAGTTCCCCCCGGCTGGCGGGCGCTCGCGTTCCCCATCCCCCGCCGGCCCTGTCCTCTCGGCAAGCTCCTCCCACCTGTCGGAGTCGGAGATTCCCGGCACGTCGGCGCAGGCGCAACAGTGGAGCGGCGCTGACGCTGCACACAGCGCGAGTCCCCGCACCGGATCCCCGTTCCCAATCACCGCACCTGTCCCTGATCGGCAATCACAGCCCGCACTACAAGAACCTGGCCGGCGCTCCACTCGGCGCCAGATCGTCCCCTAAGCTACAGGTGGTAAAGTATACTCCAGATACCCCATCCTGTAGCAGTTATTTCTAGCCGACTTAACGTCACGCCGTTGTTGTGCTCAGCCTTGATGCCTGTGTTTGCCTCACCCGGGATCTCTATCCCTCACCCCTCCAGCATTCCGGACCTCCCCACTGAGCTGGAGCCAGCCCGCAGAGTCCTGCCCGGATCCCCGTAGTCCATGTGGCATCTTGTGTGGCAATCCCTTTTGTTTTTTGAATTAAACTCTCTCTCAACTATGCCTCCTCTGTTGCTGTGCGCCTGGGTCTCACCTCCACACCACCCCTAACAGATTCAACCGTTATATGATTTTTATACATTTTTCCTTAGTGCAAAACCTACAGTAGAAGCTGCAGGACATATGAAACCAATGGATATTCCTATACAGCAATGCAGAAACTATAGTGGGGAGGGGGAAAACTCCCGTCTAGAAAAAGGAGCCAAAGTGGAAGTGCCTTAATCCTTCATTCCTCTGCATTCTTTATAATGGCCTACAAGGCGATACAACTAATTGCAAAAAGAAGTCTCCTTGTATGGTAGTGGATGAGAAAATGACTCTGACTTCTCATTTGATTTATTCACACAGTAAACATTTTCCTAATGACTATGGTTCAACCACAAGTTTCAAGTCTTATTCAATAGATGCTGATGTTATAGCAACAGGGTAGAACATCAACAACCTGAAAATGTTTTGCTTAGTGTTTGGATGCACAAAAAAATATTGTCACAAATTCAAGGTTTCAAATTGATCGTCCACAAACCAATGAGGGACGTCATGCTGACTACATCCACTCACCATTTTCAGAAAAATTGAATTTACAAAACCCCTGACTCTTCTGGCAAAATCAAACAATGCTTTCAGATCATCCACACAGCCAGTGAATATAAACTCGGGGAAATTCTATACCATTGGGAAGCCTGTTTATTTAATTTTACAATGTTGTCCAACTTGTAAGGAACATGCATTTGTGGGATAAGCAGCACAAAAATAAAAAAGTAAAAAATTCTCTGCCAATACCAAACAGTGTATTCTCCTTTTAGTATTGACTGTTGTTTTGAGTTGTTTGGTGGATTGGATGATTGGACTCTCCATCAGTTTTTCTTTTAACATACATCATCCGGTGATGCACCTGGACACATCGTCAGTGATGTTTCCTGGCTTCCTCAGGTGTTTCGGGCCTCTCAACTAACAGACGCCCTCCCTCCTCGACCCAGGTTGATCAAGCCCCAGCTTGTGTCCAAGTAGCTCTACACCACCCACGGCTCTACCCTCCTGATCCACAGCCATTTTGAGGCAACTTCCGCTCCCTCAGTGACCAACTTGATGATCCTTCGCCTACAGGCCCCTGTGATGCCCAGCATGTTGGAGGCCCTGCAGAGGGACTGGCCTGCAAACCCTCTGCATCCCACCTTAATGGGCTTGCACCTTGCTCACCACCCATTGCTCCGGCATTCCTCCACCAGCCCAGCACAATTTGCCCACTTCCTCTCGTTGGCCTGCTCGATGCGGTCCTCCCAGAGAACTGTGAGTTCTAGAAGGGTGATCTGCTTGGAGGCCTCTGAGATTAGCACCATGTTTGGCCTTAGTGTTGTTGCAGCAGCATTTTCTGGGAACTTCAGTTGCTTCCCCAGGTCAACTTTCAGCTCCCAGGCTTGTGCCACAGCTACTAGACCAGAAGAGGTGGCCATGGCAGCTGGTGTTGGCTTCTTCCCAGCCCTGATGAAAGCAATGGTGATTGAAGAAGTTGCAGCCGTGTCTAGTCACCGTGGTAGCTCCACAGAGATTGTGCGTTTTTTTTTGTATTTGTATTTTTTCTCAACATCTTCCTTTGCACAAATGCATCAGCACTAACAACATACAAGTGAGATACACTTCTGGACATTAACTTTAGTCTACAACAAAGGTTCTGGGAAACTACAACAGCGGTGATCTCAACCTACACAGGCCTTGATGTGAGAGGGGGACTCTGGAATTGCCAATCGTCGGTCAAGAAAACTGAGACCATTCTGGCCTACGCCGCCCTCCAGTCTCTCCACTTCCTGGCTCTCACAGAGACCTGGATCACCTGACTTCAACATCCAGCCAGAGAAGCTACAATCACCTGAATTCATCAACTTCTTTGCCACATTCGGTTTGGCGCTCACTCCTTCTACTTCCACCCACAGAGCCGGGAACCAACTTGACCTTGTCTTCACAAGGTCCTGCGCCACTCTCTGTTAACTCCCTCCCTGTGTCTGATCACCATTTTGTTGCTTTCTCCCTCCCCCTAAAATCTCCCACCTCGACTACCCTACTACGGCGTCAACATCGTCACCCTCCCGTAGGAACCTGAAAACTCTCTCTCCCTCTACTTTCTCTGCAACTGTCCTCTCCTCACCTACCCCCCCCCCCCCCCCCCCCCCCCCCCCCCCCCCCCCCCCCCCCCCCCCCCCCCAACAGATTTCCTTCTGTCAGTAGAGGAAGCATCCTCCACTCTGACTTCCTCTCTCTCCTCCTCCTTTCGACTCACTCTGTCCACTTATCTCCAGACCAGCACGAGCCTTACCTGCTTTAACCCCCTCTCCTCTGAAGAAGTCAACAGGCTGCCCCCATGCCACCACCTGCCCCCTTGACCCAATCCCATTCTCCCTTCTCCAAGACATCTCGGGCGACATCCTTCCCTTCCTCACCACCCTAACTAACACCTCCCTCACTTCAGGCCTGTTTCCGACTGCCTTCAACACCGCCAGAATCAAGCCACTCCTTAAGAAACCCACCCTGGACACCACCGACGTCTGACACGACAGACCTGTGTCTCTCGTATCATTCCTCTCCAAAACCATAGAACGTCTCCACCCAACTATCATCCTATCTCTCCGAGAACAACCTGCTCGACCCTCATCAGTCAGGCTTCAAAGCGCCGCACTCCACGGAGACGGCCCTGCTTGCAGTATCAGAGTCCCTTCGCAACTAATAATAATCACATCCCACGGCTTCTCCTACCACTGCTATGCTGATGACACCCAACTGTTTCTTTCCTTCCCCCCCTCGCAACACAAATCTCAAAATGCCTGGCTGACATCAAGCAGATGGACGGGACCTGCCAACCACCTGAAGCCTCAACCTTGGACAAGGACTGAAGCTTTTTCTTCATACCGGGGTTAAAGACTGCCCTCAGATGGACCTACTTGTCACCATCGAGGACATCGAAGTCTCCCCTGCACCCACGGCAAGGAACCTTGGCGTGGTACTGGATGAGCAGCTGTCCTGCAATGCCAACATTACCTCTGTGGCCCGATCTTGTAGAATTGCTCTCTACAACATCCGCAAGATCCGGCCCTTCCTCACATGTGAAGCAGCGCAGATCCTGGTCCAAGCGCTCGTTATCACTCGTCTTGACTACTGCAACTCTCTCCTGGCTGGACTCCCCGCCTCAACAATCAAGCCCTTACAACGCATCCAGAATGCAGCAGCACGCCTCATGTTCAACCTACCTAAATTCTCCCATGTAACCCCCCTCTTCCGCAACCTCCACTGGCTCCCGGTAATCGATCGCATTCGATTCAAGACACTGGTACTGACTTTCATGGCTGTCAACGGAACCGCCCCTACCTACCTCCAAACATTAGTCCGACCCTATACCCCAGCCCGAGCACTCCACTTGGCAACTTCTGCCAAACGACTGGTACCGCCTTCACTAAAAACAGCCAAACATTGCGGTTCTGGCTCCGCAGTGGTGGAATGAGCTCCTGGCTCATGTCAGGACGGCCGAGTCGCTCGCCAGCTTCCGCAAGAGACTCAAGACCCACCTGTTCAGAGTTCACCTGGACTCCACATAACCCCCCCCCCCCCCTAGCACTAACCTGCGTGTTTATACGTCTTGAGGGAGTGTGGTGGAAAAATACCATATTGTTCATTTACAGGCAACTTGCCCTCATCTGCATATCATTGAGGGGACCCCTGCTGTGAACAGTCACTGGCATATTCTTAATTCTTAATGTCATGTCCAATAATATTTCACTTCGTTATGCCAATTGTTTTCGCCGTCGGAATATCTTATCTTGCCCACATATTTGTATATTTAACTGAAATTTGCATATACGTTAGTTATTTTATCAATCTGTGGTTTTTGTACTGTATCGCTATGCAACCTGGCACAAGAATTTCCTTCGGGATTAATAAAGTTCTATTCTATTCTATTCTTAACATTTATTAATGGCACTTAGCATTGTTGTTCGTTCTCAGATGTTGTAGCATGCTTAGAATTGCACGCCTGCCCAGCTACTTATGCAGGCAACTTGGCAATTATGAAACTCGTTCTATTCGTCTCGTCAATATGAATGCTCGAAAACAGCTCTATTCTTATCTTCAGGTACCACAGTGATATATTGCTGCCTCTCCTTCAACAAATGTACGCTTTGGATGAAAGCGTCTGCCAATGCCCTAAATGTAAATGTGACGAGTTTACAGGGAAACAAAGAAGGAAACACCGGTGGAAACGAAACCCACCTCTGCCCAGCATCCTTCTAGCTAATGTCCAGTCTCTGGAAAATAAGTTAGATGATATTAGGGTGAGGATTCGATTCCAACAGGACATAAGGGACTGTAACATATACGGAAACATGGCTGCCGGAGTATAAACAAAGGATAGTATGGGAGGCAGTGGTGACGAGGGAACTAAAGTGGTGGTCCGATCAAATTGATGCCGATCTTCAGGACGCCATGAGCAACGTTGACTGGGACAAGTTCCGACGTCTGCAACTTTACGGACGTAGTGACAAGCTTCATAGCAAAGCTAGCGGATACCATCGTACCCACGGATAAAGTGAGATCAAAAACCGGTGTATGCGATGGAAAAATGGGCCGATGGATCCATCTGCGACGCCCTGAACGCCCGTACTGCTACCTACAACTCATATCCAGCCTCATATCCGGCCACATGGACGAATACAAAGTGGCACGACGTGAGGAGGGCTCTGTTGAGGGTGAACACCAGGAAAGCTGTAGGTCCTGACAGCATATCTGGACGAGTACTGAAGACCTGTGCTAACCAGCTGGCTCCACTGTTTACCACAATATTCAACCTCTCCCTGGCTGAGCCCGTGGTCCCAGCCTGCTTCAAGTGGTCCACTATTGTCCCTGTGCACAAGACTGCCTCTCCAGCATGCTTGAAGGCATGGTGGCCCTCATCTCAGTGGTCATGAAATGGTTTTAGAGGCTGATCAAGGACTACATCTGCACCTTCTTACCTCCCTCCATGGACTCACTGCAGTTCGCCTACTGGCCAAACAGATCCACAGACGATGCTGTCTCCCAGGTAATATGCAGCTCCCTCTCTTATCTTGACAGTCGGAAGGGGGGATGTGAGAATGTTGTTTATTTGTTTCTGATGTTGTTTATTTTAGCTCTGCATTCAACAACATAGTTCCCAGCAGACTAGCTGAAAAGCTGATTGAGCTGGGTCTGAACAACTCCCTGTGCGCATGAATCCTGGACTTCCTAACCGCCAGGCCCCAGGTCATCAGGGTCGGCACCACCAGACCTCTCACCCTGAACACAGGATCCCCCCAGGGTTGCATACTCAGCCCCCTACTGTACTCCCTGTACACACATGACTGTGTGGCCAGGTCCAGCTCTGACACCATGTTCAAGTTTGCGGATGACACAGTGGTGGTGGGCCTGATCTCCGGTAACGATGAGAAGGCCTACCAAGAGGAAGTTACCCTGGTGCCAAGACAACAGCCTCATGCTGAAGGAGCTGATTGTGGACTTTAGGAGGACACAACAACATCAGAGGACCTACACACCACTGGGGATTAATGGGATTGCTGTGGAGAGGGTGAGCATCTTCAGTTACCTGGCTGTTCACATCCCCGAGGCTCTGACTTGGACTACACACATTGACTCTCTGGTGAGGAAGGCAAAGTAGCACCTCTACCACCTCAGGCAGCTGAAGAAGTCCCGAGTCTCCAGGAGGATCCTTCAGACCTTCTACGCTGGTGGAGAGCATCCTGACAGGAAGTGTCACTGCCTGGTTTGGCAACAGCTCCTCTCAGCACAGGAGGGCTCAGCAGAGGGTAGTGCATTCGGCTGAACGACACTCCCCATCCAGGAGGTGTCAACCAGAGCCTCCAGGATCATGAAGGATCCTCATCACCCCAACTACAAACTGTTCCAACTGCTGCGGTCAGGAATACTCTGCAGTCATGCTGCTAAAACAGAGAGACAGTTTCTTCCCGCAGGCCATCAGGACTGTGAACGCTGACCTCACCAGGGCACACATGCTTGTGACATATGACACAAGCTTATGACTTATGACATCCATACATGCAGACATACATGGTCTGTACTCACATTATTCTATACTTTTTCATTCTCTAATTATTTCATATCTTTTAAATTTTTTATACAGCCTTTTGCCTTTTGTTCTTTTTTATATTTCTCATTCCTGCAGTTTTTTTTACTGTACATATTTGAAATATTCTAATTCTGATCCCTCCAAATTAAATTATATTTTGTATTATTTAGCACATTCCGCTGAACATCACCACTTTTCATTTCACTGCATATCATGTATGTGTATGTGACAAATAAAGTTCTTCAATCTTGAATCTCTAATTAGCAAAGAAATAACATATGACTGCAAAAGTTACAAAACGAACAAAAATCTACAATAATGCAGATGAACACAGTACTGTAAAATAATATACACAGTCAGACATGTCTTTAACTACTGTAATCGACTCGGCCCTATGCTTTTGGCCTCAAGACTCAAGAGGTGGCATAGCTGCCCTCCTTTACCTCCCACCACCTCTCCTCCCTAACCCACTTCCACTTACCCTAACCGGGGTTTGGGTCCCATCCTGATTCTTCGCACTTACTTGTATGTTCTTACCTCCTGGCACTTACAGGATGTAAAATAGCACTTAGCATCATGTAGTATGTTACATTATTGTATCCTAGCTATCGAGATGTTTACCAGCAATGGGCTAGCTTGCTACTGCTACCGTAAATCTTACTGTACCAGTAGTACAGTATGTAAATGAAAATGTGTTTGTAGGTGTTTTGCTGTATCATCATTCTGCTGCACAGGGCTTATACTCACCTGGGGGAGGAAGGCAGCGGTACTACTGTACCTCACCGGTCGGCCATAATATGTGAGGCTGCAGAGCAACATGTCGGACACAATAGTGAGCAACACCGGAGCACCTCAGGGGAAAGTCCTGTCTCCCTTCCTGTTCACACACTACACATCAGATTTCAGATACTGCTCACATTCCTGCCACCTGCAGATGTTTTCGGATGACTCTGCCATTGTGGGCTGTATCAGCAAGGGACAGGAGTCTAAGTACAGGAGTGCGGTGGACAGTTTTTCGTGGAGTGGTGTGGACTAAATCACCTGCAACTCAACATCACAAAGACTAAGGAGTTGGTGGTGGATTTCAGGAAGCAACCGACCCACCCGAAACCAGTAAGCATCAGGGGGACTGAGTTGGACATTGTTGAGGAATACAAGTACCTGGGCATCCACATAGACAATACAATGGACTGGAATAAAAACAGAGGCTCTGTACAAGAAAGGTCTGAGTCGGCTGTATTTTCTACGGAGACTCAGCTCTTTCAACATCTGCAATACCATGCTGAAGATGTTCTATCACTCGGTGGTGGCCAGCATCATCTTCTACACTGTTGTGTGCTGGGGCGGCAGGGTGAAGGCAGCCGATGCTAACAGACTCAATAAGCTCATCAGGAAAGCGGGTTCTATCCTGGGAGTGAAACTGGAGTCTTTGGTGGAGGTTTCGGAGAGGAGGATGCTGAGTAAACTACTCAGTATTATGAACAATGTCCTATTATCCCCCGCACGCCACACTGGAGTCATACCAGGGTACCTTCAAGTCACACATAGAACGCCACCGGGAGGTCCTTGTCTGCCAGAGTGGACCATCAAACTTTAGAAAACTCACCTCCCCCACTTCATGTGCGGAAAGGACAGTTGAAACATAGGACACTTGTGAACACTGAGAAAAATATCATGATGCAATCACTACCTTGTCAACCTCATGATGCGAGTAATTGCTCAATATCATGTGCAATAATATCCGACATAATGTGGCAATACTCTCAAATATCGTGCAAAATTACTTCCCCAACATCCCATGTGCAATATTAATGTGCTATATTCTTATAATATTATTAAATAAATATAACTGGTGCAAATACTACTCTCAATATTACCTTACAATAGTACCTCTCATCATCATGTGCAATATTCATGGCATGAGAAATACTTACTCAATATTATCCTTGCTATATTACCATGCTACATTACCTTTCATCAATCATGGTGCAATAATCTTAATATTTCGTTTAGATAATCAGTATGCAATCCTACTTCTCACCCATTATTATTGGTTATACCCTTCAAATATTACCATGCTAATATTACCTTGCATTATCATGTGCAATTTGACATCTCAAGATTACCTTGCAATACTACTTCTCACTACTACTTCTCAATACCATTGCCAACTTGTTGTGTTTACTGAATATCTTACCTATATTTATCCTTAGGCTTATTCACTTAAAATGTGTAAATGTATTATTTTGTTTTTTATTCTATTGTTTACTGTTGTTGGGCAAACTCTGGTGCAAGAATTTCTCTTATCTAATCTTTTTTAGAGTTAAGAAAAAGTGTCGTAACGTAATAGTTTTTTTATTATAATTGCTAAGACACATTTTCTGAAACCTTCACCCATTTTCTCAAAACTTTAAACACAAAACCCGAAATTCAAACTACATTCACAAAACAGTGCTTTCACACAGTCAGTCATAATATAAAACACGACAGAGCATTCATTCAGTCCAGGGCACGTAGTTACGGAATCATACTGTATAAATTAATGGAGTATTAATACACCTACTTGTATCTTCGGCACTTGCATGAAAATACAATAAGCCCAAAGTACAAAGAAAACTAAATGAACAGCACATTACAGTTCACTACAAAAATCTAAGTCAATGAGCGATTCATTCTGCCTCAGCATCACATCTTTGTGCTGGGTTCAAGCAGAGGACTTTCCCTACATCTCATGTAATATTGTCCCTGCCAGGCAATGTGGGAGGAACTCTCTGTTGTGCCGGATCTAGCCGTCACAACACTCAACACCTCTGTCACCACAGGCCATTCCATTGCCATAAGAGATGTTATGTTCTATAGGGGTTTCAGTTATAGACCTCCCACCGCCAGACAGAGAGCCTCTTGCTGTTGGGAGAACAAAGCAATTCTTCCACTGTCATGTGATAGTTTTACAAATGTATTGTGGCAGACAGCCACTGAGGGGCCGACTAAAGAGTGTGGACGACAGTCGGGGGAACTGCAATTCCCCATTCGGCCCCCAGAGGGAGCCGAGGAGACCAGGAATTGGAAAGAGGCAATCAGACTTATGGAAATTGGCTGCACCTCATTAAGGGAACTTGGCGGCAGCCAATCAAGGCCCTGGCTGCAGGCAATAAATAGGAGAGGACCTGGGTGGTGTAGACGGTCAAGAGAGTGGAAGAGAGTGAGGTGGAAGTGGGAGAGTGTCGGAAGTGGAAGTGGAAGTGGAAGTGGAAGTGGGAGAGGAAGAAGGAGGGGACGCGGAGGAGGAGGGGGAGGAGGAGGAAGAAGAGTTGAGAGAAAGACAGAGTGAGTTCGATGGAGATAAAAGAAGTGGCTGTGTGCCATGACCTTTTGATTGTCTGAGAACCCGTCTTGTGTACCGACCCTTGCCTGCCTGACTACCCTCCCGCCTGCCTTGCCCTGGACCCCCTGAGACCACTTCCCGGTGTGATAACCCCTGCTGACGGACTACGACTACTCTCACGGAATAACAGACCTGGCAGGATAAGAACCCTGCACTTTCCCTTCCCCTGTATACTAAATAAAGAATCCTTGTTTCATTGAATATTGGTGTGGGGACAAGTGACTTATTATTTCCAGTCGTGTGGACACTCAACCCCACAAGGGGAGTGTGCCACAATATACATACAGTACAATTAGTAATGGAAATAGTGTACTTCTGGGCTGAAATGTTGTATTGTATTGTCCTGCTTCCCATTCATTTAAATAAGTGTGAATCACTTTGAGTTGTGTGTAAACCATGAAAACTGTGTTGTATTTTGCAGTGCAGTGCATCACACTGTGAAATGTGTTTTAGTGACTGTTGATTGAGAATGTGTTTAGAGTTTTGCAAAAAAAGAGTGGATGAGATTTGCAAATAGTGTCTAAATAGCTCTTGTTTAAGGTTTTGCCAAAAGATTTGCAAAATGTTTTTAGGCAACTGAGCATTTGATTCAGAGAATGGAGTTTAGTGTTTCAACAACTGCAAACTGAAATATACAATATTATAATTCGTAGTTAAACAGCATTTATTGGAATCAGGTTTAAAATAATACAATATAATCCAAGTTATTGGGATGTATGTCGGTATTGTGTTAATATCCTATGGCTATTTTTATCCTTATATTGGACCCAACCTCAAATGAAAAAGTCTAATTCCAGTTCGATTGTGAGAGGTCCGGGGTTCATTTTGCAGTTCAAGTGTGTGTGTGTGTGTGTGTGTGGCTTGCAGCAGTTAGAGGATATCACAAGCACTATCACATTTATTATGATCATCAGATCTGTGTAAAATCAACATGTGTTGTCTATTAGGGTAGCGTTTATCTCAAAAACAAGGCAAGCAAGAAAACAAGAAAACGCAAGGAAGAAAAACAATATTTCAGACTAGCTTCCAAGACTAGCTTCCAGTCTAGTTTTTGCTGGAAAAAGCAGAAAAATAAAAGCCTGCCAGAGATTAAATTATTGACAGAAATGTTAGCTTATCCTCAGCCTGTCCTATGTAACACACTGTACATGTATTATTCGATTGTTTTTATTTTACTTTATTCCACAGAACTGTTTTGAAATCAGACTGGCAGATGTTTGGTGTTGCAGCGAATGGGGACATTAATTCATCTACAGACTCTGCCACAGCCTACATCTCCAAGTGCGGCAATGATGTCATCCCGAAGGTCAATGTTAGGACTTTCCCCAACCAAAAGCCCTGGGTTAATGGTGGTGTCTGTGCCAAACTAAAAGCATGGTCCTCTGCCTATACCTCTGGGGCCTTGAGGAGGTCCAGATATGATCTTCAGAGAACCACCAGAGATGCCAAAAGAGCCTACAGGAACAAGTTGGAGTCTAACTACCATAGCTCTGACCCCAGACACACATTTACATTTACATTTAGGACATTTGGCAGACGCTTATATCCAAAGCGACTTACAAAGAGTACATTTGTTGAAGGAGAGGCAGCAATATATCACTGTGGTACCTGAAGATAAGAATAGAGCTGTTTTCGAGCATTCATATTTGCAAGACGAATAGAACGAGTTTCATAATTGCCAAGTTGACTGCATAAGTAGCTGGGCAGGCGTGCAATTCTAAGCATGCTACAACATCTGAGAACAAACAACAATGCTAAGTGCCATTAATACATTTTAAGACATATAAACATGCATGTTAGTGCTGGGGGGGGGGGGGGTATGTAGAGTCCAGGTGAACTCTGAACAGGTGTGTCTTGAGTCTCTTGCGGAAGCTGGCGAGTGACTCGGCCGTCCTGACATGAGCCGGGAGCTCATTCCACCACTGCGGAGCCAGAACCATGAAGAGTTGGGAATTGGAAGTGCGATGTTTGGCTGTTTTTAGTGAAGGCGGTACCAGTCGTTTGGCAGAAGTTGCTGAGCGGAGTGCTCGGGCTGGGGTGTAGGGTCGGACTAATGTTTGGAGGTAGGTAGCGGTGGTTCCGTTGACAGCCATGAAGGTCAGTACCAGTGTCTTGAATCGAATGCGAGCGATTACCGGGAGCCAGTGGAGGTTGTGGAAGAGGGGGGTTACATGGGAGAATTTAGGTAGGTTGAACACGAGGCGTGCTGCTGCATTCTGGATGCGTTATAAGGGCTTGATTGTTGAGACGGGGAGTCCAGCCAGGAGAGAGTTGCAGTAGTCGAGACGAGTGATAACGAGCGCTTGGACCAGGATCTGCGCTGCTTCACGTGTGAGGAAGGGCCAGATCTTGCGGATGTTGTAGAGAGCAATTCTGCAAGATCAGGCCACAGAGGTAATGTTTGGCGTTGCAGGACAGCTGGTCATCCAGTACCACGCCAAGGTTCCTTGCCGTGGGTGCAGGGGAGACTTCGATGTCCTCGATGGTGACAAGTAGGTCCATTTGAGGGCAGTCTTTACCCGGTATGAAGAGAAGCTCAGTCTTGTCGAGGTTGAGCTTCAGGTGGTTGGCGGTCGTCCATCTGCTGATGTCGGCCAGGCATTTTGAGATGCGTGTTGCGATGTGGGTGTCTGAGGGGGGGAAGGAAAGAAACAGTTGGGTGTCATCAGCATAGCAGTGGTAGGAGAAGCTGTGGGATGTGATTACAGAGCCAATAGCTCTAATGTATAAAGAAAACAGAAGGGGTCCCAGTACTGAGCCTTGGGGTAGTCCGGTGTCAAGGGTGCAGGGTCTGGACAGGGAGCCATTCCATGTGACCTGATAAGTGCGATCTCTCAGGTAGGAGGTGAACCAGGATAGCGCAGTTCCAGTGATGCCAAGCTCTGCCAGGGTGGAGAGGAGAATCTGGTGGTTCACTGTGTCGAAAGCGGCGGACAGGTCAAGGAGGATGAGCACGGATGAGAGGGAAGAGCTTCTGGTGTCGCGAAGGGACTCTGATACTGCAAGCAGGGCCGTCTCCATGGAGTGCGCCGCTTTGAAGCCTGACTGATGAGGGTCGAGCAGGTTGTTCTTGGAGAGATAGGATGATAGTTGGGTGGAGACAGCACGTTCTATGGTTTTGGAGAGGAATGATAGGAGAGACACAGGTCTGTAGTGTCGGAAGTCGGTGGTGTCCAGGGTGGGTTTCTTAAGGAGTGGCTTGATTCTGGCAGTCTTGAAGGCAGTCGGAAACAGGCCTGAAGTGAGGGAGGTGTTAGTTAGGGTGGTGAGGAAGGGAAGGATGTCGCCTGAGATGTCTTGGAGAAGAGAGGATGGGATTGGGTCAAGGGGGCAGCCTGTTGACTTCTTCAGAGGAGAGGGGGTTAAAGCAGGTAAGGCTGGTAGGGGTGGGTGAAGGGGGAGTGAGGGAAGAAGCAGGGGTGAAAGAGGAGGTAATGTCTTTCGCTTTCTTTGTAAAGTAGGTGGCAAAGTCATCAGCCGAGAGGGAGGAGGGAGGAGGAGGGGAGGGAGAGTTGAGGAGGGAGGAGAACATGGAAAAAGGTTTCCTGGGGTTGGAGGCGGAAGAGTTGATCTTTGTAAGATAGAAGGCAGATTTGGCTGCTGACACAGTAGAGGTGGATGTGGAGGTGGAGGTAGTGAGAGAGATCATCAGCAGAGTCAGATTCTCTCAATTTTCTCTCAGCTGCCCGCAACTCTGTTCTATGAGCCCGCAGAGTTTCGGACAGCCAGGGAGGTGGAGGAGAGGCTCGTGCTGGTCTGGAGATAAGTGGACAGTGAGTCGAAGGAGGAGGAGAGAGAAGAAGTCAGAGTGGAGGATGCTTCCTCTACTGACAAGAGGGAGACTTGTTGGGTGGGGGGGTAGTGAGGAGAGGACAGTTGCAGAGAGAGTAGAGGGAGAGAGAGTTTTCAGGTTCCTACGGGAGGTGACGATGTGAGGCGTAGTAGGTAGTGAGTTGGGAGATTTTAGGGGGAGGGAGAAAGCAACAAAATGGTGATCAGACACAGGGAGAGGGGTAACAGAGAGTGCCGAAGTGGCGCAGGACCTTGTGAAGACAAGGTCAAGTTGGTTCCCGGCTCTGTGGTGGAAGGAGAAGGAGTGAGCGCCAGACCGAATGTGGCAAAGAAGTTGATGAATTCAGGTGATTGTAACTTCTCGGGCTGGATGTTGAAGTCACCCAGATCGACAAGTGGGGTGCCATCTTCGGGAAAACAGCTGAGGAGGGCATCCATCTCGTCGCAGAAGTCGCCAAGAAGACCCGGTGGTCGGTAGATCACGGCAATGTTGAGCTTGATCGGAAGGGTAACAGATACAGCATGGAGTTCAAGTGCAGATCTGGTCAGGTGTTCCAGGGGAAGGGCCTGGTATGACCACTTTGGAGAGATGAGGAGTCCTGTTCCCCCACCTCGCCCAGAGGGTCGGGGAGTGTATGTGAAGGAGTAGGTCGTGGAGAGGGCGGAGGGGGTGGCGGTATTTTCCGGGGTGATCCAGGTCTCTGTGAGAGCCAGGAAGTGGAGAGACTGGAGGGTGGCGTAGGCCAGAATGGTCTCAGTTTTCTTGACCGACGATTGGCAATTCCAGAATCCCCATCTCACATCAAGGCCTGTGTAGGTTGAGATCGTAGGGTAGAGGTGATTGGAGGGGTGGCGGCAGCGAGTGGAGGGTCTTCTGTGACACCTGCTGCGGTAGGATGTCCAGACTGTAATGGACTGTAGGCACATGGCTAGCACAGGAGGATGGAAGGTGTAGGACTAACCTGTAGCTGTAGGACTCCCTGGACGGACTCCCACAGAATGACTCCCTTGTCTTTGTTCTGGGACTCCCACAGAATGACTCCCTTGTCTTTGTTCTGGGACTCCCACAGAATGACTCCCTTGTCTTTGTTCTGGGACTCCCACAGAATGACTCCCTTGTCTTTGTTCTGGGTCTTCGTTCGTGGGGCCTGACGCTACAGCTGACGCTAAGATACTATCTCTGTATTAATAGCTAAGTGCACAAGGGGGGCTCATGCAGGGTTAAGCTCCTCCTTGTCGTTACCTCAATTGACTACAGCTGAATGCCCGAAACTGGGTGATTATCCCTGGGCGTGTACACCTCTTAATATGCTAATGATCCCTGTCAAGTTTGCAACAACAGCTCTGCAATAAGTGAGTTTGACCAATATCTCTGCTAACAATACTACAACAAGATTCCTTTTTAGAAAGTACCAACACTACCCCAACAAACCAACACTGTTATCCAAGTTACTTTACGATAGATACCTCTATCAACGCTGCTACAAGATTAGTTTCATGTAAAACCAACACTGCAATAGGTTAGTTTACAATATTAGTTTAAGTAAAATACCAACACGGCTACAGGTAGTTTAAGATCAATACCTCTACCAGTCCTGCTGCAGCAATGCACAACCTGATGTTTTCATGTGACGAGTGTGTGCGTGTGTGTGTGTGTGTGTGTGTGTGTAAGCCGGTCTCCAAGTCAGACAATGTTTGCTGTTCCATATTGATTCTTTTATTTTGTTTGCAGTGCCTATATAAATAGTTTTTACTGTTTTTAACAGTGATTGTTTTTCAGTGCCTATATGTACAGTATGTATCTATTTTGTATCGTTTTACTGTGTGTTTTGTTTTGTCCAGCCTATTAGTCACTTCCAGATCGTGTTCTGTTTATTTAGCCTCAAGGGTATTGCTGTGGTATTTAAATTTGCTTTGGTCAATGTTTTTATTAGGTTTTAAAAGGCACTGCCTCTTGTATTTTATTTTTTAGCAAAAAGAAATGTATTCTTTTACATCTGTGTTTGTTTGCTCTTTTATCCACCACCAGTTTTAACTGCTCTCCACCCGATATAAATTAGCCTAGCTTTTACAGCCTTTTTAGTTAAATGTCATTAGAGTTCCGAAAACGAAATCTATATATATATATATATATGCGTATGTGTGACTGTATATATAAATGTACGTATATACAGTACATACAGTATATATACACTCACCGGCCAATTTATTAGGTACACCTGTTCAACTGCTAACGAAAATATTTAATCAGCCAAGCACATGGCAGCAACTCAATGCATTTAGGCATGTAGACATGGTCACGACGATCTGCTGAGGTTCAAACCGAGCATCAGAATGGGGAAGAAAGGTGATTTAAGTGACTTTGAACGTGGCATGGTTGTTGGTGCCAGACGGGCTGCTCTGAGTATTTCAGCAACTGCTGATCTACTGGGATTTTCACCCACAACAGTCTCTAGGGTTTACAGAGAATGGTCCGAAAAAGAGAAAATCAAGTTTCAAGTTTCAAGTGTTTTATTGTCACTTCACAGTTTACACAAGTATAAGCAGTGAGTGAAATTCTTACATGCAAAACGCCCGACAGCCGACTGCAGTTATAAAAGAATACAAATAGAAATAGAATAGAAAACTATATTAACAAGTTATAAAAAATCTAAACAAAAGAAAACTGTATAAGATTAAATAAAGTATACAAAAAATATTAAGGGGAGCAATACAAATACTAGAAAAATTCCAGGGAAATTTTGAGGGTGCCTACTAAGCAAGCAATAACACACACACACACACACACACACACACACACACACACACACACACACACACACACACACACACACACACACACACAGATGTGTAGGAGAGGAGTAGAGAGATACACGTATGTACTTTGAAGTAATGTTTCATGAGCAATACCTAAAAATAAAATTGTACTTTTGTATTAGCAAGGTCATTACTAGGTGTTGATCTTAAATCAACAATTAGGTCTACATACACAAAGCACACACACAGCATAAACACAACATAAAATACATAGGCCTGTACTCAAAAACACACACACACACAGTATACAGACTAAAAAATAGATTGTGTGTTATATGAAATGACGGCCACACCCCTTCTCACACGTGTGTGGGGGCGTGGCTATGGCGTCATCTCCATAGCCACGCCCCTTCTGTGTGCACGACGAGGGGGCGTGGCTATGGCGGGGGCCTATACTCAAAAACACACACACACACACACACAGCATAAACGCCCCCTAAACACACGTGTGTGTGTGTCTCTGTGTTTGGCGAGGGGGCGTGGCCCCTTCTGTATGAGCGACGAGGGGGCGTGGCTATGGCGTCACCACCATTGGCGCGACGAGGGGGCGTGGCTATGGCGTCACCGCCATTGACACCATTTTGATTGGCGCCATTTTGGTGTCTATAAATATTACACCACCACACGCCATTACGCCAAACACAGACGCCATTTTGACACCATTTTGATTGGCACCATTTTGGCACAACATAAAACACAACATAAAATACATAGGCCTATACTCAAAAACACACACACACACACACAGCATAAACGCCCCCTAAACACACGTGTGTCTCTCTGTGTTTGGCGAGGGGGCGTGGCTACGGCATCACCGCCATAGCCACGCCCCTTCTGTGTGCGCGACGAGGGGGCGTGGCTTTGGCGTCACCGCCATTGGCGCGACGAGGGGTGTGTGTGTGTGTGCGTGTCCACACAACAAGCGGGACAAAAACTGCTTAGTCATTGTTGTCATGTAATTTGATGAGCTGATTCGGTAGGGGCACCTGTCATTTCGAGGCTCATAAATCAAAAAGTATAAGTCCCTTTGTTTCCATAGTTACATATATGTGACCGTCACGAGTGTAGCTACATTTTGATGTATAGATTACGTATGTGGAGTTAATATTGTGGGCGGGATGGCAGTTTTAAAATGGCGTGATCAGTGGTGAAATCCGTCTGTATCAGGAGGGTGACAGCTTGAAACTGCGTGAAAATACGGGCTTTGGGGTCTGCAATGATGTTACTTCTAGGCTCATAAATCCAAAAGTATAAGTCTGTTTGTTTCCATAGTTACATATATGTGACCGTCACGAGTGTAGCTACATTTTGATGTATAGATTACGTATGTGGAGTTAATATTGTGGGCGGGATGGCAGTTTTAAAAATAGATTGTGGGGTTTTTTTTCGTCTGCTCCACGCTCTAACCTGACGTCACCCGCTCTGAGCGGCGCAATACACACCCATGTTAAACTGTCTGAGGAGCTGAAAAATCAATTAAGTCTGAACTGTAATTGTGTCAAAAGTATGAATGTTATGAAAATTGTGAAATCATGTGTGAATTCATCCAAGTTTCCTGAACGTTTTAATGTTTGAATGGAGTTTCTACCTGAATGTATGACTGAATGGGAAGAGGTTGAATATGAGTGGTTTTGGACACATTTTGAACACTCACCCCCATTCATTTCAATGGGGCAAAAATGCTGTTAAATGTTGAATATTTCGGAAAGTAATAATGGTATGTACAAACAAAATGGTAGCACTCGATTCCCGGTCAAGGCGCACGTTTTGATGTATTTTTTGCGTGTGTGCTGGCAACGCTGTGAGACTAGTAGCGCGCCGAAATAACGGCGGAAGAATAAAAAAGATAAGTATGATGGAGAGTAATAGTGTGCTTTGCATTGCAAAGGCACCCTAATAAATCAATGTAATAAAATATACATTGTTATTTTGACATTCACAGAATGTCACAGAATACTTCCTCAGACAGTCACGCCAGAACACACTAGAACAACACTAGCACCAGCAATTAGCACCCGGACTAGCCCTAGCAGTAACACTAGCACTAGCACCAGCAGTAACACTAGCACTAGCACTAGCAGTAACACTAGCACTAGCAGTAACACTAGCACTAGCACTAGCAGTAGCACCGGCACCAACACTTAGCACTACTACCAGCACTTGCACCAGGACTAGCACTAAGCAGTATCGCTAGCAGTAACACTTAGCACTAGCACACCAGAGCTAGCACTAGCACTAGCAGTAACACTTAGTACTAGCACTTGTTCAGCAGCCTGATGGCCTGACTGTGGAAGCTGTCTCTGAGTCTGCTCGTGTGGTACTTGATACTGCTGTATCGCCTGCCGACGGTAGAAGTGTGTACAGTTTGTGGCTGGGGTGGTTATTGTCTTTAATAATCCGTTTGGCCTTGGCCACGCACCGCCTGGTGTATATATCCAGGAGGGAGGGAAGCTCACCTCCAACGATGTACTGGGCCGTCCGCACCACCCTCTGTAGTGTTCTACGCTCCAGTGCGGTGCAGTCCCCGTACCAGAGGTGATGCATCCTGTAAGAACACTCTCGATGGTACTGGAGTAGAATGTTCTGAGGATGCGGGGGCACATGTTGAATGTCGCCTGAGGAAATACAGGCGTTGTTGGGCCTTTTTCACCACGTGTGTGGTGTGCGTGGTCCATGTGAGGTCCTCGGAGATGTGCACGCCGAGGAACTTGAAGCTGCTGACCCTCTCTACTGCAACCCCGTCGATGGAGATGGGGGCGTGCTCTCCTCTCCGCTTCCTGTAGTCCACGATCAGCTCCTTGGTCTTCTTGACGTTGAGGGTGAGGTTGTTCTCTTGGCACCACTGTGCCAGTGATCCAACCACCTGATGATGACGTTGGAGCTGTGCATAGCCATGCAGTCGTGGGTGTACAGGGAGTAGAGGAGAGGGCTCAACACGCATCCCTGAGGGGCTCCCGTGTTGAGGGTCAGTGGCTCTGAGGTGGTGCTGCCCATCCTCACCACCTGGCGGTGGCCCGACAGGAAGTCCAGTATCCAGCTGCACATGGTCGGGTGCAGGCCTAGACCCCTGAGCTTGGTGTCGAGCTTGGCAGGAACTATCGTGTTGAACGCCGAGCTGAAGTCCACAAACAGCATTCGCACACAACAGATCTGTTTTGACGGTACGCAAATTGCCATGGGTCCAGCGTGGCGGGCAACATGGAACAAATGAAGTCCTTGACCAGCCTCTCGAAGCATTTACTGACAATCGAGGTGAGGGCTACCGGTCTCCAGTCATTCAGGCAGGTTACCTTGGGGTGTTTAGGGACAGGCACGATGATGGACATCTTGAAGACCTCGGGAACAACAGCCTGGGACAGGGACAGGTTGAAGATGTCTGCGAAGACTCCTGCCAACTGGTCTGCGCATGCTCTGAGGACGCGCCCCAGGATGTGGTCTGGGCCCGCCGCCTTCCGGATGTCCACCCGATTGAAGGCTCTGCGCACGTCAGCCTCTGAGCGTGAGTTCTCTGCGCGATAGAAAAGCAACAGTAACTCAAATAACCACTCGTTACAACCGAGGTATGCAGAAGTGCATTTCTGAACACGTCGAACCTTGAAGCAGATGGGCTACAGCAGCAGAAGAGCACACCGGGTGCCACTCCTATCAGCTAAGAACAGGAAACTGAGGCTACAATTTGCACGGGCTCACCAAAATTGGGCAATAGAAGATTGGAAAAACATTGCCTGGTCAAATGAGTCTCGATTTCTGCTGCAACATGCAGATGGTAGGGTCAGAATTTGGCGTAAACAACATGAAAGCATGGTTCCATCCTGCCTTGTATCAACGGTTCAGGCTGGTGGTGGTGGTGTAATGGTGTGGGGGATATTTTCTTGGCACACTTTGGGCCCCTTAGTACCAATTGAGCATTGTTTAAACGCCACAGCCTACCTATTGTTGCTGACCATGTCCATCCCTTTATGACCACAGTGTACCCATCTTCTGATGGCTACTTTCAGCAGGATAACGCGTCATGTCACAAAGCTCAAATCATCTCAAACTGGTTTCTTGAACATGACAATGAGTTCACTATACTCAAATGGCCTCCACAATCACCATATCTCAATCCAATAGAGCACCTTTGGGATGTGGTGGAATGGCAGATTCGCATCATGGATGTGCAGCCGACAAATCTGCAGCAACTGCGTTATGCTATCATGTCAATTTGGACCAAAATCTCTGAGGAATGTTTCCAGCACCTTGTTGAATCTATGCCACGAAGAATTAAGGCAGTTCTGAAGGCAAAAGGGGGTCCAATCCCGTACTAGCAAGGTGTACCTAATAAAGTGGCCGGTGAGTGTATGTGTGTATATGGGTGTATATTATGTGTCGATATATATGCTCCTCTTGTCGTTAAAAAGCGGAAAGCAAAAGGACCAGCGCCATGGTTCAATGAAGACACCCACACCCTCAAACGAGACTACAGAAAACTTGAACACAAATGGCGTTCAACTAAACTTGAAGTCTTCTATCTCATGTGGCACAACAGCCTGCTCAGCTACAAAACTGCATTTACTACCTCCAGAAACACCTACTTCTCCAGTGTCATCAACCAAAGTTCCTCTTTCACACTGGAAAAGAGCTGACACAACCTACTCCTTCTCAGCGAGTTCACACTTGAACATTGGTGCGTCTCCTACTTCTCATCCTGAACATTCGTCATGAGTGTTGCCACGTATCCTCCCTGAAGCTATCTTCCAGCAGTGTTAGCACACACACTCGCTGGATGAGCTGGATAAGCTAAGACAGGCATCTAAACAGACTACCTGTATGCTGGACCCTGTCCCTACCAAGGCTCTCAAAGAACTCTTCCAGCTCAACATCACAAACCTGTCGCTGTCTACTGGAACCTGCTAGTGGAGTGGAGGAGTTCCCTCTAGCTTCAAGTGTTCAACTGCAATAAAACTTCTACTCAAGAAGCATGGCCTAGACCAGAGGTGGGCATACTACGGCCCGTGGGCCACATACGGCCTGTTGCGTGTGCACATATTTTCTAGCCTTTACGGCACTGGTTTAGTGGCCCAATCAGGTCACGTCACGTGACGCTACTCAGCCAATCAGATCATTGCAGTCAGTGAGCAAGTGACAGACGTACGATAGATGTTATAGATGCCTATATGTTGATACGATTACTAGGCTACTTCAATATACAGTATATGGTATCATAACGCAAGTTAGACTTTATGATCCTCATCTACTAACGGCCCGGCCCGTCTGTCAGTTTTAAAAACCAAATGTGGCCCTTGAGCCAAAAAGTTTGCCCACCCCTGGCCTAGACCCTGAAGCTCTTACCTTCCTTTCCTTTCTAATATACTGGAAAGAATTGTAGCTAGCCAAATCATCAAACACCTGCTAGCAAACAACTTAGTTGAACCCTTTCAGTCTGGGTTCAGTGGTACTCTATACTCTTTAACTCCATGTTGGTGTTGCTTGACCTCAGCGCTGCTTTTGACACAATCGACCAGAGCACATCGTCTGGAACACTAATGTTATACGCCGCAAATGCAGACACTCATCCATGCATTTATATCATACTGACTGGATTACTGTAATGCTCTACTACGAAAAAGCATCCAGCTTGTTCAGACTACTGCTGCTAGACTTCTAACAAGAACTAAGAAGTTTGACCACATTACTCCTCTTCTCACTTCCCTCCACTGGCTCCCAATAAATGCCAGATCAGATTTTAAGGTGCTACTTCTTACCTACAAGATCCTGCATGGGTCCGCACCATCGAACCTGAAGGACCTTATTGTTCTCTATTGTCCTTCTCTGGATACCTGGCGGACAGCAGCCAGCCTCACAATCCACTAATCTCAGAGCCCTTATGTCACAGATCACCTGATGCTTTATCCTGCAGTTCCTTCACATCAGTATCTCTGTCAGAACTCAAAGATTTGGTGAAGCATGTCAAGTATTCTTCTTGCCCTTTGGATGTGGTCCCTACCAAATGACTGAAGGAGACCATGCCTACTGTTGGTCCTTTTATCTTATCTATTGTAAATACTCTTTGACCACTGGCCTGGTTCCCGTTTATTTTAAAACTGCTCTAGTCGAACCTCTCCTCAAAAAACCCAATTTAGATCCCTCCATTCTGAATGACTACAGACCTGTCTCAAAACGACAATTTGTATCCAAGATCCTAGAAAAGGCAGTGCTTAAACAATTAGTAGCGCATTTAACTGATAATCTATGTTAAATATTCCAATCTGGCTTTCGATCCCCCCACAGTACACAGCCAAAAGCTGATGGGGGCGCAGAGGGACATAACATACCCCAGGCCATCAGGCTTCCCAACCAGCAGCACCAATCTCATTGAGCATATTGATCACATTACATGTACATTTACCCCATTGATACTATTCGGATTGTCCAATTACTTCTGGATACATATGCCATATTTCCTATGCCTTGTTTAAATACTCTGGATACATATGCTCTTCATCTTATCTTATGTATATTTCTGCTATTCCATGCCATATGCCATATTTCAGCTACTACTGCCCTCACTGCATCTGTCCTTACTTACTTGTACATTTATAATACTCAATATTTAATACTTCTGGATTCGTCATTAAATGTTTTATTGTGATCATTATTATGTATACTTTATACATTATTATGATCTAGTGGAACCAATTAAGGTATCAATTGCAGGAGAAAAAAAAACCGCAAAATGAATACTACAAATTTAAATGTATTATAGGACTGTTGTTAATGTAAATGCCCAACGGGCCGGATTAAACAAAGCAACGGGCCGTATGTGGCCCGCGGGCCGTAGTATGCCCACCTCTGGTCTTCTTGCGTAGAAGTTTTATTGCAGTTGAACACTTGAAGCTAGAGGGAACTCCTCCACTCTACTAGCAGTTTCCAGTAGACAGCGACAGTTATGTTATCTTATTATGTCTCTTGTGCTGTTCTCAATATATATATTTTTTTTTTCAATGTGTGTATACAGTATATATATACACACACATTTCTTTCTTTGAAATTTGACCCAAAGAATTTTCCAAAGATGTAGGCCTATAGCAGCAGAGAATATAAGGTGCCATGTAGACAAAAATAAATGTCCATGTTCAAAGCAAATTACAATACTGTTAGCACATTTGTCTGAAGAGTGAAACAACAATATATCATTGTTGGTGCAGTAAGCTGTACCAAGTGATTTTTTATATACTGTTAGTCAGAGGTGTGGACTCGAGTCACATGACTTGGACTCGAGTCAGACTCGAGTCACAAATTTGATGACTTTAGACTCGACTTGACAAAATCAAAAAAGACTTGCAACTCGACTTTGACTTTGACACCAATGACTCGTGACTTCGCTTGGACTTGAGCCTTTTGACTTGAAAAGACTTGATACCTTCCCCCAAGCCCAAAGATAAAAAAATATGTTATTTAAAAAGTGTGCCGCGAATCAATTCATTTCCCTGCATTTCCTGAATGAACTACATTTCCAGCGAATCGACACTTCATTTCCCAGATCCACCTTGAACCAATCCGACAGACAGCATCCAATCAAATTGCGTGAGAGAACCACGACGAACTAACCACGAACCACGACGAACTAACCACGAACCACGAACTAACCACGAACCACGAACTAACCACGAACCACGATGAACTAACCACGAACCACGACGAACTAACGTTACAATTCAGAAGGACGGAGCAATATTGGAAAAATGATACCAAAGATTATTTCGTTTGCGTATAAAAACTACGCGGTGGTCAACAAAAAACGAATTGAAAATCACAACTTCCAACTTCGTTCGACATTTGAAGCTGCACAAAGAACGGTAAGTCGAGGCTAATATTAACGTTAGATTGTTGACAAATTAGATTGTTTTGCCAACAAGTTGATAATGAAATTAATAATGCTAGTGCAGTGCCCGTTGGGATGTGCCCGTTCGGACCGGGGCGATTTTCTCGAGAACCACTCCTCCGATCGACTTCGCACTCGACACTGCACTCCGTAGGGTCCTCAGCAATACACCTGCCGAGTTGAAAGTTGATCGGGCATGGGCGTAGAATTTAGTGGGGACGCTGGGGACATGTCCCCACCAATATCCAGCGATATCCACCCCCCATCAGAACCGCAAATTAACCGAGCACCCCCCCACCCCCCAGAGACGCTGACGTCACATCTGTGATGTCCACCAATGTCCAAAACAAAAATACGCCCTTGCGATCGGGTGAGTGTTTTGCGAGATAATCGAAGGACAGACACACAGACAGAGATTCCTGCCATTATTAGATAGATGAGTAATAAAAAGTAGTTTCATCTACAATTCATGGGCTATAAGGCATTTTCTGACATCTGTTTAATATGCTTACCTCTTACAGATTTGAAGAATACCAGATGAACAGAAGCATCACAAATGAAGCACAACAGCCTTCAATCTCACAGTTCATGGAGACCCGTGTAGGGCAGTACAGCATGAATCATCCACAGCAGAAAGCTATCACCAATGCAATACTGTCCGACTTGGTTATTGGTTGCAACTTGCCCCTGTCTATTGTGGAAAACAAGAGTTTTCGGCACTTTCTGACAGTAATTGACAGTAAGTACAGCCCAGTGTGTCGCAGAACATTGACATCAAAAGTAGAGAACCTTGCTGCTACAGTAGATGCTGCTATGGCAAAAAAAACAGCGCTTGCAGTGTTTTGCCCATACTCTCCAGCTGGTGGTGGGAGACGGTTTGAAAGAAACAAAAGTGATGACTCCTTCTCTTTCAAAGTTATCAAAACTCAGCTCACTGCTGCACACGAGCACAACATTCAAAGATGTGTTTGAGGCTGAATTTGGGGAAAGAGGCATCCCTGCTGCTGTCAACACAAGATGGAACTCAACACTGAGACAAGTGAAGGCAGTTCTCCAATGTGATCATCTAAAGCTCTGTCATGTTCTAGAAAAGGCTGGGCACAAGGAGTTGTCATTCACAGCACGGGAGTGGAATCTGTTGAAGGAGTTGGTGGACATCCTGAAGCCGTTTGGAGAAGCAAGAGATTCTGTTGTTCCCTCTGTCCTGTCCCTGAATCACCACCTTGAGAAGCTGAAGCCTCAAGTCTGTTTCCTGAGCGGCCTGGTCAGAAGTCTCCAGGCATCCCTGAACAAAAGATTTCTTGGAATCTTCATCAATGTGAAAATGGCCAGGACACAAGATGGAATCACTGCCCCCTTTTCAAATCCAGTCTACCTCAAAGCAGCTACCTTGGATCCAGCCTTTTCTCTGATGTGGGTGGAGCACCATGTGCTGGTCAATCGTGAGGTCAAGGCAGAGGTGGCACAAAGAGTGAAAGGTAAATATTATTGAGTTTAATGTAACTTTTTTTCTTATAATTTGATCTAATTGACTGCAACAATAATACTTTTTCAGTTTAACCCACTGCATCACCAACACTCTAGTAAGTAACTAGTAATGAGGGCTATTGTTTCTGCTATGCTTTTACATGTTTTGCCAGAACTGATCCTGCAAGATGCTGCAGAGATTGAGCAACCTGTGCCTCTTGTTGATGAGGAAGAGCGAGAGGACCATACCCTTGGACAAGGGGAAGGGCTGTTTGCCGCATACCATAAGAGGCAGAAGAAGGATGTTGGGACCACTCCAGCACTACAGCTAAGTCACTACCTTGACATATCCGAAGGACAGAACTCCCTCTTGTTCTGGGCAATGAACATGAGGGCTCTTCCTTCATTGTTCCGAGTGGCCATCAGGGTCTTGTCAGTGCCTGCCTCCAGTGCTCCAGTGGAGCGGGTTTTCAGCCATGGTGGCATCATACTGCGTCCCCAACGTGCACAAATGACTGACAGACTTTTGGCCCATTTGGTCTTTTGCAAATGCAATGCATCATAGGGCCCTGAGATAACAGAAAAAGCACAACCCTGTGGGTAAATGCAACTGTTTATGCATTTCACATTCATTCTCTCACACACACACACACACACACACACGCACACGCACACACACACAGTCGGCATGAATCAGGTTTTTTACAAAACTTGCTTCTTTGTTTGGACTACTTGTTTTTTTTTATTAAGTTCAGTCGCACTTGTTTTAACATGCTTTTGACTAAATGATTGTAATTAGTCTATATGACAGGAATAACGTGTGTGTCTAGAGCAGGCCAGCTGTTTTGTTTTTGTTGTCATATTGATGTGTCTTTCTCATGGCAACCCATATATTTCCATGGAATTATAAAGTTTATTAAGTACTTTTTTTTAAGTTAAGTAATAAATACACATTTTAAAAAGCATTCATGATTTGTGTAAATTTAATATATTATTACTCTGTTGTTAAAATGGCATTACATTTGGTGAAGAGCGCATTATGACTTGTTTAGGACTCGAAACTCAAAGTTTAGGACTTGGGACTTGACTTGGGACTTGCCTGTCTTGACTTGGGACTTGACTTGGGACTTGAGTGCCAAGACTTGGCACCTCTGCTGTTATTGCCAGGAGGTAAGAACATACAAGTAAGTGCTCAGGATCCAAGAGGGGATGGGACCCAAACCCTGGTTAGGGTAAGTGGGAGTGGTTAGTGGGTTAGAGAGGAGAAGGTGTGTGTGTGTGTGTGGGGGGGGGGGGGTAAAGGAGGGGAGATATGCCAACTCTGCATTTAATTTACTGTAGTAGTTCTTCATAGTTATTTTGGCTGACTATATATTTTCTGCTGAATATACAGACATTCAATACTGTATTCATTTATTAGAGTATGATATGATGAGTAAGTTGTGATTACTATACTTTTGCAAATTAATATACAAAATTGAAAATACAAAATACAAAGAAATTCCGTAACTACATGCCCTGGAAGCTGTGTTCTGAAATTGTGTTATGCTGTGTCTAATGAATCCTCTGTAGTTTATATATTTTGAATATATAAATTGAATTTTGTGTTTTGTGTTGAAAGTTTTGAGAAAATTAGTAAAGGTTTCAAAAAATGTGTCTCAGCAATTAGAAAGAAAAAAACTGTAAACTGTCGACGTAAACAAATATGTTTCCTCGTCTTGGTTTTCTTATGCTTTATTGACTATACACTTACAAATGACATAGTATTTGCATCTAGCCATTGCTGTATATTTTGAATGTGGATAATGACAAAAAGTGGACCTATAGTAATGATTGAGAAGGCGACTAGATTGGTTGCTCTTCACAAAGTATGCACTCACTAGGCAACAGCAGAGTGCAACATTAAATATCTTGTGCATCTTGAGACAGATAGAATAAGCTGTTAGTCACAATGTACTGTATTTAGTCCTTTTTCATTTCCTTCAGAAATGAAAAACACACCCAGCCACTCATTCTTCTGGGTTCTTTTGTGCCGTTTTTGACCAGGACACCACTCCATATATAATAATAAAAAACCTGTTCTTCTTCTCCTCTTCCTCCTCCTCCTCCTCAACCTTCTTCATTCAGGTTAATGTCATCCTCCCTCTTTGGCTTTCCAATAGTTCCAGAGCCCTTATGGCTGAGCCCTATATTAACTCCTCCTTTGACTTTGAAGGATAATAACTGTGAACAAGATGTTTGTCAGCTGTATACTTTTTTAACAAGCTTGTTATACTCTTTATTGTATGTCCAGGGAAACACATTGAGTAACATAACAAGTTTCCCCAAAATGGAACCAAAACCATAAGAGAAGATTGATGAAGCACTTTAAGTGTAACAAAGTTTAGTATATATTTACACTCATCAACATAAAGCAATGTCAGAAATGGAAGCAGTTAAGATGTCAGGGTCTCTGAGGCCAAAATAATAAACAGAACCCACACTAACTAGGAAATAAGCTGACGTATGCTACAGGATCAGCAGAAAAACCATGCAGAGCCACCTAGTTTGCAAAACAGGAGAAATGTGAGGGAAGCAATGTAAATGACAGAGAACCCCTAAAAGGCTTCTGTGATATGCAAGGGAGTGTCGAGCGTCGACAGGTTGCAGACAAGGTTAGCGGAGCGGCAAAACACCTGTCATTGACACAGCTGTGGGGGATGAGTGTAATCAACGTGATGGTATTTATTAACACCTGTGTACTCTCCCCACAGTAAGAGGCTGGGAGAGAACCACCGCGTCTCTAATGCCGACCCCTCTTCACGTGATAATCGTACGTCTGTTCATTATAATTTGTTATTTCCATGAGCGACCTTTGTTGACAATTAAATATTGGATCATCCATCAGTCCGACTCCGTTCTCTCCTTACCCAAAATAAATAACCCAAAACAAGCCACGGAAGTGGCATTGTGGCAAAGGACTTTGCCTCCTCGATCGCCACCGCCATGAGGATGATCTGCCAAACCCAAGAACAGCAGCTGCAGGCATGTGCCCACCACACCAGGGCATCCTCGACATGACGGCACAGCAGGCAGAGGATCGCACACACATGCACACATTTTTGGCCAGACTCGCCAGGGAAGACAGAACACCGCTACCGATGCCAGCAGGGGAAGCAGAACGGGCATTCACAGTGTCGATCCCAAAAATGTCACTGGGGGACGACGTAGAGGCGTTTTTACAGGTGTTTGACCTGGCGGCAGAGGCGTGTGGGTGGTCACCCGCCCAGTGGGCACTCTGCCTCATTCCCCTACTGATGGGGGATGGGCTTGCCACCGTGCATGGGTTACCGGCGGCAGCTTGTTTCTCATATCCGGAGCTACGTCAAGCGCTAAGGGACAGACTCGGCTCACCGAATAAGGCCACCGGAGACGGTTTAGGGACATCCAGTGAGAGGAAGGCACCCGACCATTTGCCATGGCCCACCGTATGACGGATGCCGCGGGACGATGGCTGCTCCCGGATGAGAGGACCTCCCGTCAGATGCTGGAAGAGGAGGTACATGGGAGCTTTGTGCTGGCACTACCCCCAGCAACAGCCGAGTGGGTAATGTGCTACCGGCTGACGTCCCTGGAGGCGGCAATCAACCTCGCTGAGGATCATATGGCACTTCCACCGCGGACCAGGGACGAAGATGACCAGGTCCTGTCCCCGCATCTCTGGCTCTGTCCAGTACCCTGGAGACCGCCTTCTGGGAATAGGGCGGAGCCACTGGGTCGCACCGGCTCCTGGTCACTGGCCCAAAACCCCTTCCCACCTCGGCACACCAACCACCATGGGAGTTAGCTGGATGCTGGATTCAGGGAGTAGAAGAGGTGTTCCCTCTTATTAGCTAGGTTGGCCGGGTTTTATCACTGCAGTAACAAACTTGGGGGATGTGCAGTCATGACGGATAGGGAAATGCGGAAGGTGCGCCGTGCTCGCCATTGATGCAAGGATGCCGGACGCAGTTCCGGGGGGGTGGACCCGACGCAGTCACCTTTCGGCGTTTTACCATCTCTGGTGTTCCTCCCAGTGGGAGATTTCCCCCTGGAGCAAACGTGTGACGACACTCTGCGCTTCGCCCTCAACCACTTAGCTCAGGTGGTAAGAGCGGGTCTGGCAACAGCAAGACACCTAACCCTAACTGCTCCTGACGTGTTGTTTGTCACCTTGCATGGTTGACACCGCCATTGGTGTATGAATGGACCATGTGAGGCAATAATGAAAAAGTGCTATATAAAAGGCAATTACCATTTTACCAAGTGATAAAAATTGATGGACAATTGGGTCGCCCCGATGCGGTCGTCACTTTCCCACACTTCCCCATAAATCAAGACAGATTGTATAGGGCGAGTTGTGACACCCACTCAAGAGAAGAGGTGAGTTACTCGTTCCACAAAGACACTGGGAAATTATTTCTGAGGCAGCTCGCCACAGCCCGATGGCAGGTCACTTTGGATGTGATAAGACACATAAACAGATTATAGCCCAATTCTATTGGCCCTGAATTTACTCCGATGTACAGTGCGTCCTGTCGCAAGTGTCAGCCAAGCAATCCACCGGCCGTCCCAAAAGCCCCATGGAGGCCACACCCATTAATTGAGATTCCTTTCAAAAGAATTGCGTTGGATTTCATCCCCATGCTCCTCTAGTTCGGGGTCACTCGTGGCTTAAGAAACACAATCCCCTACTGAGTCTATCAGTAGTTGGAGCCCTTACTGTCATTCCCATTGCTTAAGATCTGCATTCATTCCCTCCTCTGTGGCCCCGCCACCCCTGGATTATTATCCTAGTCTGTCTAGTGTTCCCCCAGTTCATCAGGACCTCAGGGAGGTGTTCGACAAGCAGCGTGCCACATCACTCCCTCCCCATAGGCCATATGACTGTGCCATTGACCTCCTGCCGGGGGCCACTCTCCCTGGGGGGCGGCTCTACTCCCTCTCGGGTCCGGAGAAGGGATCTATGGAGAGGTATGTCAAGGAGTCTCTGACTGCCGGCCTCATCCGCCCTTCCTCCTCGCCTGTGGGCGCCGTTTTTTTTTTGTTTGAAAAGAAGGACAAGAGTCTACGCCCCTGCATAGACTTCCGTGGGCTGAATAATATCACGGTTAAGAACCGCTACCCCCTTCCCCTCATCTCCTCTGCTTTTGAGTCACTACAGGGAGCTACCATCTTCTCCAAGCTGGATCTGAGGAACGCCTACCATTTGGTCCGCATCAGGGAGGGTGACGAGTGGAAGACTTCAACACGCACATCGGCCATTTTGAGTACCGGGTTATGCCGTTCGGCCTCACCAACGCCCCTGCCGTATTCTAGGCCATGATTAATGATGTCCTCCGGGATATACTTAACCGGTTTGTATTTGTCTACCTGGATGATATTTTGATCTTCTCCCAGTCTCCCCAGGAACACATCAGCCATGTCCGTCAGGTCCTCCAGCGGCTGCTGGAGAATAAGCTGTTTGTGAAAGCAGAAAAGTGTGTGTTCCACGTCCCCACTGTCTCCTTCCTGGGCTACATCGTCTCCGAGGGGCAGATTGGTATCGACCGGGAAAAGGTTAAGGCTGTCGTAGCCTGGCCTCCACCTTCCACTCGCAAGGAGTTGCATCGCTTCCTGGGGTTCGCCAACTTCTACCACAGGTTCATCAGGAACTATGGCACCCTGGCAGCACCTCTCACCTTGCTCACTTCCTGCAAATCACCCTTCTCCTGGACGCCGGTTGCTGATAGGACATTCAAAGACCTGAAGCGTTGCTTCTCCTCAGCTCCCATCTTGGTCCATCCTGACCCCTCTCTCCAGTTTGTGGCGGAGGTTGACGCTTCGGACATGGGTGTGGGGTCACCATCGGACCAGAAGCTTCACCCGTGTGCCTTCTACTCACACCGGCTGACTCCTACCGAGAGGAACTACGACATCGGTAATGGGGAATTATTGGCGGTCAAGTTAGCGTTGGAGGAGTGGAAACCGCAAGAACCTGGCATACATCCAGAGTGCCAAATGGCTGAAATCCCGGCAGGCCCGTTGGGCCCTATTCTTCACCCGATTCAATTTTACTCTCTCGTATCGCCCCGGATCCAAAAACGCAAAGCCGGATGCACTCTCCCGCTGTTTTAGTGCTGCAGAGGACCACTCCATCCCTGAGCCTGTCCTGCCCGCTGCGTGCCTCGTAGCCGCGGTCACTTGGAGGGTCGAATCCCTGGTTAAAGAGGCCCAACGCCTCCAACCAGATCCTGGGAACGGTCCTGCCAACCGTCGTTCCTGATGGGGTCCGCTCTCAGGTACTCCAGTGGGGCCACAACTCGAAGCTCTCGTGTCACCCCGGGGTGAGCCGCACCCTCTCCTTCCTCCGCAGACACTTCTGGTGGCCGACTATGGTGAGTGATACCCGCACTTTTGTGTCTGCCTGTTCCACCTGTGCCCGTAATAAGTCTTCCACCCAAGCCTGTTCAGGTCTGCTTCGCCCCCTGCCGGTGGGCCGCTGTCCCTGGTCCCACATCTCCCTGGACTTCGTTACCGGGCTACCACCTTCTGACGGGCACACAGTCATCCTCACCATAGTCGACCGGTTCTCTAAGGCTGCCCACTTCATCCCACTCCCTAAACTGCCCTCCGCCAAGGAGACCGAACTCATCATCCTCCACGTCTTCCGGCTCCATGGTCTTCCCCAGGATATAGTCTCTGATCGGGGGCCGCAATTCTTCTCCCGTTTCTGGAAGGCATTCTGTACCCTCCTCGGCGCCACAGTCAGCCTCCTCCGGATACCACCCACAGACCAATGGACAGTCGGAGCGGGCAAATCAATCCCTGGAGACTGCCTTGCGCTGCCTCACCTCGGCCAACCCCTCCACCTGGAGCAAGCACCTACCCTGGGTTGAGTATGCGCACAATTCCGTCACTTCCTCTGCCACTGGGCTCTCACCGTTTCTCTGCTCCCTGGGCTACCAACCCCTGCTTTTTCCTGCTCAGGAGGAGGAGGTCACTGTACCCGCGGCCCAGGACTTCATACGGCGGTGTCACCGGACCTGGAGGAGAGCACGGATGGCGCTGCTCCGCCCACAGGTACCAGAAGCAAACAGACCGTCACCGTACTCCACAGTGATATATTGCTGCCTCTCCTTCAACAAATGTACTCTTTGTAAGTCGCTTTGGATAAAAGCGTCTGCCAAATGCCCTAAATGTAAATGTACTCCTCGGTACACGCCAGGGCATGAGGTCTGGCTGTCCACCAAGGATATTCCCCTACGCACAGAGTCCCGTAAGCTGTCTCCCAGGTTCATTGGGCCATTTCCCATTACCAAGATCATCAACCCCACTGTGGTCCGCCTCAAATTGCTTCGCACCCTCCGCATCCACCCTTCCTTCCACGTGTCCCGCATCAAGCCGGTCAGTTCCAGTCCCCTGACCCCTCCCCCCCCACCCCGTCTCATTGATGACCAGCCGGTATATTCGGTGAACCGCCTGCTGGACGTTCGCCTGTCATCCAGGCGACTGATCCTGTCAGTCCCTGACAGGATCAAATCAATTCGCACCAGCGTGTACCATCCACAAACCAACAGTCTAGTGGATCAGTTTAACATTAAAGTCCATGCTGCGCAAGTTCATACATGTCGGAATTGGGATAAATGGCTTGACCGTCTATTATTTGCAGTGTGGGAGGTACCCCAGGCCTCCACAGGGTTTTCCCCCTTTGAACTGCTGTTCGGGAGATGACCTAGGGGGGTGCTGGACCTTATTAAGAACAATTGGGAGGAAGGTCCTAGTGCCAGCAAAAGTGAAGTACAGTACGTCATGGACCTGAGAGCAAAATTCCATTCACTGGGGCAGCTGCCACGTGAGAATTTGCTGCAGGCCCAGGAGTGTCAACAGTGCCTGTATAATAGAGGTACTCGGCTGAGACAATTCGCACCGGGAGATAAAGTACTCGTATTGCTTCCCAATAGTGGGGGACGCCGCGCCGTTCCATGCGTCGGGTTGACGAACTCCTGGATCGGTTCGGCATGGCTCATTTTATTTTGACACTGGACTTAACCAAGGGCTACTGGCAGATAATTTTATCTCAGGAGAAATCGGCCTTCTCCACCCCGTATGGCTTGTACCAATATAAAACACTTCCATTTTGGTTGTTCGGGGCCCCGGCCACATTCCTGCCTCTCATGGACCGGGTACTGCGCCTGCATGCGGAGTATGCATAAAGTGGAGGGACCTCACCATGAGTGCCTAGCCTCCCAGACAATATGGCACTCTGCTTCACTGAAAGAAAGAACGAATACAAGAAGAATTAAACAAATAAACAAGCCAGTTGTTCAACAGTAGGCTACAGACCAGATAAATAAAACAATAAAACAATAAGGAGTAAAACAGTGGCAGGTGCACCTACAAAGGGAGGACAAAGGTCAACAAGGCTCACCATGTGGTCAACTAAAATGATGGATTAAGATGTTGTGACCCTACTCACCACCTCTGGTATGTATGACCCATTAAAACACTGGATCGCGCAAGGTGAGTAGGTCAACAAAAGGGTTCCAAAACATCTAAACTAAGCTAAAACAGTATGCAATTAACTATGTACTATAAAGAAGGCTGACTTATACAGAGTAAGTGATCACTTTACTTACATACCTGTAACACCAAACACCAGCCACAACATAGACACAGGAAAGGAGCCAAGAGGAGTGAGCATCTTCATCTTTTTGTATTGTTTTTTTTGGGGTTTTTTTGTTTTATTCCTTTTGCTTCATAGTTACTGACATGTCTACGATCTCCCCATGTTGCAGAGCCTGTTTTGCTAAAACATCCACAGTTTCATTGCCCTTAATCCCTCTGTGAGCTGGTATCCACATAAATGTTATTAAAATATTAATCATTTAAAATCTGTACATTCATATATCTCATTAACAATGTCCTGCCTACTGTGAGACAAATTACTAATTATAGTACAGTGGAACATGAATCTGAACAAAGAATAACTTCTTTAATGTGTAGCTCCTCTATCCACTGTAATGTTGTTGCAATTGCCATAATTTCAACAGTGTATACAGACAACTGAGCTGGTGTCCTTCTCTTAACGGAAACTTGTATGGCTGGTGTACTAAAAGCAAAACCTGCGCTCCTGTATTGGGATCCTTGGATCCGAGGAGTGAGCATAGGCCCACAGGTGCCTTTTATAACCTGGCCCTGATTAGGGAATTGGTTGGGGAGGAGTCAGGCTTGGGCTGCGTTCACCAACACTGTACACACTGGGGGAGCATTTCGTACCACATTAACACAACTTGGTTACAAATAAAGTCAATTCTCCATAAGATCTATCAGTTATACCGAGCAGGTAGGGCTGGGCGATCTGGCAAAAAATATATCCTATAATAAAGAGCATCCTGATAATTACAAATTAAGAAGACACCAGAGGGTTCATTAGTTAAACTTTTATGAAGTGGTTAAATGTTTTAGAGGTAGACATTAATAAAAGGTGCAAAATTGTTAAAACTGTAATAATAATAATAATAACAATAAAAAGTAATATACTGGTTTTACATCTCTTAAATGAAATATGTAAACACTGTAAACCAGTCATTATGCTACACATTTTAGCTTGTGCACATCATTTAACCCCATTATAGATTTTTTGGCACAGCCCCGCTGCTACTTGTGGAAGGGGTTTCTTGGCTCCGCAGCCCCAGGCTCTCGGCGTAGTCGATGGGATGCTACCGTTTCAGGTGGTTGAATAGGTTGGTCGTTTTTCCCGTCTTGTCCGATGTCCGACGATTTTGCAGACGGTCGTTTTCTGTGCCTTGTCGTTATTAAAAGTAACCAAACCAGTTCCATATAATAGTGGTATTAGCAGAGGTGGAAAGAGTACTAAAATATTCTACTCAAGTAAAAGTACTATTACTTTGATGAAATTTTACTTAAGTACAAGTAAAATTACTTACTCAAGTAAAAGTCAAAAGTAGCTTGTTTAAAATGTACTTAAAGTAAAAGTTACTTAGTTAATTTTTTAACACTACTCTCATGTGTAGTGCAAAAGGACAAGGGGATATACATCTCAAACTAGTTGTTTTTAATTAAAGGAAAATCTTTACAAATTAACGTGCAACAACAAAAACAAAAAAATGTATGTCGACACATGACATTTAAAACCCTTTGGGAGGTATAATGTCAAATTTTAGTTAGTTCAGACCATCCCATAAAACAGACAATACAACCAATGAAGGTGGCATAAGTTGTGGATTCTGTAGACCATCCTTCTTTTCTTCACCAACAAACACCAACAACAGTCATACTCCAAATCTATAAATCAAAAGTGTTTCCCTAAATGACCCAAGGAAGACCAAAATCTAAGTATCAGGGGTATTCAAGATGTAAGACAAAACTGTGCCATTCTTTGATATCAGACAGAGCTCTTCCTATCGAACAACAAAACATGTCAAATAAACTCCAAACATGTCAAATGAACTGCATGGCAGCTGCTGAGAAAAAACTACCTGCTCCTTTTCCACTACAGATCTAGAACCCCTATAATACTCACTCTGTGTAGCAGGACGTCACAGCGACACCGCTATTTAGCTGGCTGTCACAGCAAGGAGACAAAAAGAGACATAAAATCACCTCAACTATTTAGAAAGCTAATACAAGTTACCAGGTCAATATGTGGCATTTTCGATAAGAATCACGATGGTAAAAAAGACGAAAGATTCAACCCTCAACCTCATATAGCATCTAATGATCCTCCGTCCATTCAATTCTAATTACTTGTTAATCGTGTGTAAAATATAGTGAACGGCAGTTCAGATGACATAATATATTTTTCTTATATATACATGTGTGTGTCTCGGTGTGCATTTGGAGCGATCTTTAATACATCCATGTTTTGCGGACGTTAGCTTGAGTTTGTTTATTCATAACTAAAATAAACTAACAAAATAATATCAAAATCAACCTACTGCACTACACTAAACAACATTTGAGGTCGATTTCTTTCCTTTCATTTTTTATTTAGGCCTACTTTTTTTTGACTCAGTAACGGATGGTATTTAAAATGTAGTGAAGTACAATACTTCAAACAAAACCAACTTAAGTAAAAGTATAATTATAGATTTTAAAAACTAAAGTACACAAAAAAACTACTCAATTACAGTAACGTGACTAAATGTAATTCGTTACTTTCCACCTCTGGGTATTAGTAATTATTAATATAAATTAGTAATTAAGATTAGTATCGGTTAATATTCATTTATATTAGGATTAGTAAAATAACTTAATAAATATCGTAAAATAAATATCGTAACATCACGTAATAAGTATCCCCAAGGGCAATTATATTTTAAAAGTTAATTTGTTCAATAAATTTGTATAAATAACAAAATATTGATAGTCATTATTACGTGTATTGACAACGGTAACATCGGCCAATGAGGGAAAATAATTTCTGTTGCTAGTGAAAATAGATGATAGAAAAAATAACGCTTTCGACAGAGAAAGAAGAGTCTACAAAGAGTAGAGTTGAAGAGAGCGTAGCAGGAGTGAAAAAAGTAATAATCTGAGATTTGTGAACTTTTATTCTTTTCCGTTTACAAGTATTTTTCATGTTTAACTATTAATTTGTCAGACAGTGTTTTCTTTTTGTTTATTGTGGAGTAGAACTTCAGTTGGTTTCTTTTAAGACTGCTTGGCCTACTACTCCAAGCAGTGAGCTAAGATGGCGAGCTACCATAGAAGGACCGTGTTGATGAGCGACCACAAGGACAAGGACGGCGGTTTGTGGACCGGAAGGCAGTTCGTGGACCAGTACAAACACCCCTGAACACTGTCACTGACTTCAGCGTCTTGGAGACTGTTGCTAACTTTGGTAGATGCTGGACATCTACAGCATTTACCGTGAACATTTCAAAGTGCATGCTACCCACCACGCTAAAGTGGCTTCTTCCAGGCTTCTCCAACACAGGGAGGTGGTGAATAATCCAGTTTTATTGCAGAGATTGAAAGGTAAAATGGGTTAACAGAGCAGGTGGTACACATCTAGCATGCTTGCGCTCCTCAAATGTGTGTGTTGATGGCTGGTTTAACCTGTGTGCAATGTGGGCAATGCCCCACAGGTGTGCAGCCCCACCCACCCGGGCCAGGTCACAATCACTATAAGCGGTTTCCACTGTACTTCATAGAAATGTCAAAGAAATACCCACATGGAGGCCATAGAAGGCCATTTAACTTCCTTGGTGCCGTATGTGATGGCTGCCATGTTGCGAGCTCCCGTACGACGACGCAGTTTTTTGTTATTTATTCTTTTAATTGCGACTATCCTTGCACAGGAAGTTAGCATTAAGTTCACTTTCGACAGTTGCACACTTCTGGAGATTAGAACTCCGAGTCTTTCGACTCGGATGTCCTGTCCGGAGTCGTGACTTGACTATCTCCGTCCATTTTATGCGCGATTACACGCAAGCGTCGCCGACGGAGAGGGAAGCGAGCCGGCGTGCTAGTCAGGCTGAGACGTCGTGCCAATCGACCTCCACTACCCACCATTCTACTGGCTAATGTACAGTCTCTGGACAATAAGTTATGCGAGCTACAGGCTCGTATTCAATTCCACCGGGAAACAAAGGACAACTGCATAATCTGCCTGACGGAGACATGGATGTCGGAGGGGGTTGCCGACTCAGCCATCGAGCCGACAGGAGTCGGCACACCCTGAGGCTGCTTTCATTGTGGCAGGGGACTTCAATAAGGCGAACTTGAAGAAAGTTCTACCAACACATAACAAGCAACACACGGGGTGAGTGGATCCTCGACCACTGCTACACCCCCTTCCGGGACGGCTACAAGGCCCTCCTCCGCCCACCGTTCGGCAAATCGGACCACCGCTCGATCCAACTACTCCCCGCCTACAGGCAGAGACTGAAGCAGCAACCAATCGCTGTGAAGGAGGTCCAATGCTGGTCGGACCAATCGGAGTCTATGCTACAGGAGTTTTGATCACGCTGACTGGGACATGTTCCGGGTCAATAACATCAGCGAGTACGCGTCCTCAGTCACCGGGTTCATCAAGAAATGCATAGATGACTTTTTTACTACTAAATCGGTTCGGATTTATCCCAACCAGAAACCGTGGATTAATGGCGATGTTCGCGCTGCACTCCGCACGCATAACGCCACCTTTGACTCCGGGAATATGGTGGAATATACGAGAGCCCACTACGACCTCCGCAAGACCATCGGCTCTGCCAAGCGGGAGTATAAGAACAGGGTGGAGGACAAATTCAAGAGCCATGACGTGAGGGGTGTGTGGAAGGGACTACAGACAATCACAGACTTCAGAGGGAGAACCAGCGGTGTAGAGAACTCCTCTACCTTCTTTGCTCGGTTCGACGTGAACGGCAGCCCGCCGAAGTCAGCGTTGCCTGAGGAGAGCAGCCTGCAGAACATCTCAGAGGCTGATGTGCGCAGAGCCTTCAAGCAGGTGGACATCCGGAAGGCGGTGGGCCCCGACCACATCCAGAGCATGCGCAGACCAGTTGTCTTCGCAGACATCTTCAACCTGTCCCTGTCCCAGGCTGTTGTTCCCGAGGTCTTCAAGATGTCCATCATTGTGCCTGTCCCGAAACACCCCAAGGTAACCTGCCTGAATGACCGGAGACCCGTAGCCCTCACCTCGATTGTCAGTCAATGCTTCATTTGTTCCATGTTGCCTGCCACGCTGGACCCATGGCAATTTGCGTACCGTTAAAACAGATCCACCGACGACGCCATTGCCATAGCACTTCACACCGCCCTTTCTCACCTGGAGGGGAAGAACTGTTGTGTGCGAATGCTGTTTGTGGACTTTAGCTCAGCGTTCAACACGATAGTTCCTGCCAAGCTTGACACCAAGCTCAGGAGTCTAGCCCTGCACCCGACCATGTGCAGCTGGATACTGGACTTCCTGTCGGGCCACCGCTAGGTGGTGAGTATGGGCAGCACCACCTCAGAGCCACTGATCCTCAACACTGGAGCCCCTCAGGGATGCGTGTTGAGCCCTCTCCTCTACTCCCTGTACACCCACGACTGCATGGCTATGCACAGCTCCAACGTCATCATCAAGTTTGCTGACGACACGACAGTGTTGGGACTGATCGCCGACGACAATGAGACAGCCTACAGGGAGGAGGTCGGATCACTGGCACAGTGGTGCCAAGAGAACAACCTCGCCCTCAACGTCAAGAAGACCAAGGAGCTGATCGTGGACTACAGGAAGTGGAGAGGAGAGCACACCCCCATCTCCATAGATGGTGTTGCAGTAGAGAGGGTCAGCAGCTTCAAGTTCCTCGGCGTGCACATCTCCGAGGACCTCACATGGACCACGCACACCACACATGTGGTGAAAAAGGACCAACAACGCCTGTATTTCTTCAGGCGACTGAGGAAATTCAACATGTGCCCCCGCATCCTCAGAACGTTCTACTCCAGTACCATCGAGAGTGTTCTCACAGGATGCATCACCGTCTGGTACGGGAACTGCACCGCACTCGAGCATATAACACTACAGAGGGTGGTGCGGATGGCCCAGTACATCGTTGGAGGTGAGCTTCCCTCCCTCCTGGATATATACACCAGGCGGTGCGTGGCCAAGGCGAAACGGATTACTAAAGACAATAACCACCCCAGCCACAAACTGTACACACTTCTACCGTCAGGCAGGTGATACAGCAGTATCAAGTGCCGCACGAGCAGACTCAGAGACAGCTTCCACCGTCAGGCCATCAGGCTGCTGAACAAGTTCGGCATCAATGTTGCTTGTGTTACTGCTGGTGCTAGGTCTGGTAGGAGTGCTAAGTTTTGGTGCTAGTGCTGGTGTTACTGCTAGTGCTAGTGCTACTGCTAGTGCTGGTCCTGGTGCTAAGTGTTAATGTTACTGCTGGTGATAGTGCTGGTAGTATTGCTAAATGTTGGTGCTAGTGCTAGTGTTACTGCTAGTGTTAGTCCTGGTGCCAACTGCTGGTGCTAGTGTTGTGTCGACTGTCTGAGAAGGTATTCTGTGAATGTCAGCATATAACAATGTATATTTTATTACATTGATTTATATGTGTATTGCTCCCCTTGATATTTTTTGTATACTGTATATTTTATTTTATTTTATTTTATTCTGAATTTCTATTCTAAATCTATTTCTATGTGTATTCTTTTAGAACTACTGTCGGCTGTCGGGCGTTTTTGCACATAAGATTTTCACTTACTGCTTATACTTGTGTAAACTGTGAAGTGACAATAAAAATACTTGAACTTGAACTATGGCATCATCAAAAGCAGGATGAAGAATTTTTCTTCCTCCGTCATGAAGCCAAAGCTTTGACTGCAGGAAGAGTGTACGATTTGAGCTTACACAGTACATTTTGCAGTCTTAAAGTAACACTTAAAGAGTTAAATTTACCATTATTCCCGAGTGTATTTGGTCCCATTCGGAATTGGTGGTAAATTGCCTCTTGCCCAAGAGTTAAATTAACTCTAAATAGAGTAAAAAATGCACTGACACTGTATACTGTTATATAAATGTAACACTACAGGTTAAATAACTCTGGAGAGTGTAAATATTATTCTCAGTAGTGTTGATAATTTACTCTTCTGTGGTAACAAATCAACTCTGATTGAGTTAAATTCCAATGCTCATTAACACTGCATTGAGTTATTAAAAGTTAACACTGGAGGGTCAAATAACTCTGATAAGTGTTGATGTTACACACGACTATGTTGATAATTTACTCTCTTGCTGTGAAAAACCAGCTCTGATAGAGTAAAATTCTAACACCCATTAACACTGCTCAGTGTGTCTGAAACTTGACACTATTTGTGAAAATAAATCTTTGTGTTAATTTTACACTTAATTTACTCATTTGTAGTGTCAAATTACATCTAACCAAATTTGTTTTAATATTGCTTTTTCAAATATACCATTGAGTAAAAATCACAAGTTACCACAAAATAATGCATTTAACAACTTTATTTTCAGCTCCCAACTATGTCAGGCCAAAATATCAAAACATCTCAATACAAAACCACTTTAAAACATTGATCATAGGTCTGCATAAAAACGGCAATATGGAACAACATACAAGGAGGAATCTGTCATTCCATACTTCATTTGAACATCAAATGGTTTGAAGTAACACAGCTCATTTATGTTGAACACCTTTAGAACCCTGTCTGGATGCAGCCTGACTTTAAAGGAATGGTAATGTTGATCAAAACACATGGTTTCCATCAGTTTTCCACAGAGCAATCTTTTACAGCAATAGTCTTGATTTTACAAAACACAGGCATCTCAAATGCTACCTCAGTACAGATAATGAAGTCACGGCGGTACTCTGTACCATGATGTTTTATCCACTTGGCAAAAAACACACTGGTTGACAATACAGCTCCAAATTCTAATGCAATCTCTGGACCTTCTTTGAACTCACTAAGTGTCACCATCTTGCCTAGCCCTAAAGTTAATCTTTCCTTGCTGAAGGTCTCCCAATACTTGTTTTTTAAATAAATTATGTTTGGCTTCATAACGCATGCACCACATGTGCAGAATTGGGCCGATGTTCCTTGTATTACGAGGATGGTCATGCCTTCTGACAGGACTGGTGAAAATATAATGTTAACAATCTGCAGAAGCAAAAGATGCCAGTATTAAATCACAGTATTAAATCTGTCTGTATTAAATCACCAAATAGCAAAGGCATATTGCGCAATAACCACCAAGACTGTATGGCATTCAACCCCAAATCATTACTTCCATCAAACAACTTTACCCTTGGCGGAGGGTTTCACTGCTGATTGTAACCATAGTCAAAATATGTATTCTACAAGCCAGTTGTTGTTGCCATTTAGGAAGTTGTCCTGAATGTACTGCAGAACAAGTTTCACCTCAAACTGAGCAACCCCCTCTAAAATATCATGCATTATATCTACAGAAATATGGTTGGCTGTGTTGAAATACTGAAGTGAATTCAACAGACAAATGCGTTTCACACCATATATATGAGGTAGTGTAGGATCTGTTTGTATAGTTTGCACACACAGTGCTGTGTATGCATCTCAATAGTTCTTAGTACAACTTCCGGATCATCGGCGGTAGTGCGGTAGTGCGGTGGAGCTTGACCCCCAGATTCTCTGCTACCGCTGCCCACAGTTCCGAAGTAAACTGCGGGCCACGGTCAGAGGAGAGATCAGCAGGGGTGCCGTAGCGGGAGACCCACACCGCGATGAACGCCCGGGCCAGGTCGGGGGCCGTCGTTGAGGAGAGCGGGACTGCCTCCGGCCAGCGAGTCGTCCTGTCCACCATGGTAAAGAGGTAGGTATAACCGTGCGAGGGGGGCAGGGGTCCTACCAGATCCACGTTGATATGGTCGAACCTCCGCTCGGGCACAGAGAACTGTTCCAGGGGGGCCTTGACGTGGTGATGCACCTTGGCGCGTTGGCAGGCAGTGCAAGTGTCGACCCAGGCCCTGACATCTCTCTTGAGCCCGTGCCAGACGAACTTCTGTGACACCAGCCGTGAGGACGGTTTCCTACCGGGGTGAGATAAGCCGTGCACCGCCTCGAAGACGGGGCGTCTCCAGTTGGCGGGGACCACCGGTCGTGGCTTACCCGTGGAGACATCGCACAGGAGCGTGGCCCCTGCATCACTAAAGAGTACCTCCTCCAGGCGCAGCCCCGTGTCCGACGACTTGAGAGCTTGGACGGAGGGGTCGGTGGCCTGATCCACAGCCATGCGGGAGTAGTCCAAGTTCAGCTGGACCGCACCGACCACCGCCCTGGAGAGACAATCCGCGACTTGGTTGGACTTTCCAGCAACGTGCTGGATGTCTGTGGTGAACTCTGAGATGTAGGAGAGCTGGCACTGCTGGCGGTCTGACCACGGCTCTGTGACCTTGGACATGGCGTGTGTGAGCGGCTTGTGGTCCACGTAGGCCGTAAACTCGCGGCCTTCCAGTAAAAAACGGAAGTGTCTGACCGCGAGCCACAGTCCGAGGAGCTCCCTGTCGAAGGTGCTGTACTTGCGCTCTCTGGGAGACAGCTGGCGGCTGAAGAAAGCGAGTGGCTGCCAGGCGTCGCCAACCCACTGCTCGTACACCGCACCCACAGCAAAGTCAGACGCGTCCGTGGTGAGAGCGGTGGGCGCAGAGGGTGAGGGGTGGGCCAACATGGCAGCGCGGGCCAGGGCCGCCTTGGTGTCCTGAAAGGCCTTGACACGCTCCGCCGTCCAGTCGACCGGTTGCTTCAGAGTCTTGCCCTTCTGGGCGTCGTACAGCGGTTGCAGGATGTGAGCAATGTGGTGGAGGAATCGATAGTAGAAGGTCACCATCCCGATGAACCCCTTGAGCTCGCTGACTGTGCGGGGGCGTGGGAAGGCAGCGACGGCTTCCACCTTCGAGGGGAGGGGGGTCACACCCTCCGCTGTGACCCGGTGCCCGAGAAAGTCTATGGCTTCCCGTCCGAAATCACACTTCGCCGGATTGACAATCAGCCCATGTTGGCTGAGCCGCGTGAAGAGGGTCCGGAGGTGGGACAGGTGCTCCTCTTCCGTGGTGCTCGCGACGAGGATGTCATCCAAGTAGACGAAGAGGAAGGGCAGGTCCTGGAGCACCGAGTGCATGAGGCGTTGGAAGGTCTGCGCCGCGTTCTTCAGGCCGAACGGCATCCGCAGAAACTCGAAGAGTCCAAAAGGCGTGACGACGGCTGTCTTAGGGACGTCCTCGGGGTGCACCGGCACCTGATGGTACCCCCGTAACTTTGGAGAAAAAGCGTTTCCCCGCCAGGTGCGCTGAAAAATCCTGGATATGCGGGACCGGGTAGCGGTCAGGCTTGGACGCGTCGTTGAGGCGGCGGTAGTCCCCACATGGGCGCCACCCGCCGTCTGGCTTAGGGACGATGTGTAGTGGAGACGCCCAGGGGCTGTTCGAGCGCCGAACGATGCCCACCTGCTCCATGTGCTCAAACTCTGCCCTGGCGACGGACAGCTTCTCCGGGTTGAGGCGCCTGGCCCTGGCGTGGAGGGGAGGCCCGTTGGTCTCGATGTGGTGCTCCACTCCGTGTTTCACCGTGGGCGCGGAGAAGGTGGGCTTAGTGAGGTCGGGGTATTCAGCGAGCAGCCGAAGGTACTGGTCGCTTTCGGCAAGCGTGTTGGACAACCCGCTGTAGACCGCCTCCCCCTGCGTACAGGCAAAGGAAGCGAAAGTCTGTGAGTCGACTAGGCGCCTGTTCCCCACGTCCACTAACAGGTTATGGGCGCACAGAAAATCTGCGCCAAGGAGGGGAAGTGTGACAGCTGCGACGACAAAATCCCAGGTAAAGCGTTGTCCTCCGAAGCACACGTCCACCGCTCTAGTGCCGTAAGAACGGATAGGCGTGCCGTCCGCACCCACCAACTGCGGACTCTGCTCTCCCTTCGCCACCTCCGATTTCCCTGACGGAATGATACTCCACTGGGCACCTGTGTCACACAGGAACCTGCGACCGGAGACAGTGTCTTGTATGAAGAGCAGCCTGTTGGCGACACCAGCGCTCAGGGCCACTACCGAGCACCGGCTCCGTCGTTTTGCAAGGTGATCGGCACCGATTGGCCTTGGCGCCAAAAGTGGCATGGTAGGAACAATGGCCCGCCGCGTTACCCTGCTGGCCAGAGGGTCTGGCGTCGTCCTTCGTCCTCCTGCGACGGTCCGGTGGCGGGGCAGCCGCGGGAGCTAGCAGGTCGGGGGACCATTGAGGCATGGCCAAGACGAAGCGGTCCGCCTCCCTGGCCAGGGCGCGGGGTTCTACGATGGTGGTGTTAGCCAGCGCCATCCTGACCTGAGCTGGCAGTGTGCGCATGAACAGCTCTGTGAAGAGGATCATGGGGTCTTCTGTGCCGAGCAGGTTTAGCATCCTCTCCATGCGTGCAGAGGGCCTCTCGTCTCCCAAGTCCGACATGGCAAATAGGCGACGCACCCTCTCCGCAGTGGACAGTTCAAATGTCTCCAGGAGCAGGGCCTTGAGGCGTTGATATTTGTTTGTTGTCGGGGGGTCAGACAAAAAACCCACCACCCGAGCTGCGGTGGAGCTGCCCAACATAGCCACGGCATGGTTATACCGGTCGTCATCGTCGGTGATGTTGCTCTTGTTGAAATTCGCCTCTACAATAGCAAACCATGCAGCAGGCGTTGAGTCCCAGAACTCTGGTAGTTTGAGAGTGGGAGTGTGCGCACCACGTGTCATCCTGACAGGGGATGGTGATGGCTGCCGCTGTTGTGAACGTCTTCCTCGCCCGGTCATCTCGTTGAGTTGCAGTGTTCGCTCGCTAAGTTTTTGTAAACAAATAAATAACAAAAACGAACATCGGGGTCACCAATGTAGTGCCGGAGGAAAGGAAGGACGTAGGCAGTATAAACTAACTGTTTTTAATCCAAACAAACAGGTAACACTCTCAGTGAAATGGCAGAATTTGTTCGCATGCGTTAGAGTCCAGAACAGGAAGTGCAACCACAATAAATGTCCCCTCTGGCCCCAGTGCCAGATCTGGTTCCCCCCCCCACTACACAACCCACAGCAAGAGGAGAACGTGAACCCATTATGTAGTCACTACAGTACCATGAATCATGTGTTTAAACATGGGAATTTGAAGTCCCTCTGTACTTTCAGATCATTAACAAGTGGCTCAAGTATCAAATTAAAACCATAACGCTTGATGTCCTGTGCATGGAAAAGAGCATACACATGAATATTAATCAGAGGAATTAAAGATTGGGGTAAAATTCCTTAATGTAAAATATATAGCACCTAATTTATGTACACCCTTTTTAGAGCCCAAGGGATTTGACGTTTCAAAGTCATCATAAAACAGCAGAATCTACACGGCATCTTTTTCTATAGAAAATAGGGCACTTTCTTTCAAATAGGTGGCATCTCTCAAGTCTGCATACACACCTTCCTTGGGCATGTGCCTGGGCTTGAACATGTTTGCAAGTTCTGGGTTTTGAAAAAATTGTCTTCAGTGTTCCCAAAATGGGAACATATGCAAACTTATCAGTTCCAATAACCTGGTCATACAGTTGTGTTCAAAATAATAGCAGTGAGTAAAGCTCAAAATCCTTATAATAGCTTTTATTTCCATACATGCAAATGCATTGGGAACACTGCACATTCTATTCCAAATCAAAACATGAAGAAACTTTGTTATTACTTTACAGAATTGGACGATTGGACTACATTCCACAATTCCTCTGCATTTCTTGGTTTTGCCTCAGAAACAGCATATTTGAGTTGGATTAAGGTCCGGGGATTGGGCTGGCCACTCCATAACATTAATCTTGTTGGTCTGGAACCAAGATGCTGCTCGCTTACTGGTGTGTTTGGGGTCGTTGTCTTGTTGAAACACCCGTTTCAAGGGCATTTCCTTTTCGGCATAAGGCAACATGACCTCTTCAAGTATTTTGATGTATTCAAACTGATCCATGATCCCTGGTATGCGATAAATAGGCCCGACACCATAGTATGAGAAACATCCACATATCATGATGCTTGCGCCACCATGCTTCACAGTGTACTGTGGCTTGAATTCAGTGTTTGGGGGTCATCTGACAAACTGGCTGTGGCCCCTAGACCCAAAAAGAACAATCTTGCTTTCATCTGTCCACAAAATGTTGCGCCATTTCTCTTTAGGCCAGTCAATGTGTTCTTTGGCAAATTTGAACCTCTTCAGCACGTCGTTTTTTCAACAATGGGACTTTGCAGGGGCTTCTTGCCGATAGATTGGCTTCACATAGGCGTCTTCTAATTGTTACAGTACTCACAGGTAACTTTAGACCTTCTTTGATCACCCTGGAGCTGATCATTGGCTGAGTCTTTGCCATTTTGGCTATTCTTCGATCCATTTGAATGGTAGTTTTCTGTTTTCTTCCACGTCTTTCTGGTTTTTGTTGTCATTTTAAAGCATTTGAGATCATTTTAGCTGAGCAGCCTATAATTTTCTGCACTTCTTTATATGTTTTCCCCTCTCCAATCAACAAAGTACGCTGTTCTTCTGAACAATGTCTGGAACGATCCATTTTACTCAGATTTTCAGAGAGAAATGCACTATAACCAGCATGTACAACATTTGCTGCCTTTGTCCTTAAATAAGGGCCACCTGTTTGACACCTGTTTTTTCACAGAATGAATGACCTCAGTAATTGAACTCCACACTGCTATTATTTTGAACACGCCCCTTTCAATTACTGACTCAATTACACAGAATCAGCAGCATGCTTGTCATGACTGTTGGGTCTGTTGGTTTTCTATTACTACACCTACTCGTAGATTATTTGCCATGTAGAAATATAATTTATACCAAAAACAGTGATTGATCTGGTTAGTGATGTTGGACTGCTATTATTTTGTATGTCCCATTAAGTTTTGTTTCTTCTGCTGTCAAATCGTGTGCCAAGCACCTTTTCAACGGGTTCAACATTACCCCATTTCTCTGTGAAGTGTTTGTTTCGTTTAGCTTCTGAATTTAAGGGTGTGAATGGGTCTTCCAACTTTTGGAAAGATTGTACTATTTTGTTCTTATTTTCTGTGTCCTGTGGAGATAAGCACTGTAAAGCTGCATCTTTAGCCTGACTATGAATCTCAAAAAACTATTCATCCATGGATGAGACAAAACTATTTACATTACACTGGCTTAATCCAGCTGCTTTGAGTTGTGCGACAGCAGTGGCACGCATATCTAGAGTGCTCCTATTGGACTTTCTCAACAGTTCAGATGTTGTGGCTGTCTCATCTACATTAGCTGTCACCGCCTCTCCAGCACTACTTAAATTAACATCAGTGTCAATATACTCTGTGTGTTTGGTGTTTAAATGTTTCCTAAAACCAGAAAAAGTACCAAACACACGACCATATCCAGTCTGAACACATTTAAGGCAAAGATTTTTTCCAGGCAAGTAACCGTGAACTACTCGTAAATGACTCAGCCTGACAAACAAAACAGGAGGATGGAGGAGAAACTTCAAGCACTAATGAAGCAACCTCGCCATAACTTCAGCAACACGGGGACTCTCCTTGACTTTGCCAACATCAATGTTGTACATAGTGGTCTGGATGAATGTGTCCATGTTGTGGAGCATGGTGCCAAACACAAAATGTGCCTTAAAAAGTTCATCCAAAGCACCAAGAGAAGAGGTTGACCTACAAGGTATGGCGAGATAGGGTTGAGTGCTGGTAGTGATGGTATTGAGATGTTCTTGGATGCTTGTTCCAGTTTGAGAATACAAACACACATGGAGAGACGATAAGAATGACATGGTAGGGCTGAACAGTTAATCCAAATTTTATCAAAATCGCAATATGGCCGACTGCAATTTTCAAATCACAGGAGGCACAATATTTGTGTGTCAAAATATCATTTGAAATTAAACATTGACGTGCTGCAGAGATGTCCTGGTCATATTCTACAGACTTAAGAATTATCTTTGTTCAGTACAGATACCTGTAAAAACCACACCAAATTCATTTTAATACAAATACAACATATCGCAATTGTCAAAACAATCACAATTAGATATTAAAAAAAAATTGTTCAGCCCTATTACATGGTTGTAGAATTATAATAAAAAATTCATAAATTAGGAAAAAATACAAACCTTCTTGAAGACCACAAGATGCTTCTCTGCTTGGGACGCCGAGAACCTTTCCTGGTCTCTTCTGGCCCTGAGAAGAGGGTGGAATCAAGTGTAACAGCAGTAAAACTGATGAGAGGTCACTGTCCCAACCTGTAACACAAGTTTGCAGCATTTTTACAAAATACAGAAAACACAGCAGTTCTATATCATCACAAGAAGCTCTCCCACTCTAAAAATCTTTACGGCTGAACCAAACACTTCAGTGCTTTTGAGGTGTTGTTCAATATACAGTACCAGTCAAAAGTTTGGATGCACGTTCTCATCCCACTATTATAATTGGAGAGCGGTTTGGGTGTTTGTGTGTCCAACCATGGAGGAGAGGAGACAAGGAGAGGAGAGGGGAGAGGAGACAATGAGAAGAGAGGAGAGGAGAGGACAGGAGACAAGGGGAAGAGAGGAGAGGAGGAGAGGAGACAATGAGAGGAGAGGAGAGGAGACAATGAGCAAGGAGAGGAGAGGAGGAGGTTATACATTCTAGTTCAAGGGAATGGGAAGGTACAGTATGTCTAAACTTTTAACTGGTACTATATACAAAATGTCCTTACATTTTTCACAGACACATTATTTTTATATCTCAATCCAGCTTTAAGTATTATGTTGATATGGACAGTAAATGTGTATACATGATAGATGATGTCGATATATTACAAGTCTATGAGTGCAATACAACAAGAACAGTATGCTTACAAGCAGCTTACCAAAGTCAACATCCACTTGTAGTGCCATCCTCAGGAGGATCAGCTGCCAGCAGCAGGATGGAAGCTCACTGATTGATGGAAGCTTTCTGCATTGTTGGATGATCTTTTTCTTGAATGTGGTCGGCCACCTCTCCAGAACCTTGCCTGATACACCCTCTCTAAACAACAGAACAAAATCCTGTTCAACTTGGGGATGTTGGGTGACAATTTCAGGATTTCACAGCCAACCAAAGTTAATAGGTGCTAGTTGTTTGAGTATCACTACAATATACATCTGTCTAAAAAAATATATAAAATTGTCATAACACTCAAAATAAAGACAATTACCAAGCCTTTGATGTCTTTGAAATGTGGAAAGTCAGACAGTATGTTGCTTGGTGTCGAGGATCATGTTGCGGTGATAGACAAATATCAGCTTCATCTTCTTCTTGACCGTGTCATCAGCTGAATGTTTCATCGGTGAGATAGCTTCCTTGCACTCATCTTCGCTCAGGGCAGTCTCTGGAACAAATTGGGACTCTCGTCTGACAGTTGGTCCTCCAGACATGTCTTCACCAGATGGTCCTTCGGCTGATGCTACACAATATGGGCCAAAATCTTTTCAGGAAAAAGAAAAACATCCCAGAAGATATTTTTGGAAAATGTTGTACATAAAGAATAGAATAGAATAGAAAATAACTTTATTAATCTCGAAGGAAATTATTGTGCCAGGTTGCATAGATACTGTATGCATAGTTGCATACAGTACAATACAACAATATGGAAAAGAGAATAATAAAAATAAACTAACAGATTTACAAATGTACAGTTAAAATATACAAATATGTAGGCAAGGTAAGATATAATAATAATAATAATAATAATAATAATAATAATAATAATAATAATAATAAGCACATGATAGAGTATTGCACATGATGTTGGACAGTAATATTAATCTTGCACGTAATACTGAGGAAAGTGCACATGATATTGAGAGGTAATATTGCACATTATATTGCTGTGTTCATTGTCTTGTATTTCAACTGTCCTTCCCACAGAGGGGGGAGGAGTTATAGAGTTTGATGGCCACAGGCAGAAAGGACCTCCTGTGGCGTTCTGTGGTGCACCTCGGTATCTCAGTCTACGGCTGAAGGTGTTCTGGTATGACTCCAGTGTGGCGTGCAGGGGATGGGAGGCGTTGTGTTAAGGGGTTGTGTGGAGGTGAGACCCAGGCGCACAGCAACAGAGGAGGCGTAGTTGAGAGACAGGCCCAAAGGGCGGTTTAATTCAAAAACAAAAGGGATTGCCACACAAGATGCCACATGGACTACGGGGATCCGGGCAGGACTCTGCGGGCTGGCTCCAGCTCAGCGGGGAGGTCCGGAATGCTGTAGCTTAGGGGACGATCTGGCGCCGAGTGGAGCGCCGGCCAGGTTCTTGTAGTGCGGGCGGTGATTGCCGATCAGGGGCAGGTGCGGTGATTGGGAATGGGGATCCGGTGCGGGGACTCGCGCTGTGTGCAGCGTCAGCGCCGCTCCACCGTTGCGCCTGCGCCGACGTGCCGGGAATCTCCGACTCCGACAGGTGGGAGGAGCCTGCCGAGAGGACAGGGCCGGCGGGGGATGGGGAACGCGAGCGCCCGGCAGCCGGGGGGAACTCCGGAGAGAAGGAGCGCCGTATGCCCGGACCACGGCGGCGCGCAGAGGAGCGTGCAGGGCGTGTAGCGGGAGGAGAAAGGAGTGGGCGTGGAGGCGAGGACGGGTGAGCCGTAACACGTTGTCCATAATACTGAGCATCCTCCTCTCCGAGACCTCCACCAAAGACTCCAATTCCACTTCCAGGACAGAACCCACTTTCCTGATGAGCTTATTGAGTCTAGCGTCGGCTGCCTTCTCCCTGCTGCCCCAGCACACAACAGCGTAGAAGATTGTAATGGAAAATGTCCATAGGGCCTCTCCGAGGGCATAATGTTCCTTGAATAGGTTGTCTACACAACAGACATACCTTAACTTGGAGAATTGCCACGACAATTTGGGGGCTCGTCCGGGATTTTTAACTTGAGTCTTTTTCAGCCTAGTCTTCCAGGTGAACCGTTTTTATCTTTACTATATATTAGTTATCTTCTATTAGTTATCAAGGCCTCGCAGTACCTCAATCCCGGTACGGTTCACTCTTGTTCCATTCCCATCGGATCCCGCTCGCTTTACTGTTACCTTGATCCTAGTAACCTACGGGATACCCTATCGTTATTCGATTAATGTTTCCAAAACTATTAATAAACCCGTCGGTCCTTTCGCGAATATAGCGAGTCTTCGTACCTTGTACTTGTCCGGCCCTGGTCAGCCTTTTCCCACAAACTATTTTCCTAAAAATAATAGCGAACAAGTCCTTTCGGCGTTCGCCGGCGTGCCTCTCGGGGCCGGCCGCTATCGCTTTCGTTCGGGCGGTCCATTTCCCGTCGAACTTTCCCGTCCGGTCCTTTCCCCGTCGGGTCCGCTCGCCGCGGGTCCATCGCGGCGCGGTCGTCATTTCGGCGCCCGCGGGCCGCGTCGGGGCCGCCGATTCGGCTGTTCGTTTGTTGCTTCCATCTGTGCTAGGCGCTTATGTCTCTTCGTTTCTGCTTCGGTGAGTTGGTCTGTAGGTTGCATTTTGTGCCGGCCGGGTGCTTTTTGTGTTGGGGCGTGAGATTTGGGGCATTTTGTTAATAGTTTACGCTTTCGCGCGGATTTTTGTGATGCTGCTACTGCGGGTGCGCGCGGCATGATTGGCGATATGATGTGTAGCGCGGTGGCGTTGGAGGTGAGTTGAAATTTTTGTTTTGGTCGGATTTTCTTGCCGCTGCGCGCTCTTTTCGGCGCCGCCGGGATTTGACCGCTATGTTTTCTAGTTTTTTTTCAGCTTCGGATTCGGTCTTCCATTGGGTTCTCTGGGTGTAGTGGACTTCTGTTATTGCATTTTCTTGATCACTTAATAGTATGTCGTGCTCGCGTGTCTGTAGTTTCGCGTTGTTGCGATGGTAAATTTCGGCCTTTCGTTTCCGATTTTTGTTGAGTGGATGTGGTTGTATTGGTACCGTTATAGTCTTGATTAGTGGGTTTTTTTATATCGCTATCCCGATATTTCTGTGGCGAGTTTTGTATGTTATTCTTTTGAGGTTGGTGATATCCGTCGTTGTTTTGCGCCTTTTTTTTCGATTCGTTTGAGTGGTTCTCGCATCGTGGTTTGTCGTAGGGGCGGTTGTGTCTGTGACAGGGTATGTTGAGACTGTGGTGCGTGTCTGTGTACCTTTCGAAGCTGTGTCGTGGTTATTCCTTGCGTTTGCTTGTTGTTAGGTTAGATGTCTGTTACATTTGTTTGGATGTGAGTTGCTTGCTTTCCCCCTCGTCGCCGCCTCCTTTCGCCCGCCCGGGCGCTGGTCCGCGCGCGCCGCGCCCGCGCGCCGGACTATTAATAAACCCGTCGGTCCTTTCGCGAATATAGCGAGTCTTCGTACCTTGTACCTGTCCGGCCCTGGTCAGCCTTTTCCCACAAACTATTTTCCTAAAAATAGCGAACCAGTTATAATCCACAAACTATTTTCCTAAAAATAGCGAACCAGTTATAATCCACAAACTATTTTCCTAAAAATAGCGAACCAGTTATAATCCACAAACTATTTTCCTAAAAATAGCGCCTCTTAATTTGCACAAGTATTGATCTCATTCGCCGTGTTCTTTTTCCCTCAGGATTTCTTATTGAGATATCCTCAGTCCATCTCCCAGGCGCCCTCGTCTCACTCCAGTATGCTGGTTACAGTCACTGGCAGGAGGTAGAGCTCCGGAGACTCAAGTCACCGGCCGTGCACGGTTCACCTGGTAGTGATGGTATTGAGATGTTCTTGGATGCTTGTTCCAGTTTGAGAATACAAACACACATGGAGAGACGATAAGAATGACATGGTAGGGCTGAACAGTTAATCCAAATTTTATCAAAATCGCAATATGGCCGACTGCAATTTTCAAATCACAGGAGGCACAATATTTGTGTGTCAAAATATCATTTGAAATTAAACATTGACGTGCTGCAGAGATGTCCTGGTCATATTCTACAGACTTAAGAATTATCTTTGTTCAGTACAGATACCTGTAAAAACCACACCAAATTCATTTTAATACAAATACAACATATCGCAATTGTCAAAACAATCACAATTAGATATTAAAAAAAAATTGTTCAGCCCTATTACATGGTTGTAGAATTATAATAAAAAATTCATAAATTAGGAAAAAATACAAACCTTCTTGAAGACCACAAGATGCTTCTCTGCTTGGGACGCCGAGAACCTTTCCTGGTCTCTTCTGGCCCTGAGAAGAGGGTGGAATCAAGTGTAACAGCAGTAAAACTGATGAGAGGTCACTGTCCCAACCTGTAACACAAGTTTGCAGCATTTTTACAAAATACAGAAAACACAGCAGTTCTATATCATCACAAGAAGCTCTCCCACTCTAAAAATCTTTACGGCTGAACCAAACACTTCAGTGCTTTTGAGGTGTTGTTCAATATACAGTACCAGTCAAAAGTTTGGATGCACGTTCTCATCCCACTATTATAATTGGAGAGCGGTTTGGGTGTTTGTGTGTCCAACCATGGAGGAGAGGAGACAAGGAGAGGAGAGGGGAGAGGAGACAATGAGAAGAGAGGAGAGGAGAGGACAGGAGACAAGGGGAAGAGAGGAGAGGAGGAGAGGAGACAATGAGAGGAGAGGAGAGGAGACAATGAGCAAGGAGAGGAGAGGAGGAGGTTATACATTCTAGTTCAAGGGAATGGGAAGGTACAGTATGTCTAAACTTTTAACTGGTACTATATACAAAATGTCCTTACATTTTTCACAGACACATTATTTTTATATCTCAATCCAGCTTTAAGTATTATGTTGATATGGACAGTAAATGTGTATACATGATAGATGATGTCGATATATTACAAGTCTATGAGTGCAATACAACAAGAACAGTATGCTTACAAGCAGCTTACCAAAGTCAACATCCACTTGTAGTGCCATCCTCAGGAGGATCAGCTGCCAGCAGCAGGATGGAAGCTCACTGATTGATGGAAGCTTTCTGCATTGTTGGATGATCTTTTTCTTGAATGTGGTCGGCCACCTCTCCAGAACCTTGCCTGATACACCCTCTCTAAACAACAGAACAAAATCCTGTTCAACTTGGGGATGTTGGGTGACAATTTCAGGATTTCACAGCCAACCAAAGTTAATAGGTGCTAGTTGTTTGAGTATCACTACAATATACATCTGTCTAAAAAAATATATAAAATTGTCATAACACTCAAAATAAAGACAATTACCAAGCCTTTGATGTCTTTGAAATGTGGAAAGTCAGACAGTATGTTGCTTGGTGTCGAGGATCATGTTGCGGTGATAGACAAATATCAGCTTCATCTTCTTCTTGACCGTGTCATCAGCTGAATGTTTCATCGGTGAGATAGCTTCCTTGCACTCATCTTCGCTCAGGGCAGTCTCTGGAACAAATTGGGACTCTCGTCTGACAGTTGGTCCTCCAGACATGTCTTCACCAGATGGTCCTTCGGCTGATGCTACACAATATGGGCCAAAATCTTTTCAGGAAAAAGAAAAACATCCCAGAAGATATTTTTGGAAAATGTTGTACATAAAGAATAGAATAGAATAGAAAATAACTTTATTAATCTCGAAGGAAATTATTGTGCCAGGTTGCATAGATACTGTATGCATAGTTGCATACAGTACAATACAACAATATGGAAAAGAGAATAATAAAAATAAACTAACAGATTTACAAATGTACAGTTAAAATATACAAATATGTAGGCAAGGTAAGATATTCAGACAGCGAAAACAATTTGGCATAATTGAAGTGTAATATTATTGGACATGACATTAAGAATATTGCACATGATGATGAGAGGAGATGAGAGGTAGTGTTATAGATAATATTTATAGACACATGATAATAATAATAATAATAATAATAATAATAATAATAATAATAATAATAATAAAGCACCCTGATAGAGTATTGCACATGATGTTGGACAGTAATATTAATCTTGCACGTAATACTGAGGAAAGTGCACATGATATTGAGAGGTAATATTGCACATTATATTGCTGTGTTCATTGTCTTGTATTTCAACTGTCCTTCCCACAGAGGGGGGAGGAGTTATAGAGTTTGATGGCCACAGGCAGAAAGGATCTCCTGTGGCGTTCTGTGGTGCACCTCGGTAGTCTCAGTCTACGGCTGAAGGTGTTCTGGTATGACTCCAGTGTGGCGTGCAGGGGATGGGAGGCGTTGTGTTAAGGGGTTGTGTGGAGGTGAGACCCAGGCGCACAGCAACAGAGGAGGCGTAGTTAAGAGACAGGCCCAAAGGGCGGTTTAATTCCAAAACAAAAGGGATTGCCACACAAGATGCCACATGGACTACGGGGATCCGGGCAGGACTCTGCGGGCTGGCTCCCGCTCAGCGGGGAGGTCCGGAATGCTGTAGCTTAGGGTACGATCTGGCGCCGAGTGGAGCGCCGGACAGGTTCTTGTAGTGCGGGCGGTGATTGCCGATCAGGGACAGGTGCGGTGATTGGGAACGGGGATCCAGTGCGGCCGGGGACTCGCGCTGTGTGCAGCGTCAGCGCCGCTCCACCGTTGCGCCTGCGCCGACGTGCCGGGAATCTCCGACTCCGACAGGTGGGAGGAGCCTGCCGAGAGGACAGGGCCGGCGGGGGATGGGGAACGCGAGCGCCCGGCAGCCGGGGGAACTCCGGAGAGAAGGAGCGCCGTATGCCCAGACCACGGCGGCGCGCAGAGCGTGCAGGGCGTGTAGCGGGAGGAGAAAGGAGTGGGCGTGGAGGCGAGGACGGGTGAGCCGTAACACGTTGTCCATAATACTGAGCATCCTCCTCTCCGAGACCTCCACCAAAGACTCCAATTCCACTTCCAGGACAGAACCCACTTTCCTGATGAGCTTATTGAGTCTAGCGTCGGCTGCCTTCTCCCTGCTGCCCCAGCACACAACAGCGTAGAAGATTGTAATGGAAAATGTCCATAGGGCCTCTCCGAGGGCATAATGTTCCTTGAATAGGTTGTCTACACAACAGACATACCTTAACTTGGAGAATTGCCACGACAATTTGGGGGCTCGTCCGGGATTTTTAACTTGAGTCTTTTTCAGCCTAGTCTTCCAGGTGAACCGTGCACGGCCGGTGACTTGGGTCCCGGAGCTCTACCTCCTGCCAGTGACTGTAACCAGCATACTGGAGTGAGACGAGGGCGCCTGAGGAGAGAGACTGAGGATATCTCAATAAGAAATCCTGAGGGAAAAAGAACACGGCGAATGAGATCAATACTTGTGCAAATTAAGAGGCGCTATTTTTAGGAAAATAGTTTGTGGATTATAACTGGTTCGCTATTTTTAGGAAAATAGTTTGTGGATTATAACTGGTTCGCTATTTTTAGGAAATAGTTTGTGGTTAGTGGAAATAACTGATTCGCCCTTCTGTCTGACTCTCACTAAGATTCGACAAGTATAGACCAACTATGGATCGATATCTAAAAACACAGTTAGGCCTCGCGTGTGATGAGGAACAGGTCAGAGTAATGCCGTCTCGATCGTTAGCTTTGGCAATATCCTTACGGAGCTAGCGTACCAATCGGTGTTTTCTCACGTGACAGCGATGACGAGGGGCAGATTAGACCATCGCGTAGCTCGCCTACTTGGACGCTATTGTTCTCACTGGCCATCACTCAGGGGAGTGCCCGTGCGGCCGTAAAGACGTAGCACCCGTACTTGGTACGTTAGCTTAGCCAACAACCGGGCCTCAATTCCATATAGTTCTCCCATTGTTTTCGCTCAACGAATATAATCCGGAGATAAAATAATTGTGTCCAGTACTATTTGCAGATAATCTTCCTGGCCATAAACTCTATAACTCCTCCCTATAACTCCCCCCTACAAGACAATGAACACAGCAATATAATGTGCAATAGTACCTCTCAACATCATGTGCAATTTAGCCAGTTTTACGTGCAATATTATTAATATTACTGTCCAACATCATGTGCAATACTCTATCATGTGCTATATTATTATTATTATCATCATGCTGTCTATAAATACTATCTATAACACTACCTCTCATCTCCTCTCATCATCATGTGCAAAATTGTTAATGTCATGTCCAATAATGTTTCACTTCAATCATGCCAAATTGTTTTTGCTGTCGGAATATCTTACCTTGCCTACATATTTGTATATTTTAACTGTAAATTTGTAAATCCGTTAGTTTATTTTTATTATTCTGTTGTTTTCCATATTGTTATATTGTTTTATTGTACTGTATCGCTATGTAACCTGGCACAAGAATTTCCTTCGGGATAAATAAAGTTATATTCTTTTCTATTCTTATATTCCTCGACAATGCCCACCTCGGTCCCCCTGATGCTGACCAGTTTCGGGTGAGTCGGTTGCTTCCTGAAAACAACCACCAACTCCTTAGTCTTAGAGATGTTGAGTTGTAGGTGATTTAGTCCACACCACTCCACGAAACTGTCCACCACTCCTGTACTCAGATTCCTGCCCCTTTCTGGTACAGCCCACAATGGCAGAGTCATCCGAAAACTTCTGCAGGTGGCAGGACTGTGAGCTGTATCTGAAGTCTGAGGTGTAGAGTGTGAACAGGAAGGGGGACAGGACTGTCCCCTGAGTTGCTCCCGTGTTGCTCACTGTAGTGTCTGACATGATGCTCTGCAGCCTCACATACTGTGGCCGACCTGTGAGGTAGTTGGTAATCAAGGCCACTAGTGGAGCGTCCACCTGCGTGTCCAGCAGCTTCGTCCCAAGTAGGGCAGGCTTTATGGTGTTGAAAACGCTTGAGAAGTCAAATAATGTGACTCTCACAATGCTGCCTGCCTCCTCCAGGTGAGAATAAGCCCTGTGCAGCAGGTAGATGACGGCGTCTTCCACTCCAATGCGAGGCTGGTAGGCGAACTGCAGAGGGTCCAGTGATGCTTCGACTAGTGCACGGATGTGCTTCAGGACTAGCCTCTCCAGCGACTTCATCACATGTGAGGTCAAGGCCACAGGTCTGTTGTCACTGTGGCTGCTTGCGTGTCTTTTCTTGGGGACAGGAACCAGGCATGATGTTTTCCACAGGACAGGGACGATCGTCATGCTCAGGCTCATGTTGAAGATGTGCTGGAAGACGCCACACAGCTGAGTCGCACACACCTTGAGCACTCTGGGCCCTGGGGCCTTGCCTGGGCGTAGTCTGCCTAGTTCACTTCTCACATCCTCAGCCGTGATGGTGATTGGCCTTGGAGAGAGGAGAGGGAGGAGAGGAGAGGGGGGAGAGCAAGCGGGGAGAGGGGAGGGGAGGAGAGGGGAGAGGGGAGAGCATCACAGGAGGAGCTGGGGGCAGGGTGGAGAGGAACCACATCGTCAAACCTGTTGAAGAACAGAACAAGAGCATCCTGAGAGGAATGTAGACGACAATAACAATGGCCTGGGTAAACTCTCTGGGCAGGTAATATGGACGGAGACTCACTGCCAGCAGTTCGATGTCCGGGCTGCACACACGTTCCTTCACAGTAATGTGTCCAGGGTTGCACCATCTGTTGTTCACGTAAACAGCGACTCCCCCTCCTTTCTTCTTGCTGCTTTCGCTGCAACTCCTGTCCGCCCGCACCAGCTGAAAGCCGGCTAAGTCCACTACAGTGTCTGGAACATTATCATGCAGCCATGTCTCCGTGAAGCACATAACAGAGCCCTCCCGAAACACACTCTCGCTCCTTGTGAGTGATGTTAACTCATCCATCTTGTTCACCAGAGATCGTACGTTCCCCATGACGATGGACGGGAGATACGGTCGATATCTTCTCTTCTTTAGCCGTCTTCTCCTCCCGGCCCTGCAGCCCCGGTATTTCCTCCTCAGCTCCCCGGGGATGTCGGGTCTCCCACCGGCCCCACCACACAATCGGAGGTTCAGCAGCTGATCTCTGGTGTACACAATGGAGCCCCGCAGCACGTCCGCGTCCGCCAGGAGTGTACATTTCAAAACACTTTCAGTAACTTGGATTTGACCTATCTTTTAAGAAAAATGATGTTGTTTATTATTGGCTGGAGAAACATTATGATCTTACTGATCTTCTTCCATACATTTTTACCTCCAAATGATGATCGTCTGTCTTTAGCAGTGCATCTCTGAATAGTTTTTATCGTCCAGGCCAAGTACAAAGTGTCACTCTCGCCATCATAATAATGCTCTTTGGGGGGTGAAAGGATAACAAAAACAGACACTTCATTAATAACATTTAAAAGTGAAAAACAACATGCTCTGGTAGGATTCAGAATGTTTCAATATAGCATTTAACATTACCACAACCATTACTGTGTGCAACTCACATATCCATTCTTTGAGAATGGGTCACTGAGGTAGGGGAATAAGTTCACAATTCCTCTGGCATAAATTTCTTTCACCTGTCTTGGTGGTGATGTACTGCAAGATTGAAAAAAGAATGTATCAGTCATATTCCCTGGATTTAACTTAGATTTCAAATGGATCGGAAAGCAAGATTGAGAACACAATTAAACAATTAGCAAATTACCTATTCTTCTCTGTCAGCTGCCAGTATGTTCACCATTTTCCTTCTGGTTTCATCCATCAATGACTTGATTCGATTGTATTCATTTATTATATGTTCCCCAACAGGTTTATTGGTAAGAATGGATTCCACCAACTTAAAACACAATGCAAAACAATTCAGCATGTTATATATCCACTGCAATTCAAAGTTAACTTAAATGCTGGAAATAAAGTAATGTCATGACTTCAACAATGTCTTTAAACCATGTAATATACAATCTCCATTTATGCCATTTTTATCCTCGAAAAGAGCTGATTCAAGAACAGATTTCGAAGTGTCACAAGAAAGCATTCGTGTTTGTGTGTCAACACTTACTTGCTTAGCTTCTGTATCCAGCCTCTGGAAGGGCTATCTACAATGATGACTGTATCCTGCGAGTCCGACGAATCGAGGGATGATGGTTGGGAGTGCTCAGGAGAAGCTACCATGGAGACAAATTCTAACCATGATTAGAGAAACAGGAAGAAGAAAAAACATTACACACAGTTCCCTAATTAACCCGTCCCTTGTCTAATGAACAACATAAGCTTCACATGACAAAGAACTAACTTATCCAATAAATAATATCGATTAAAAATGTCACAACAAATATTTGATGGTAAGCACCCCAGTTGAGGGATCCTTTACTATAGCCTCAAAAACATCATCATCCAACTCAGTCCCCGAACTGTCAACAACTTTCACACCTTCTGTTACAGCTGGGACAGCAAACTTTGCAAATGCTAGGAAACAGGCACAAAAGCTTGTGTAAACAGAAAGGTCATTGGATATGTAATGATTTCACATTAGTCTACTACTCACTAATATTCACTGAATCTGGAATATTACCTTTTAAAAAAAGGCTCAAACAAACACAAATGTGAAATCAAATCAATCAAATAACTTAAAATGACTTTTTGTAGTATACTGTATGTGGCGGACAAACTTGCCCGCATAGTGGGGTGTATGGGTGCGGATACAGGACCTCACTGGTTGACCGGAGAACGTAGGATCTAGGTCTCTGCGTCCCCAGGCGTTTGTGTCTCTCTGCTACCGGGACTGTGTATGTGAGTGAGTTGAGTGGAGCCCTAGGATTTGTAGATGTCACGGTGTTAACCTAGGGTATGTGACTGGGCATTAGCTCACGACCAACCCGTTCCTCCCCACCTCAACCACCTGACCAGGTAACTAAAACACCCACCACACCCAGTGAGTCTGATACACAAGACAGAATTTTAAAGAATAAAACCCAAATGTATTCTAAGAATTATTAATTTGGTCAACAAGGAAAACAACAAACAACTTGGTCCATGAAAATGTATAGTAAAAGAAAAATTGAATACAGTACAAATGTACTTTCAGAACCGGTTCTACTAAACTAGTACGGTGCGGTACCCCTTATATGATTACGTTAACCACCTACTTCAAGGAAGCATACAGTGAACATACAATTGTAGAGACACTTAGACCAGTATTTTAGTAGTATAACAGTTTTTTAACAAGAAAATTCTTTTAGCAATGTCAATCGTCCGCCAAACACAACAACAACTTCAGAACGATACCAACGCGTATCCCCGACGTAATCCCCTCGCGCTCGAACGTTCCAGAAAACTCCCCACAGCCACCAAGAACAGCCAGCCAGGAAAGGGCACAACAAGGACAGATCTCACCCAAGAAACAGCCCGCAGGGGGGGAAGACCAGGAGAATGGCTAGCCTGGCCGACGAGCCGAGATGGAACCGCGACAAGCCATAGCAGGTGTCCCTGTAGTCCTCCGGAGATGTCCTCCACCGAAGGCGCGAAACCAGCCAGCCAAACAGGCTAGCAGCTAGCCACCAACACTGCTCACCAGCCAATCCAGTGCTGTAAGCACGCTAGCCATCCCACTGTTCCAGGCTAACCGCGACACGTGTCCGACCGTCTCTGTCTTCTTTATCTAACATCTTTTAACGCGACCTAAACCCGACACTGTCGCAACTAACACGTGTCTTTGCCGTATCTCCCGTATCTCCGCTTGGGGAAAAGCTGCTCTAGGAATCCCAAGTCTCTCAGGCCCCGCGTCTGACTCGGCAGAGGCTGGTGCTATTTCCGTCACCTCCGCCTCTCTGCTTCAAAAACCCCAGAGTTCAAGGTGTCCGGCTGATTTATTGACTCCGCAGAGTCAGCGCGCATGCGCACAGGTCGCTCACAGGACATCGCTGGCAAGCAGACCAAACACCCCTCGGCCAAGTACACACAAAACATACACACACACAATGCATGCATCCAAAGATAAAGGGTGTGGTTAGAGAAGGGAACATAGAAGACATGTAGCAGTATATAAGAAAAATAATCATCAATTCCAAAAAGCTGAGGACCATAATTTTCCAAGCACTTAAAGCTCCTTGTGCAAACCTCGATTCCACAATGTCTATGACACACTAGAAAGGGTTACACGACCCGGACGTCAATCTTCCCAGTCTATTTCTCCATTGTGCTGGTCTGGTTTTTATCCTATAGTGCTGCCTTGGCCGCAAACTAATTTTAATGGACTATACCTTGTGCGGCTGCACGTGTAATTTATGCTACTTTGAAAGTCCCTCATTTAATCAACTAGCCAAAAATAAACCGATTACACAGTAACAAATTCATATGAAACTAATTTGTTAATGCTACGTTAGCATTACATCTTCTAGTTAGTGTTAATCCTTGTAGGATTGCCCTTGCACGCAAAAGTTAGCCACGGATAACTAGTCAAGCTAACATTAGCTAATTTAGCCAACTCCCCACACATGCAGCCTTTGCTATTTTACTGGAATATATGGACGTTACAAATAACACAACACAAACACCCCTCCACATTGTATGAACAACGTTAACTTTACGTCTTGCTGACTTGCTGACTTGCTGTCTAGTTTGACGTTAGCGATAATTAGCTTAATGTTGCTCGCACATTTAAGCTAGCCATCAACTCCGTCACGTTAGCCCTTTGGAATTCGGTATTTTAAGATACAAAACCAGCTGTATGGTGAACAACAATATAACATTATTCTAAAATGCTGCTTCTCTTGAAATGCCAAATAATTGGTTTAATAGTTAATTAGGAGAAACTTACCGCAGTCTTTCGACATGAAGAAAATGGCTCCGTGGAAATTCCAGTCGGTTTGAAGCGAGAAGGAGGTGGGCGGAGCTTTCCAGAGTACTTCTTGGCCCACCTGTTTTAACTATGAACATTTTCACCAACACTGGGGGGCATCTTACTCAAGCTGTTATTGTAATAACTCTGAAAGAGTCCATGTACTTTGACACTGCATATGGGATACACTGGGGAATTTACTGTGTAGTAGCTTAAAATGCAGGGAGCGAAAGGAGTTTTCAGCCGATGCATGGCAGACTTCAAAGTTGGTTTAATCTGTCAGTACACATGTCCCTGTACCAACTATTTATATTGAGGGGAGGGGGGAGAAAATGTTTCCTCTTGTCACTGTGCCATATCGGTTTTTACCTAATGGTTGCCTGTCTAGCTTATGGTAGGACAGCTGTGAAGAATAATCCAATTCTCCGCTATATTCTCGGCAATAGGCATTGGTCTTATTTTGGTTTATCGACAAATGATAAAACACTTTTCTTGCGCTGAAGTCAGTATTGAAGGTTTTCAAAGCAAGGAGAATAGTTTTATTCTCTCATATATTTACTTTTGGTTTCAGTAAACTACCTTCAGGGTTCAATCTTTCTATGTACCTTCTTCCACAGATCTGATTTTCATTATGGGCTCACTCAATCTACATGGGAGAACAAAAAACGTTGTTTAATCTCAGCATTATGTTGCGACAGAAAATTACCATACCTGGTCCTCATCACCAGTGGAAGGGAACACTGTTGTTTAAGCTGTTTAAGTTTAGTTTGATAGTTCAGATTCAAGATTCAAGAAGTTTATTCGTCACATACACATACAGGATGAGCAGTGAAATGAAAAAGTGATGATGCTCAGCGGATTGTGCAACAGAACAAATACAAATATGACGATTGAATTGGAGGGATTAGAATCAGTATATACACACTATTTACAGTATTTACAGCAAAAAGATCAGGTTTTATTTTGTTTTAGGAATTTGAAATATAACCAAAATAAGCATACAAACCTTTAGAATAAAGTGAGTACAAACCATGTATGTCTGCATATGTGTACTATGTCATAAGTTATGTAATAAATGTATGCATGTACTAAAACTATGTGAATGCATGTACTGTGTACTAACTATGTGTGTATGTGAGTGTGTGCATGGGAGGGACAGTAAGGGGGCCAGTTCACAGTCCTGATAAAGAAACTCCATTGCGTAAAGAAACTCCATTTTAGTCTCTCTGTTCTAGCAGTGTGACTGCGGAGATGTTTGCCTGTCCGCAGCAATTGGAACAGTTTGTTGTTGGGGTGGTGAGGATCCTTCATGATCCTGCAGGCTCTGGTTCAACACCTCCTGGAGTACAGGTCCTGCAGGGTGGGGAGTGTAGTGCAAATAGTGTGTTTTGCCGAACGCACTACCCTCTGCAGAGCCCTCCTGTCCTGAGAGGAGCTGTTGCCGAACCAGCCAGTGATGCATCCTGTCAGGATGCTCTCCACCACACCACCGTAGAAGGCCTGAAGGATCCTCCTGGAGACTCCGAGGTACCTGAAGATGCTCACCCTCTCCACAACAGTCCCATTAATCCCCAGTGGTGTGTAAGTCCTCTGATGTTGTTGTGTCCCCCTAAAGTCCACAATCGGCTCCAGTTTGGGAGACATTCAGCATGAGGCTGTTGTCTTGGCACCAGAGTGACAGGATAGCAACTTCCTCTACGTGGGCCTTCTCATCGTTAATGGAGATCAGGCCCACCACCACTGCATCATCCGCAAACTTGATGATAGTGTTGGAGCTAGACCTAGCCACACAGTGGCATGTGTGTACAGGGAGTACAGTAGTGGGCTGATGATGCAACCCTGGGGGGATCCTGTGTTCAGGGTGAGGGGTCTGGAGGTGTGTCTGCCCACCCTGACAACCAGGGGTCTGGCGGTTAGTAAGTCCAGAATCCAGGCGCACAAGTGGGTGTTCAGACCCAGCTCAATCAGCTTACCTGATTGAGCTGCTTGGAACTATGATGTTGAAAGCAGAGCTAAAGTCAATAAACAACATTCTCACATAGCCGCCCTTCTGACTGTCAAGATGAGAAAGGGAGCTATATATTACCTGGAAGACAGCATCGTCTGTGGATCTGTTTGGCCAGTCGGCGAACTGCAGTGGTTCCATGGAGGGAGGTAAGAAGGCGCAGATGTAGTTAGACGGTTCCATTAGTTCCATGTTTCAGTCAGATATAAGGTATATTAATATTATTAATAATAATAATATATATATATATATATACAGTATATTAAATAGAAGGAAAAAAAGCATATTCATATATAGACACTATTACTACACACTATTTCGAAATAAATAGACAAAATAAGTAAATATCAGTAAATATTTCTTTACATTAAAAATCAGCACATGATTTCACTTAATTTATAAATGTACTCACATCTAATGCAAATAAAGTTATTGCACAGCTGCTGCCATATTTTTAACAACAGGTAATGTCTGTAATTTAACAGGAAAGACAGGTCAGACAGGTATTGACTTAAAGTAATATTAAATCATGTAGCGCTTCTTAATGAACCGCTTATCATAAGCTCATAATATCATGACATGCTGTATTGAAAGCCTACTATCTGCTGTTCTTAGTTTTATCAATAATTATTTAGTCGAAATATGTAAATCTTCTAGCACTATCTTACACTATCTTTGTACGTCTTGGCATTATTAATATTACTTAGCATTGCTTGGCATATTGTATGTTCTTAGATGTTGGTAACATGCTCAGAATTGCACGTCTGCTCTTATGCCCGCTATTTATGCTGGCAACTTATTATGAAACTCGTTCTATTAGCCTCGTAACTATGAATGCTCAAAAACAGCTCTATTCTTATCTTTATGTACCACAGCGATATATTGCTGTCTCCTTCAACAAATGTACTCTTTGTAAATTGCTTTGTATAAAAGCGTCTGCCAAATGCCCAAAATGTACATCTAAATGTAAATATGTGTGTGTGTACATCAAAGTTGGGCTGTGAATGTCATGAGTGCCAACTGCTGAGTCTCTTTGATCTCACCTCACTCCCTTGTTGCATAAGAATCAACCTCCACTAATAAAATTGTGAGTTTGTGTGTGTGTGTGTGTGTGTATGTGTGTGTGTGTATGTGTGTATGTGTGTGTGTGTGTGTGTGTGTGTGTGTTTGCTGGAGGGGCAAGGAAAAAGAGTTGGAGTGGAGAGAGAAAAAAAGCAGAGGATAAAAAAGGAGATTGGTGTGTATAGAGACCAAGGACTTACTGAAGTGTGAAGGGGTGCAACGTTCCCTCACTGTCTTCCTTTCATTAATTCACTTGGTAGCTCCACCCTTGCTCTCTGAGAATGCTATTATGTCTGGAAGAAAGCACCAGTGCAAAAAAGGAAGGAGCAGACATGGCCAATACTGTGGGAAGCCTCTGGCAGATGACACACACACACACACACACACACACACACACAATGCTATTATGTGGCTTTGTCTGCAACTTGGAGGGGGGCCGAGGTATAGCGCTGGGTGAGGTGGTGGGTTCCATATTACCTCAGATGTTCACAGAGGGACATGGACAAACCCTGGTCGGCCCCTTTTTATAGACATATAGACAATACTTTATGACTGTATTACAACTTTTTTCCTTCATTTAAGGTTGTCTCATTTAAATTATGCTTTATGCCTTTCATCACTGCCATGTGTTTGAGACACAAAACAGTCGAACGGTGCAGCACTAGCAAGGTGCCTGGAAACAGGCTTGCTAACAGTGAATGCTGTGACAACACCAAACCACCACCATCATTATATAATCCAGCCATAACAAAAAAATTGTGAAGCTGAAATGAGTGCCAGCAAATGCAACAGCAAGACAATTGTCAGGCAAAAGAATCAGATAAGACAAAAATGCAGACAACGGAGGTACAGTAGAAAATGTCAATATCCACTTTATAGGAATATGCACAGAATGAAATCAATCGTGGTCGATGGTATGGGAGAATTTTATTATAAAACATAGTTGCCATCTTGTAAGAATATGTGCTATAGGAAAACTAAATGTTGAAAGATTGGGTTGGTTGGGAGAGAGACAGATGGTCACGTGTATTGGGGGGCAGGAGACGGAGAGGTGGGGGTCGAATAGGAAGGAGGAGGAAGTCTCGGACGGTGGGCCTTCAGAAGGACAGAGAACAAAGACAAGAACACACCTCCGAGAGAATAGATGAATTGATTAAGAAAGGCAAATGGTCATATGCAAATAGGAGACAATAGGTCTCAGAGAAAATCTCAGACAGTATGGCACCGGGAATCAACTCACAACCTGAATGGCCAATGAAACAGCTCCACCTCCAGCCAATCGGAGATAAGGGACATCCCTGGTTATCATATGACGTAGCAATTCTCAGATAGAATAATTGCATCTCCAACAAGTGAGATTTCTAAAATAAAGCAAACACAATACTTATATAAATTAGGAGTAATTCACACTAGGCTCCTCTCCCACAGAGCGAACCCTCAACAGACTTTCACATGACTGTGTTTGGCCACTATATCACAGCAGGTGATTCCTGGGGCTGACACCGGGGAGACATTGACCCCCACCCATGATCTCACAAACCACTTCCTTCAGTCACATCAAGGAGATTTACTGGATTGATAGGACAACAGTTCCCCTGAGACAGGACGGAGACACTTGTTTTGATAAGAATTAAGTTCCTGAGTCCTCAAGTGACACCTACCTTGATTACGTATGTGAATGGCTGGTCACAGCAGGGGTATGCAGATCTATCACCATTGCTATTTTTATTTCCGGTTCCGGCTCCTCCCCCGGCTCATCACGCTCACCTGGTCTACCCTGCACACCTGCTATTCATCAACTCATCTCCACCAGTATTTAAACACTGGCTTTCACCTCACTCATCGCCAGATCGTTGATCTGTTGAGTACCGCACCTCCCATCGGGCTCCGAGCCGCACCTCCCATCGGGCTCCTCGGCTCCCCCCTGCCTTTGCTCCAGCCGATCCTGATTTTCCCCTCACTCCTTTAAATAAACCCTTGTTATTTCCTGCACTCCGTGTCCGACTCTGCACTTGGGTCCAAACCCTCGAACGATCGTGACAGGAGGAGCTCAACAAGTATATTAACATAATTAGAGGTGTATACATGTGTTGAGGGGAGTGTCAAATGGGCGGGATAAGGAAATCAGAGAAACACCATAAAAAGAGCTGTTTGAGTTGAAATGAGGAGGGGCATTCAGCTGACCGAACTCCATTTCTTATGACTGTAATAGGTTGTAACCCTAGCAACGCTAGGGTGCTTGCCCATCATTTATAAAAACTTGTGTGGTCTGGACCTGCCTGGTTCTGAGGAAAGCAGTGGAGGGCCTCTCCAAATTACGAGCCACTTTGTGCAGAGAGAAGGAGGAGAAGACGGAGAGGAGAGTATAAGCAAATTGTATGTCCATGCCCTAACCACAAAGGCCTGTGGTTTAGGTAGAGTTGTGTAGATTTATTTGAAGTTGTGTTGTTTCCGTCTTCGTTCCGTTATATATACAATTGGCATATTAGGTATACATACACGGGTACATTAAAAAGACGAGGCCTGTATTCGGCCAGAGACAAATTATCTGGAGAGGTCGATTGGTTTGTGTAGATTTAAAGTTGTGTGGATTTAAAGTTGTGTAGATTTATTTGAAGTTGTGTAGAAACGTTCCACTCTATGAATGTAATTGGCACATTACACATTTATAGGGGCTTGCACAGGGCAGGGCTCAAATTCAGCCACAGATAACCATATCTGGAGAGACTGATGGAGACAAGTTTGTGAAGTTGTGTAGATCGCCTCAACACGGCCCATTAAAATACAATTAATGTAGAGATAAAAGCTTTGTGGGGTAAGACCTCAGATTCATGACCTGAGAATTGGGTGGGTATTGTGAAATGACGTCTTGGTTCTTCTCTATAGATACAATTGGCAAATCACGTATAGATAGGGGCTTGCATAGGATAGGGCCCAAATTCAGCCACAGATAAACATATCTGGAGAGATTGATGGGGACAATTTTGGTGGAGAAATGACTTGGTTCCGCTCTATAGATACAATTGGCAAATCACGTATAAATAGAGGTTTGCACAAGGTAGGGCCCGCACTCAGCCACAGATAAACGTATCTGGAGAGACTGATTGGGACGGTGGACTAGGAGGAAAAGATTGGTTGGGAGAGTTGTGTTGATTTATTTGAAGTTGTGTCGTATTTGAAGCTGTGAAGCTGTGTTGTTACCGTCTTCATGTCGTTATATATACAATTGGCATATTACGTATACATACACGGTACATTAAAAAGACGAGACTTGTATTCGGCCGGAGATGAATTATCTGGAGAGTTCGATTAGGTAGAGTTGTGTAGGATTTTGTTGGTAATGATAAGAGAGAAATAAAGACTTAAAGAGAGATAAGAGCAACATCAAAAAAGGGCAAAACACGCACGTATATTTATCATATTGATAAGTGGTGGAGGAGTGGAGATATCTGGGGATGAGTGTGATAGCAGTGGAATTGTAAAGAAGTTTAGCGTATATACTGTGTGTGGATGATTAGGGCTTTGAATCTGGTCTACGCCCTGATTTGTTGCTTATGGCTGCAGTCTGGGTTACGCTTTGGTTTAGTGCTCAAGGTGTGAATGCGGGGTTCCGCCTCGGTGGGTTGTGGGTTTAGATTCTAGGACAATGTGTTTTATTGATTAATTAGGTTCGCAATATTATAATTTAGCTGAACAGGTGAGCCTTGGCTTTGAATGTACTACGATTTGGTTTATTAATTGGGTTCGCAATATTATAATTTAGCTGAACAGGTAAGCCTTGGTTTGATTTTACTATGATTTGGTTTGTTAATTAGGTTCACAGTATTATAATTTGGCTGAACGGGTAAGCCTTGGTTTGATTTTACTACGAGTTGTTTTGTTGATTAGGCTTAGGTGTGATATTATAATTGGGCTTCACGGGTAAGCATTAGTTTTGTTTCCTTTTCGTTTCCGTGGCTAAGCTGGCTTAGTTTTATATTGTAGTTATAGATTGTTCCTGGTTAGATCCAGATTGATATGATACATTTTTGATTTGTACCAGGTTTTAGGGATTAAGCTTTGGCTCTGGATGAGGGTTGGGTGGTAGTGAGCGAAGTTTGAATTCATAGGACACACGCACACGCACACACACACACACACAACCCCCCACACATACATACATACATACATACATACACATACACACATACAGATACACATACACACACATACAGATACACATACACACACACACACACACCTGTGTGGGGGAGGGTATGGAGGAAACGAGAACTGCTAAGTTGTTTACAAAATGGCTGAAGGGGGGGATGTACGTGACACCATGGCACGATCAGCAGTTGAAAGTTTAGGCAAGAAGTACCCCCTAGTTGAGAAGGAGATAAAGAACACATCAGAGAAGTGGGAAAAGAGAACCGCTAAATTGTTTACAAAATGGCCGAAGGGGGGGACGTTCGACTTAACAGTGTGTGCGGAGATGGAGACGCTGATAAAAAACCACAAGCCTACAAGGACAGGGAAAAAAGCAGTGGAGAAAAAAACGGAGAAAGGGGTTAGTACTAGCAATGTTTGAAAAGGAAGGAATGGAATGGAGGCAGCGTGAGAACATAGCCAGGACAAAAGACCAGGGGGAAAAGCCCGCTAGTGCGCCACCTAGCCGAGAGGAAGAGTCCATCGTTGCACCGTCGCCACCGCCCTATCAAAAGGGGGGGGAGTACCCCCTGCTGACAGGGACGGTAGACATCAGAGGAGAGGTGGAGCTGGAGCCTGGGAAAGGGAGTTCCCAGAGAGAAAAATGTAAGGACAGCGAGCAAGCGAGAGGGCCACCCGTAGATTGTTACAGGCAATGGAAAGAGGCGCTGGAGTGGGAGCAAGAGAATTATAGTGTGACAGAGAGAAGTGACCAGGAAGTTAGCAAGGAAAGTGTAAATCAGGGGAGTGAACACATGAGACGTACTGAGACAGGCACAGAGCACCAACAGAGTCCTATAGCTCAAGAGCTGAAAGAGCTATTGAGCCAAAGGAGGTCCACGAGGGAGAGAACCGCACCTGACAGATACGGAGCAGGTACATTCCCCATTTTGATAAAAGGAGAACAAGTACAATATGTCCCATGGGGGTCACAGGATTTGACGGGATTAGTTGCTCGACTGCCCAACATAAACGAGGGGGCAGCTAAATAGATTACATAATTTGAGGAGCAGACGATGGGTAGAATGGTGCCAGTGGGAGATCTGAAAGCTCTATCGGCCAGAGTGTTGGGGATATCCAAAACGGAATCCATTCTGAAAGAAGGAGGGCTAGGTTCACTGTTGAATGAGCACTCTGATGGTCTAGGGTTTGACACTTACAGACAGCGAGCATGGGAAAAACTCAGGAATGAGTACCCAACATGGGTTGACCCCAAGAACTTGAAAGGTCCACCCATGGGTGACACAGAAAACCCTGCAACTTACGTACAAAACCAAGTCACGAGATGGCGTATGGAAACTGAGAAAGATCCAGAAGCCGAGCCAGTGTTCTCAGTCCTATTCAGGACTTCCATTCTGGAAGCACTACCTGGCCCAGTTAAAAGCAAACTGGAGGACGTGGTAGGATTGACATCATCCAAAACTCAAAGAGTTTTGTGAACACGTGATTCATGCTGTGGAAAGACACCGCCAGCTTGAACACAGTAGGCAAGAGCAAAGCCAGGAAGTGCAGAGAAAACTGTCCCAGCTTCAGCTGGAAGAACTAACCAAAAAAGGCAAGACAAAAATAGCACCCCCAGTGAAGCCAACAGTTATGGCACCAATGGTCCAGCAGGCCCCGCCCCAGTGGACTCCGACCCCGAGACAACAGCCACCGAGCCAAAGCTCACCTCCTGTACCGGCCTTACCCATTGTCCCTAGTGGTCCTCAGTATAATAATCCGTATCCCAACAACGAATACAAACAGAGCCAGCTTAATCAAAATGGAAGGCCGCAAGGTCAGCTCAGTTATAACCAAAGACAGGGACCGCCCAATCTGGGACAAGGCCCCATAATATGTTATGGGTGTAATCAAGAAGGGCACATTAGACAATATTGTCAGATAAATCCCTTCCCAACAAATCAAGTGCAACAAGGGAGACGATATAGCAACCAGGGTACATCAGGACCCTGGATGGGTCAGGGGTACTAGGGGTGCCCAGAGAATCTACAGGGGGAGGGTCAGCACATTGCAATTACAAAGCAGGCTGATGAAGAACCTATGCTGCAGGTTCTAATCAATGATAGAGGCATATCCATGATGGCGGATACCGGAGCCACCTATATGTGTGTAAAGTCCAACCATGCCTCTCAACTCCCCATGGCAGGAAAATTTGTCAAAACTATAGGATTCTCGGGACAACTGCAGTTAATTCCCATCACGGCTCCGGTGACATTAAAATTGCACGGACGAGTAGCTAAGATACCTATTCTAGTATCAGACTCCACACCAGTTAATTTGTTCGGCAGAGATGCGCTATGTAAATTGGGAACTCATATTATGCACGTCACATCCATCCATCCATCCATCCATTTGCATCCGCTTATCCGGGGTCGGGTCGCCGTGGCAGCCGGCTAAGCAGGGCCCCCCAGGCTTCCTTCTCCCCAGCCACGCTCTCTAGTTCCTCCTGGGGGATCCCGAGGCGTTCCCAGGCCAGACGAGAAAACCTCCAAAGGGAGGCGCCCGGGGGGCATCCTAATCAGATGCCCGAACCACCTCAGCTGACTCCTTTTGATGCGGAGGAGCAGAGGCTCTACTCCGAGCTCCCTCCAGATGTCTGAGCTCCTCACCCTATCTCTAAGGCTGAGCCCAGCCACCCTGCGGAGGAAACTCATTTCGGCCGCTTGTATCCGCGATCTCATTCTTTCGGTCACTACACAAAGCTCGTGACCATAGGTGAGGGTTGGAACGTAGATGGACCTGTAAATCGAAAGCTTCGCCTTCCGGCTCAGCTCCCTCTTCACCACAACGGACCGGTACAGCGCCCGCATCACTGCAGACGCTGCACCAATCCGTCTGTCCATCTCGCGCTCCATTTTGCCCTCACTCGTGAACAAGACCCCGAGATACTTGAACTCCTTCGATTGAGGCAGCAACTCACTCCCAACCCGGAGGGAACACTCCACCGTTTTCCGGCAGAGAACCATGGCCTCAGACTTGGAGGTGCTGACTCTCATCCCGACCGCTTCACACTCGGCTGCAAACCGCCCCAGTGCATGCTGGAGGTCACGGTCTGATGTAGCCAACAGAACCACATCATCTGCAAAGAGCAGAAATGCAATTCTGAGGTCCCCAAACCGGACACTCTCCTCACCTCGGCTGCGCCTTGAGATTCTGTCCATGAAGATCACGAACAGAACCGGTGACAAGGGACAACCTTGGCGGAGTCCAACACCCACTGAGAACGTGCTTGACTTTGTGCCGAGAATACGGACGCAGCTCGCACTTTGTTCGTACAGGGACCACGTCACAAGGAATAGTAATTGACCACACACAGATAGCGCCTCAGATGGCACTGACAGAGCCAAAAACAACAAAAGTTTTTACTGGGTGGGGGGATTACAAGAGCAGGTAAATGTAGTAATAGGGACATGGGGGAGGTACCTTAAAGCTTCCCCAGGCTAGAAACTTCCCCAGGCTAGAAATTCAAGAGTAGTTTACCATTGTACCCTGATCTATGACCCTACGCAGGACCTAGAATTAGAGATAAGATGGCAGGAGATAGCTGCAGGAAAAAGGACAACCATAAGCTCCCATTACATAATAGTGGGACCCCAAGGGGCGGCAATGGAAGCTCAAGATGCTGACGAATCCACGGTAATACATGAGTGGCACAAAGATACAGATAGAGCGCCACACATCACCTTACTGATAAATCATGGGTTTGAAGCAAAAGATTTGGGTGAAATGATGATACAGGGAAAACAGCTAGAATGGGAAAGCACAGACAATCCGTTAATTTTCCAGTCAAAATGCAAACTATATATGAAAATCCATTGTTACACCTACATGATCGGGGTGTTACAGGAGGTAGAAATAGTGCAAAAAGAAAGGGGACAGATGACCGCAGGGTCATCCACCAGGCATCAGGAGATGGAGGCAGAGATGTTGGCAAAGGTGCCAGAGCAGTTATGGGCTAAGCATGACACGGATGTGGGGTTCGTACACTCTGCAAATCCGATACAGGTACACGTAAAACCGACCGCTCAGCTGCCATGGCGGAGCCAGTATTTCATGAAACCAGAAGCTGAGGCAGGAATTGCCTCAACAATTGAAGGATTGATTAAAGCAGGTGTATTGGTGGAAACGCAAAGTAGATGTAACATCCCTTTGCTCCCAGTGTTAAAAGCAGACAAGCAGAAATGGTGACTAGTACATGACCTAAGGGCAGTAAACGAGGTAGTCAAGGAATGGCAGGCCGAAGTTCCAAATCCACACACGCTGTTGACGAACATCCCTCCTAACGCAAAGTTCTTTACTGTGATTAATTTATGCGTGGCATTTTTCAGCGTTCCGTTGGCCCCAGAAAGTAGACATCTATTCGCCTTTACCTACAGAGGTAAACAGTACACATACACAAGGATGCCCCAAGGGTTCAAACACTCACCACACATATTTAACCAAGTGTTAAGAAATGATTTGGAGGCTCTAAAGTTAAAAGGCACACTGATACAATATATGGATGATCTTTTGATATGCTCCCCAACAATGGAACAATGTCATGAAGACTCCATAAAGGTATTGTCTAAATTGGCTTTAGGGGGACACAAAGTGTCACGGAAAAAACTCCAGTATTGTCAAACGGAAGTGGAATATTTGGGGAGGTTGGTAGCACACCAAGCCAAGGCAATAGCCCCCAGTCAGCTGGAGGGAATTAGCAAAGCACCTAAACCACAGACGGTCCGGCAAATGATGACGTTCTTGGGGATGACAGGGTTTAGTTCCGACTGGATAGAGGATTATGCATTGAAAACTGCACCCCTAAGAGAAATTATGAAGGCCGCAGGAATGGCGACTCTTCAGGCACCATTGACATGGACCCCAGATGCATCAAATGCATTTGAAAACATCAAACAAGAAATGCAGGGGGCCAGTACATTAGCAACACCAGATTACACTAAATGATTTCTATTATATGTGGCAAACAGGAGTCAAGGCTATGCATCAGCAGTTCTTATGCAAAGATCATGTAGTGGGCGGCGTAAACAACCCATAGCATATTATAGTGCAAAACTAGATGAAGTAGCACAGGGGTATCCACCTTGCTACCAGGGTTTAGCAGCGATACAATATGCATATGATAAGGCATCCACAATAACGATGGGTTATCCGGTGACTATCTTTACACATCACAAAGTCACTGAATTGATAGAACAGGGTAAATTCGTGTTGACAGACTCAAGGTTACTGCAACACTTGGCATTATTAACATTTCCTGATGTCACCATCAAAAGGTGTCACGAGGCGAATCCAGCCAAAAAGATTCCACTCGGAAACGAAGGGATGCCCCATGACTGTGTGGCAGACTCCTTGACGTATACAAAGTTAAGGCCTGATTTAATGTCAGTTCCCATAGCCAATGCAGAGGAGGAATTGTTTGTGGATGGATCATGTTTCAAAGATCACCAGGGAAATCACACAGGGTTTGCAATAGTGAGGTGGAATGCAGACAAAACATTCTCTACCATTCAAAGTGCACATTGTAAACAGCCATGCTCAGCACAGTTGGCAGAACTGAAAGCTCTTACAGCCAGGAGGGAGCAGGTAAGACGGTGAACATATACACAGACTCAGCGTATGCACATGGTGTATGCCACTTGTTTGGAGCCGTGTGGAAGCAAAGGGGATTTAAGAAAACAGATAGATCTCCTATCCAGCACTGTGACCAAGTTGTACAACTAATGTCAGCATTATTGTTACCAGAACAAGTGGCAGTAGTCAAATGCCAAGCACATAAAAAGGGAAATGACTATATAATAAAAGGCAATAATGCTGCAGATGAGGCAGCCAGAATTGCATCGAACAGTAGTCGAGCCGTGCAAGCAATGCTGATCATACTGGAACCAGCACCCGATGAAAATGACATCATCAGGATGCAAGTGAATGCTGGGGTATACAAACAGAACATGTGGTCAAAGAGGGGTGCAGTGCATACGTCCACAGGATTGTGGAGGACCCATGATGGGTTGATACTGGCACCTACAGTGTTGTTAAGGCTGCTCATTCTTAATGTGCATGGGTTTGATCACTGCGCAAGGGGGGAAGTAATAAGAAGTATCAGAAAACAAGGATTTTGGTCACCATTTTTGCAAGCTACAGTAGACAATCAATTGAACGAGTGTGATGTGTGTGTGACACATAATGTCCGAACAATCACAACCCCATTGGGACACATTCCGACACCAGAAGGCCCCTTTAGGCATTTGGTTCTCGATTATGTGGACATGATCAAAAAGGTAAATGGGAAAAGATGCATGTTAGTGGTCATTGACAGGTTCAGTAGATGGGTAGAAGCGGTTCCATCGAAAGACCAAAGTGCAGGTACTGTCATAACATTTTTAACTAGAGAAGTTATGCCAAGGTTTGGAATCCCAACTGAAATCAGTTTGGATAATGGGTCAGCATTCATTCAAAAAACATTTAAACAGGTGGTGCAACAGCTATGCATCAAACAGAGACTGGGATGTGTATATCACCCCCAATCACAAGTTTCTGTTCCAGAGGGAGAAAAGCAGAGTTCCAGAGCCAGAAGGAGACCCACCAAGGGGCCGGTGACCTGGTATACCTAAGAGTGTTCAGGAGACGGTGGAATGAGCCTAGACGGGAAGGACCATATAAAGTCATTAGAGCAACGCCCACAGCCATCCAAGTGGAGGGAAATACCACTTGGTACCATCTCAACCATTGCACAAGAGCTGCCCAGCCCCAGGCAGAAGGACATCAAGAAGAGGGTTGTGGAGAGTGTGAAGGAGTGTCTGGGCCAGAGGGGGCCAACCTCAGCCCAGTCAACAGCACAGATCAGGAGGAGGCTGCTCAGGAACAGCAGCGTGATGGAAATATGGGGACGAGTGAGTCTGGTAGAGATCTGCTACAACATATAGCAGGCTCCAGTGATCCAGGGCACAGACCAGAAGGAGGAGGGACAAACAACATCATCACCACCGATGAATCAGATCTGGAGCAACCAGACTAGAAAGTTCCAAACAGATCCAGAACACACCAGGACGAAGGTGAAGGGGACTTCACTAGTCGGGCCCAATCAGTCCTATTGCTGAGAAGGGAAGTCCACTAAAAGAGCGGGTGGTGCTCCTTCTGAGCATTCAGGCGTGGAAGTGGTGAAGCAGGGAGATCTTCAAGGCGCTTAGAGGATGGTGATCGGGCCGACCAAGGTGACCCCCTTACGTGGGAGTTAAATGTGTTATTGCTATGTGTAAGATTTAACCGTACCGAATAGTACAACCATTATTTTACTTTGATGTTGAACTCTTTAGGTTTACACTGTTCTTTTTTGTAATTAATTTCAGAATATTTCTAATTGTTTTTATATACTGTTCCATATTATCAATCCTTTATTTTAAGTGCATTCTATTAATTATCAGAGTCCAGAGCACAGTGCCATGTTGTTTGATAGCCGTTTTCACCAGGAACGGTTTGAAAGCCCTGTATTGATAAGAACAGGGTCTAAGTGGTTTTTCGTCGGTAATCAAAGGCATATGCTGGAACATCCATATAACAGTAAAATTAGAAACTATGTGTTGTGGGACTTGGTAAGTTATTATAAAACATAGTTGCCATCTTGTAAGAATATGTGCTATAGGAAAACTAAATGTTGAAAGATTGGGTGAGAGACAGATGGTCACGTGTATTGGGGGGCAGGAGACGGAGAGGTGGGGGTCGAATAGGAAGGAGGAGGAAGTCTCGGACGGTGGGCCTTCAGAAGGACAGAGAACAAAGACAAGAACACACCTCCGACAGAATAGATTAATTGATTAAGAAAAGCAAATGGTCATATGCAAATAGGAGACAATAGGTCTCAGAGAAAATCTCAGACAGTATGGCACCGGGAATCAACTCACAACCTGAATGGCCAATGAAACAACTACACCTCCAGCCAATCGGATATAAGGGACATCCCTGGCTATCATATGATGTAGCAATTCTCAGATAGAATAATTGCATCTCCAACAAGTGAGATTTCTAAAATAAAGCAAACACAATACTTATATAAGTTAGGAGTAATTCACACTAGGCTCCTCTCCCACAGAGCGAACCCTCAACAGACTTTCACATGACTGTGTTTGGCCACTATATCACAGCAGGTGATTCCTGGGGCTGACACCGGGGAGACATTGACCCCCACCCATGATCTCACAAACCACTTCCTTCAGTCACATCAAGGAGATTTACTGGATTGATAGGACAACAGTTCCCCTGAGACAGGACGGAGACACTTGTTTTGATAAGAATTAAGTTCCTGAGTCCTCAAGTGACACCTACCTTGATTACGTATGTGAATGGCTGGTCACAGCAGGGGTATGCAGATCTATCACCATTGCTATTTTTATTTCAATATGTTATATATGTGATATCAGAGTTTGTATAGTGGGGTTTGGTTTACAAACAGTCTATTCATCATTTCCTGTATTAATTTCAGTATATGTTGGTTTAATATGTTTCTTATTAAGTTAAGTCTTATTTACTATCATTAATGTCTTATTCCAGTTCTTTAAATTGTTTACTTATCAGCATATATATTTTGTAGTTCATTCATCATTGATATTTTTATTTCAATATGTTATATATGTGATATCAGAGTTTGTATTTGGTTTGCAAACAGTCTATTCATCATTTCCTGCATTCATTTTAGTATATGCTGGTTACATCATTTCTGTTTTCATTTTAGTATATGCTTGTTTAATCTTTCTTTATAATAATAATACTTTAGTTTAGGTGCTGTATAAAGAAATACTAATATGGATTAAGCTTAGTGATTTAAACAAACTCATACAAAGACAATTTGAGAAAACTACCAGCAGGAGGAGCTCAACAAGTATATTAACATAATTAGGTGTATACATGTGTTGAGGGGAGTGTCAAATGGGCGTGTAATGGGAAAAGTCCATATAAGGCCTTTCTTCCAGCTGGCATTATGTTCCTTGAATAGATTGTCATTACAACAGACAAACTGTCCACTAACTGGCATTAGGGTGACTTGTTCTTTGACCAGTCATAAAGATAAGCAGCTGGGGTGAGGGTTGGTTGAACGTTAAACCCCCTCAATGCTTACCTCAGGAAACCTTGTCTGGTCAAGATAGGAAACTTCTCCTATACCATGAGTGGGGTTTATTGTTGTCTCAGGAACCCCCTGGGGTGAAAAGTGTGCTTAAAAGGGTTATGTGAATATCTGTTTGTTACTCACTCTGCTAGAGAGGAGTCTGGTGGATGCATCCATTAAATACTCTTAATTCCTACAAGTATTTTGTCTGTTTAGACTCATTTGCCTCGGACACAATTATTTTATCGGAGAATTGCCACGACAATTTGGGGGCTCGTCCGGGATTTTTAACTTGAGTCTTTTCAGCCTCATCTCCCAGGTGAACAGTGCACGGCCAGTGACTTGTGTCCCTGGAGCTCTACCTCCTACCAGATGGCTGTAATCAGCAAACTGGAGTGAGACGAGGGTGCCTGGGAGATGGACTGAGGATATCCCCCATTGGGGGCCTTTCCACCAAAGTGAACCGAGAGCTGGTTCTGGGCTGGTGCTAGTGCCAGTTCAGAGCTGGTTCAACTTAAGAACCGGTTTGCTTTTCCACCGGCTAGAGAGCCTCGAGAGCCAACCCGCCCCCACGTCATTACGTCACTGTACGTCTGTATAAGTCTCCGCCTTCCCAGCAACGCGAGCACAACAAGAACAATGGCGGACTCCATCGCGATACGAGTGATCTTGTTTTTGTAATTGTATATTTTGTTACTACCTGTTAACAAAATGTTTATTTAGAAAAACAATGCTGCTCCGTTAATTTGCCGTTCTGATGGGGGGGGGGGGGTGCTCCGTTAATTCGCCGTTCTGATGGGGGGGTGCGCTGTTAATTCGCGGTTCTGATGGGGGGGGGTGCGCTGTTAATTCGTGGTTCTGATGGGGGGGGTGCGCTGTTAATTCGCCGTTCTGATGGGGGGGAGGGTGCGCTGTTAATTCGCTGTTCTAATGGGGGGGGTGCGCTGTTAATTCGTGGTTCTGATGGGGGGGGTGCGCTGTTAATTCGCGGTTCTGATGGGGGGGGTGCGCTGTTAATTCGCGGTTCTGATGGGGGGGGTGCGCTGTTAATTCGCGGTTCTGATGGGGGGGGGTGCTCCGTTAATTCGCGGTTCTGATGGGGGGGGGGTGCTCCGTTAATTTGCCGTTCTGATGGGGGGGGTGTTCCGTTAATTCGCCGTTCTGATGGGGGGGGGTGCTCCGTTAATTGGTGGGGACATGTCCCCAGCGTCCCCACTAAATTCTACGCCCATGCTCGGTACCATGCGCAGTTTCTATTAAACATCCATAAACGACAACTCGGTTGCATCTCTTTATTTCAATATTCCTTGGCTAAGAATATTACAAGGTTAACGTTGCGTTGCCAAAGGGGGCTTTTCCACCAAGGCGTTTTCAGGGCCGGTTCGGAGCCAGAGCCTAAAACGAACCAGTTCTTCCTGTTTCCACAGACAAAGAACTGGCTCCCGGCCAGAAAAACTGGTTCGTTCTTGGCTCCAACTCTTTGGGGCCACTTTTCCACCAAAGTGAACCGAGAGCTGGTTGTGGGCTGGTGCTAGTGCCAGTTCGGAGCTGGTTCAACTTAAGAACCGGTTTGCTTTTCCACCGGCTAGAGAGCCTCAAGAGCCAACCCGCCCCCACGTCATTACGTCACTGTACGTCTTTATAAGTCTCCGCCTTCCCAGCAACGCGAGCACAACAAGAACAATGGCGGACTACATCGCGATACGAGTGATCTTGTTTTTGTAATTGTATATTTTGTTCCTACCTGTTCTGTCATAACTCAAATAAAAACTGAATCTTATTTGTTTCTCTGTTCTTTAAGTATACTGAAGCAGACATGTTAACAAAATGTGTATTTAGAAAAACAATGCTGCTCCGTTAATTCGCGGTTCTGATGGGGGGGGGTGCGCTGTTAATTCGCGGTTCTGATGGGGGGGGGGGTGCGCTGTTAATTCGCGGTTCTGATGGGGGGGGGTGCGCTGTTAATTTGCGGTTCTGATGGGGGGGGTGCGCTGTTAATTCGCGGTTCTGATGGGGGGGTGCGCTGTTAATTCGCGGTTCTGATGGGGGGGGGGGGGGGTGCTCCGTTAATTGCTGGGGACATGTCCCCAGCGTCCCCACTAAATTCTACGCCCATGCTCGGTACCATGCGCAGTTGCTATTAAACATCCATAAACGCCAACTCGGTTGCATCTCTTTATTTCAATATTCTTTGGCTAAGAATATTACAAGGTTAACGTTGCGTTGCCAAAGTGGTATCGGTGCGGTTGTATCGGAGTAGTTACTTCCATTGTCGGGGTTTGTTGTGAAATGGAGCTCAGAAAGTTTTTGGCGGACTTGCTAATCCCGCCCCCAGCCCACCCCCAGCCTCTGACGTGGTCGGTGCTTTGTTGGTTCAACTTTGGCCCCCCAAAGTTGGGGGGCCAGAGTTGAACCAGTTTTTCGGGCCGGGAGCCAGTTCTTTGTCTGTGGAAACAGGAAGAACTGGTTCGTTTTAGGCTCTGGCTCCGAACCGGCCCTGAAAACGCCTTGGTGGAAAAGCCCCCTGGGGGGCCAGAGTTGAACCAACTAAGAACCGACGAAGTCAGAGGCTGGGGGCGGGCTGGGGGCGGGATTAGCAAGTCCGCCAAAAACTTTCTGAGCTCCATTTCACAACAAACCGACAATGGAAGTGACTACTCCGATACAACCGCACCGATACCACTTTGGCAACGCAACGTTAACCTTGTAATATTCTTAGCCAAGGAATATTGAAATAAAGAGATGCAACCGAGTGGTCGTTTATGGATGTTTAATAGAAACTGCGCATGGTACCTAGCATGGGCGTAGAATTTAGTGGGGACGCTGGGGACATGTCCCCACCAATTAACAAACCCCCCCCCCATCAGAATGGCGAATTAACAGCGCACCCCCCCCCATCAGAACGGCGAATTAACAGCGCACCCCCCATCAGAACCACAAATTAACAGAGCACCCCCCCCCCATCAGAACCACGAATTAACAGCGCACCCCCCCATCAGAACCGCGAATTAACAGCGCACCCCCCCCATCAGAACCGCGAATTAACAGCGCACCCCCCCCATCAGAACCACGAATTAACAGCGCACCCCCCACCCATCAGAACCACGAATTAACAGCGCACCCCCCCCCCATCAGAACGGCGAATTAACGGAGCAGCATTGTTTTTCTAAATAAACATTTTGTTAACATGTCTGCTTCAGTATACTTAAAGAACAGAGAAACTAATAAGATTCAGTTTTTATTTGAGTTATGACAGAACAGGTAGTAACAAAATATACAATTACAAAAACAAGATCACTCGTATCGCGATGTAGTCCGCCATTGTTCTTGTTGTGCTCGCGTTGCTGGGAAGGCGGAGACTTATACAGACGTACAGTGACGTAATGACGTGGGGGCGGGTTGGCTCTCGAGGCTCTCTAGCCAGTGGAAAAGCAAACCGGTTCTTAAGTTGAACCAGCTCCGAACTGGCACTAGCACCAGCCCAGAACCAGCTCTCGGTTCACTTTGGTGGAAAGGCCCCCAAAGTGGTATCGGTGCGGTTGTATCGGAGTAGTCACTTCCATTGTCGGGGTTTGTTGTGAAATGGAGCTCAGAAAGTTTTTGGCGGACTTGCTAATCCCGCCCCCAGCCCGCCCCCAGCCTCTGACGTAGTCGGTTCTTAGTTGGTTCAACTCTGGCCCCCCAAAGAGTTGGAGCCAAGAACGAACCAGTTTTTCTGGCCGGGAGCCAGTTCTTTGTCTGTGGAAACAGGAAGAACTGGTTCGTTTTAGGCTCTGGCTCCGAACCGGCCCTGAAAACGCCTTGGTGGAAAAGCCCCCAATAACAAATCCTGAAGGAAAAAGAACACGGCGAATGAGATCAATAATTGTACAAATTAAGAGCCGCTATTTTTAGGAAAATAGTTTGTGGAAAAAAACTGGTTCGCTATTTTTAGGAAAATAGTTTGTGGAAATGACTGGATCGCTATTTTTAGGAAAATAGTTTGTCGAAATGACTGGAAGACTCGCTATATTCACGAAAGGACCAACGGGTTTATTAATAGTTTTGGAAACATTAATCGAATAAAGATAGGGTATCCCATAGGTTACTAGGATTGAGGTAACAGTACGGTAAAGCGAGCAGGATCTGATAGGGAATGGAACAAGAGTGAACCGTACCGGGATTGAGGCACTGCGAGGCCTTGATAACTAATAGAAGATAACTAATATATAGCAAAGATAAAAGCGCTCAAAGAGGGAAAATAATTATAATACCAGGGGTATAATAATAATAATAATAATAATAATAATAATATTAATAATAATGAAATTATTAATGATAATAATAATTAGTAGGGTGCCCGGATCTAAAATGGGAAATAGGAATTCGGGAGTAACCGGGGCAGCCGAGGTAATGTTGGAGAAACATGGTGAAATGGCACTAGAAGGGTTTACAATATTGGAGGAAAAAGGGTTTTCCAGAAATGGGGAGTTTAATTTTTGAGACAATTTAAGGAATTAGATTAAATTTTATTTGTATAGCCCTGAATCACAAGACAGTCTCAAAGGGCTTTACAGGCCAGATTGTTATGGGCTAAAAGTGATTTATGACACCCCGCTAGCCCAAGCCCCCCTAAGGGCAAGAAACGACTCCCTTAATTAACAAGGAAGAAATCTCGAGGAGGAACCTCAGAGTGGGGGATCCCTCCTTCCAGGGATGGTTCAGAGTGCAATGGGTGTCATACGGGCATTTAAAAACAGGGGTTGACAAAATGCAAATGACAAAGTTCAAATAACAAAGTACAAATAGTAAATGAAATAGTAATAATGTGATGGGGTGCTGGCTGGAGAGCAAGCTGGTAGCCGTCAGGTGAGGTGGCCAGGTATCCAGTCACGATCACAGCAGCACTCTAGATAATGGAGACAACATGAAGGTTAGATGGAATACAGTAAGCAGGAAACATACAAGTATCCTCAGACCTAGTACCCATTGGCAGCTAGGGTAGGCTAGTGCTAACGGTATTGATTTAGCTGTAGATTAGAGCTGAGGGGCACTCCTAGCAGCCAAAGGCGAGGGTAAATAGGTGGTTATTAGAGTCGGAAAAGAAAAAGAAAGTGAAAACGTGTTGGTATGCATTTCATTTGTGGAAAAAAGAGGGTGAGTTGAGAGAGAAAATTCAGAAAGGGCAAGCGAGTGTAGAGAGTGTAGGGAACTTTAATCTGTCTGTCACCCGTATTACAGATCTGGACTTGGACCGAGACTGCCCCACGCCGCCTCTAGCAGCACCAGCACCAGCACCAGCAGCAGCACCCAGCCTGTCCCGACATGGAGCAGGTCAAATCTACACAGGAGATGACCACCCGCAGCCAAACGCAGACCCGGCTATCGGTCCAGCTGGCTTACACACCAACCAAAGCACCAGCAGCCGCGGGTCGATCGAGGGCTCAGACGGACACAAAAGTCAAAGACGGAGAAGATGGACAGTTCCCCATGATTCAAGTTCTGAACCCGCAGAACAGCAGCCCAGCATTCGAATGTCTGCCGGACTCACACAAGTCTGTGTGAGCTGACTAGGCTTGCGATGGGGTCGCATGCAGGGCGACAGGCCTGCAAGAGACCAGACTCCGTACGACGCGCCATCGCGACGCTCTGGAAGCGTGGGATGAAAGTTTATTGGTGGTTGTAAAGAGACATTGTATTGACAGGCGTACCGCCAGACTTGCTGTGATAGTGAGTCACACCAGCCACGCAGGAGATCTTAGAGAGAAACAGATGAACAAGAACGGACAGAGGGGAGAAGCGGGAGCTACAAAGCTTCAATTCACCCAACTAGAAGCGGTTACAAACCCCGCGCCTACCCGCCAATGCCAAAATCAAAAAACGCGGGACACTCAGGTCGAGGACTTGGGAACCCGAGAGCTGCTGTGGAGCTGAATACACGAGGGCCGGAGGTGGACGGAAGCATTTGCATGGACGGTGTTGGGGAGCTGGTCCTGTCCAAGAAGGTCGTATGAGCACTGACACACACCACACACCACAAACAAAATGGAAAATAGGGAGGAGATCTAATGTGTTACTTAGGACTTTGCACCGACAGGCCTCACAATCACCTCCGATGCAAGCCCGACGATCCAAGTATACTCGGGTATGATACGCACGCCAGAGTTTTTTTACACGTGGGACTTGCTGACAGAGAGATCAGAGGATAACAGACACACACCACTGCATGCAGGGTCAGCCAGAGGTACAATATATGCCCACAAATGATTTGCATAGTACTGCCAGAATATCTTATGAGGGGTGGTTACCAGAAGTTGAAGAATTATGGTTTAATGGGGTGAATACAACGCCAATGTTTGCTTTGGAATGAGAAATTTTGCATGTTAAATGTGTCCTCCCGTGAGGAAGGTGAAAGGTTTTATGGGGTTGCTGGAGCAGAACCACATGGGTCCTTGGCAAAAACACCCGACATGACATGGTCCGAACTGGGGTCATGAGTGTCAGGGGGGGACACACATGTGATTGGACAGCAGATGGCCCAGAGTGACAATACACCCAATGGGCGACAGCAGGGAGGAGTTTATACATCCACAGATGATGTTGGAGGACCACGATTGGTTGGGGTCCCGTCCAACCTGTGGACTAGGAATAAATATGACGTGGGCCGCATAAAAGATGTGGAGCCCTAGTGGTGACTCCCAAAATCTGCTTCCAGGAAAAGGCAACCCCAGTACAGGTTACGTCAAGAGTCAATTGATGGTATTACACCTGAGTTCAACTCATTGTTGGATGCCGGTGTGATAGTTCCGTGTCCAAATTCACCATGTAGTATCCCAATATTCCCTGTGGAAAAGGCACCCGTTGCAGGACAAACTCATGGTTTGGTTTGTCCAAAATGTGGAAAAGGTGAATGATGCAGTGCATCCAAGAACACCCATTGTACCAGATCCCCAAAGCCTATTAACACAGGTACCTGGGAATTGCAAATGGTTTACATTCGACTTAGCAAACACGTTCTTTAACATACCGGTGGATCCAGTAAGCCAAAATTGGTTTGCTTTTTAAATTCATGGGAAATGGTATACGTGGACTAGAATGCCACAGGATTATTGTGAATCACTAACCATATTATCCGCAGCACTGCATTACAATTTGGGTCATCTAATCCTCCCGGGGGGGAGCAAACTAATTTAGTATATAGATGACCTCCTGGTGTGTTCTCCAGACCCTAAAGTGTGTGAACAGGACACCATTGTGTTGTTAAGGTAATTAGCCAGCCAGGGCCACAAGGCCAGTTTAGCTAAACTACAGTTTGTAACACAAAATGTACAATTCCTGAGCCACATTCCCACACTAGGTGGCAGATCCCTTAGCGAGGACAGGATAGAATAAATCCAAGCAAAGCCTACTTCAGGTCTACCAGACCATACAACCCTTCACACAGTGGTGGGGGAACGTGATGGGTATATGACATCAGTACTACTACAGAGGCATGGGGGCAAGTTGCGTCCTATTGCCTATTTTTCATCCAAGCTAGACCCGGTGGCAGCTGGTTTACCACACTGTTTGAAGGCAGTGGCAGCGGCGGCAATGACGGTTGCCGCCAGTAGGGGGCTAGTGGGTTACATGCCATTAATTTGCTTATACCCCAGGAGGTTTCATCTGTTCTGCTAACTCAGAAAACATCACACCTAACAGCATCACGATTCCTGTCATATCACCAAATGGGTTGAAGTATTTCCCAGCAGGGCGGCAGACTTTGCAGCCGTTGCTAAGGCCTTAATAACAGAAATCATTCCGAGATGGGGAATCCAGAGCGAAGGTTGGACTGTTCCCCTATGAGGTCCTGATGGGGCGACCCATGCCAATGGCGACAGGTGCATCACACGACAGCAATATGAGCACAGAACAATTCCATCACAGCATGATTGTATTATACAATCATTATTGTACTGTATTAATCTTTCTCAAAGTCTACAAACTATCCACTCACAGGTTAAAGAGGCCTTATCACCATCCAAGGATCCATGACCTACCACCAGGGGATTGGATCTTGGTGAAGGACTATCGGAGGCAGGCCTGGCACTCACCAAGGTGGTTGGTACCATTCCAAGTCCTGCTGGTCACCTCATCAGCGGTCAAGGGAGCTGAAAGGGCTACCTGGATCACGCCAGCCACTGTAAACGGGCACCACCGTTGACGACCAACCCGACACCATAAGGTCATGACGGACCTAGCCCTGACAACGGGGCAAGATGGCCCACCAGTTGCCACCGACGCTTCACTCCATGAAGGAGTACCCCCCAGGCCGGAGGACGACTCTACGTTGGCATCATCCTCCTCTTCAGCGTCACTGTAAGGTCCCAGCCTGTCCTGGCAGACAGCCGGGACAATGGAACAGGCTCCCTGTTCCAATTGGAATATACCTTCAAGGGTATCGATAATAGCTTTGATACCCTCCTGAGTGCAGCCAAGGCACATTTTGGAATTAACAAGATAGGCGGAGATGGACCACGTTCCGTCTCCTCCGGAATACCCGTAATGGCTTTCCCATTATCCCCATGTGCTATAGCCTCAGCAATGCGTGCTTACTATCGGTCCGAGTTGGTCACAATAAATTCCATGAATGCGGACTGATCATGGATAAAAGAAGAATGCGACAATATTACTCACTACCCACTGAGGCCCTTCAATGTAAAGGTACTATGCGACTCGTGGTACTGCAAAACAGAGCCGGCTTGGACTACCTTTTAGCGGCTGCAGGTGGTACATGTACGGTAATAGGTATTGAATGTTGGACTGATATCATTGACTCATCTGAAAATATCACTGACATTTTAGATGATATGCGCAAGAACATTGATGAACTGCACGAACGCAACTCTGAGAATTCGGATCCGCTGGGCGAATGGTTAGGAAACCTAGGTAGTTCCATTCTGAAGTATGTGCTCTATGTAGTAGTCATAGTACTCCTCTTCATAGTACTCATCACCTGCTTCAATGGTCACTTCTTGTTTCAAGGCCACAAAGACAATGATGATGAATGTGCTTGTGAATGACCCTTCCAAATATCCACTTTCAGACATAAGAATTGAACGTGAACCATTATGCTGATCTCAAATGTATGATTATTATTTCTTCCAATTACTTTTTGGTTTTATGTTTAGATCTTCTGGAATGTTGCTGATTTTAGCGTTATAACTATAAGCTACCCCAATCCACAACTGAACCTCAGGGATTCAGTTTAAAGATTGCTGCTGTACTTGAATGTTTCCATGCTCATTATGTATCCATTAACGTTGTATTAAGACACTGCTTGTAACTCCACCTTGTTATCCAAGACACTTCTGTCTATGATGTCATTGACATATAATTTGTACCCCAAAAACAATTTTTTACCAAAAAGGGTTTTTTATGGCGAGGGTACAGCGTGATCTTTACTCTTTTCCTGTAATTGGGCCATTAGGACAGGAAAGGAGAATTTTATCAAGTCGTACCCAGTAACAAAGGACTCAGTCTCTGCTAAGAATCACTGTGTGGTCAGAGTAACCGACTCCTAAGTTGCACTATACCATAAATTACCAACGGTGGATTGTGTGATTATAAAATAATCAAATGGGGGAATGTAATGGGAAAAGTCCATATAAGGCCTTTCTTCCAGCTGGCATTATGTTCCTTGAATAGATTGTCATTACGACAGACAAACCGTCCACTAACTGGCATTAGGGTGACTTCTTCTTTGACCAGTCATAAAGATAAGCAGCTGGGGTGAGGGTTGGTTGACCGGTAAAACCCCTCAATGCTTACCTCAGACAACTGCATCATCTGCCTGACGGAGACATGGATGTCGGAGGGGGTTGCCGACTCAGCCATCGAGCCGACAGGATTTTCCGTCCACCGCGCGGACAGAACAAAGGCTCTCTCCGGTAAAGATCGTGGAGGGGGGGTATGTCTCATGATAAATAGATCTTGGTGCAACCAGAGTCATGTGCAGACCCTCAAGTCTTTCTGTTCCCCGGACCTGGAGTACCTGATGCTTATGTGCCGACCATTCTGGCTACCGCGGGAGTTTACAGCAGTAACCGTGACTGCTGTGTATATTCCCCCTCAAGCCAACACGGACATAGCGCTGAAGGAACTTTATGGGGCTATCAGCGAACAGGAGTCGGCTCACCCGGAGGCTGCTTTCATCGTGGCGGGGGACTTCAATAAGGCGAACCTGAAGAAAGTTCTCCCGAAGTTCTACCAACACATCACAAGCAACACACGGGGCGAACGAATCCTGGATCACTGCTACACCCCCTTCCGGGACGGCTACAAGTCCCTCCTCCGCCCACCGTTCGGCAAATCAGATCACCGCTCGATCCAACTACTCCCCGCCTACAGGCAGAGACTGAAGCAGCAACCAATCGCTGTGAAGGAGGTCCAATGCTGGTCGGACCAATCGGAGTCTATGCTGCAGGATTGCTTTGGTGACGCGGATTGGTGTATGTTCAGGGTTGCGTCGGACAATAACATCAGTGAGTACGCGTCCTCAGTCACCGGGTTCATCAAGAAATGCATAGATGACGTTGTTCCTACTAAGTCGGTTCGGATTTATCCCAACCAGAAACCATGGATTAATGGCGATGTTCGCGCCGCACTCCGCACGCGTAACGCCGCCTTTGACTCCGGGAATATGGTGGAATATACGAGAGCCCGCTACGACCTCCGCAAGACCATCGGCTCTGCCAAGCGGGAGTATAAGAACAGGGTGGAGGACAAATTCAAGAGCCACGACGTGAGGGGTGTGTGGAAGGGGCTACAGACAATCACGGACTTCAGAGGGAGAACCAGCGGTGTAGAGAACTCCTCTAACTCCCTCCCTGGCGAGCTAAACACCTTCTTCGCCCGGTTCGACGTGAACGGCAGCCCGCCGAAGTCAGCGCTGCCTGAGGAGGCCAGCCTGCTGAACATCTCAGAGGCTGACGTGCGCAGAGCCTTCAAGCGGGTGGACATCCGGAAGGCGGCGGGACCAGACCACATCCCGGGGCGCGTCCTCAGAGCATGCGCAGACCAGCTGGCAGGAATCTTCGCAGACATCTTCAACCTGTCCCTGTCCCAGGCTGTCGTTCCCGAGGTCTTCAAGATGTCCATCATCATGCCTGTCCCTAAACACCCCAAGGTAACCTGCCCGAATGACTGGAGACCTGTAGCCCTCACCTCGATTGCCAGTAAATGCTTCGAGAGGCTGGTCAAGGACTTCATTTGTTCCATGTTGCCTGCCACGCTGGACCCATGGCAATTTGCTTACCGTCAAAACAGATCCACCGACGACGCCATTGCCATGGCACTTCACACTGCCCTCTCTCACCTGGAGGGGAAGAACTGTTGTGTGAGAATGCTGTTTGTGGACTTCAACTCAGCGTTCAACACGATAGTTCCTGCCAAGCTCGACACCAAGCTCAGGAGTCTAGGCCTGCACCCGACCATGTGCAGCTGGATACTGGACTTCCTGTCGGGCCGCCGCCAGGTGGTGAGGATGGGCAGCACCACCTCAGAGCCGCTGACCCTCAACACTGGAGCCCCTCAGGGATGCGTGTTGAGCCCTCTCCTCTACTCCCTGTACACCCACGACTGCATGGCTATGCACAGCTCCAACGTCTTCATCAAGTTTGCTGACGACACGACAGTGTTGGGTCTGATCGCCGACGACGACGAGACAGCCTACAGGGAGGAGGTTGGATCACTTGCACAGTGGTGCCAAGAAAACAACCTCGCCCTCAATGTCAAAAAGACCAAGGAGCTGATCGTGGACTACAGGAAGCGGAGAGGAGAGCACGCCCCCATCTCCATCGACGGTGCTGCAGTAGAGAGGGTCAGCAGCTTCAAGTTCCTCGGCGTGCACATCTCCGAGGACCTCACATGGACCACGCACACCACACACGTGGTGAAAAAGGCCCAACAACGCCTGTATTTCCTCAGGCGACTGAGGAAATTCAACATGTGCCCTCGCATCCTCAGAACATTCTACTCCTGTACCATCGAGAGTGTTCTCACAGGATGCATCACCGTCTGGTACGGGAACTGCACCGCACTGGAGCGTAAAACACTACAGAGGGTGGTGCGGACGGCCCAGTACATCGTTGGAGGTGAGCTTCCCTCCCTCCTGGATATATACACCAGGCGGTGCGTGGCCAAGGCCAAACGGATTATTAAAGACAATAACCACCCCAGCCACAAACTGTATACACTTCTACTGTCAGGCAGGCGATACCGCAGTATCAAATGCCACACGAGCAGATTCAGAGACAGCTTCCACAGTCAGGCCATCAGGCTGCTGAACAAGTTCGGCATCAATGTCTAAATGCTAGTGCTAAGTGTTGGTGCTAGTGCTGTGCTGGTGTTACTGCTAGTGCTGGTCCTGGTGCTAGTGTTACTGCTAGTGCTGGTGCTGGTGTTAGTGCTAGTCCTGGTGCCAACTGCTGGTGCTAGTGTTGTGTCGACTGTCTGGGAAGGTATCCCGTGACATTCTGTGAATGTCAGCATACAGCATATAACAATGTATATTTTAGTACATCGATTTATATGTGTATGGATATTTTACTGTATATTCCATTTCATTTTAGATTTAATTCACGTATTTTATATAGAATTCTATTTATAGTTCTATTTTGTAGTTTTACTGTATTTTGTATTCTTTATAATTACTGTCGGCTGTCGGGCGTTTTGCACAAAAAGTTTTTAACTCACTGTTTATACTCACGTGTAAATTGTGAAGTTACAATAAAAATACTTGAACTTGAACTTTGTCTGGTCAAGATAGGAAACTTCTCCTATACCATGAGTGGGGTTTATTGCTGTCCCCGGAACCCCCTGGGGTGAAAAGTGTGCTTAAAAGGGTCATGTGAATATCTGTTTGTTACTCACTCTGCTAGAGAGGAGTCTGGTGGATGCATCCATTAAATACTCTTAATTCCTACAAGTATTTTGTCTGTTTAGACTCATTCGCCTCAGACGCAATTATTTTATCAGAGAATTGCCACGACAGGCGGGATAAGGAAACCAGAGAAACACCATAAAAAGAGCTGTTTGAGTTGAAATGAGGAGGGGCACTCAGCTGACCGACCTCCATTTTTTATGACTAATAGTTTGTATTAAATGTTTTGCAATTTGCCACTTTCGTCTCCTCGACTTCTCCTTCTCCACGATTTTTCTAAATTTCATGCTGGTTTCCACAACAATGGCAAGCAAATGTCAGGAAAACAGTCCATGGGGCGTACGAGTTAGAGGGGCAAGGTGATAATGTGAAGTATGTGAATTCCAGGTCAGTGTAGGTCTTATGGTCAGCTTATAATTAACAATTATCAAAGAAAAATTGTAATTAAAATAAATAAAAAGGATAAAAAAATAAGAATAAAAAACAAATGATTAGCTAAATAACAAAGTATGTGTTTGTGTGTGTGTGTGTGTGTGTGTGTCATTGTGTGGGTGTGTGTGTGTTTGAGTGTTTGCGTGTGCATGAGCATGCATAACCACACGTAGGTTGGCTATGTGAAGCGGGAGCTTTGAGTTTTCTCTTCATCTGTGTGTGTATGTTTAAGGCCAGTTTAACTATTATGTATGTGATGTTTGTCAGATAATGGTGCCAGGTAAAAAAAGAGGATGTTCTTTCACATGCAAGACATAGAAGTCAATTAGAATAGACTTGGCTGTATGTAAACCAAATAACGCAACTATGAAAATATATATTAGCCATGTGCTGTTGCTATGCTAATTCTATGCCCAGCTAGTTACCAGACTGCTTTGTTAGCTTGCGGCGGCATCGGTCCTTGAAGAGCGAGGCTGTGAAAAGTTTGTTCTGTGGTTGGAAATAGTCTTTGCTGTGTGTGCAGCATTATGCTGGGTCAGGGTGGAGGAAACTGGTCGCTCTTTTGTCCTCCCTGCAGAGTTAGCAGCTTGGTGCTAACTTTCTTTGTTACTCGTAAAGTACATTTTCATTTACATTTAGGGCATTTGGCAGACGCTTTCATCCAAAGCGACTTACAAAGAGTACATTTGTTGAAGGAGAGGCAGCAATATATCACTGTGGTACCTGACGATAAGAATAGAGCTGTTTTCGAGCATTCCTATTTACGAGACGAATAGAACGAGTTTCATAATTGTTAAGTTGCCTGCATAAGTAGCTGGGAAGGCATGCAATTCTAAGCATGCTACAACATCTGAGAACGAACAACAATGCTAAGTGCCATTAATAAATGTCAAGACGTACAAACACACAGGTTAGTGCTAGGATTATCAGAGGAGGGTGGGGAGGGGGGTTATGTAGAGTCCAGGTGAACTCGGAACAGGTGGGTCTTGAGTCTCTTGTGGAAGCTGGCGAGCAACTCGACCATCTTGACATGAGCCGGGAGCTCATTCCACCACTGCGGAGCCAGAACCGTGAAGAGGTGGGACTTGGAAGATCGATGTTTAGCTGTTTTTAGTGAAGGCGGTACCAGTCGTTTGGCAGAAGTTGCCGAGCAGAGTGCTCGGGCTTGGGCATAGGGTCTGACTAACGTTTGGAGGTAGGTAGGGGCGATTCCGTTGACAGCCATGAAAGTCAGTACTAGAGTCTTCAATCGAATGCGAGCGATTACCGGGAGCCAGTGGAGGTTGCGGAAAAGGGGGGTTACATGGGAGAATTTAGGTAGGTTGAACACAAGGCGTGCTGCTGCGTTCTGGATGCGTTGTAAGGGCTTGATTGTTGAGGCGGGGAGTCCAGCCAGGAGAGCGTTGCAGTCGTCGAGATGAGGTATAACTCCACTGTGTGGAGAAGGCCTCTCCAGAGGCCAGGGTGTAGTTTTGTTGTGGTCAGGGCTGCAACCAGGTGTTATCAGGTTACAGTGTAGTAGACCAATGGTTGGAGTCGTACTCCCCTTTGTCTCCAGAACAAAGGAGCATGTTGTCCCAACCACCATTTGAAAGGCTGAGGCCCTACAGCCATCTCATAACATGGTGGCAGGTGTTTGTAGCAGCTCGGCAGGTACAAACAAGGAGACCACCATACTTAGAAAACCTAAAAAACAAGGAATTATCATGTCTTATGATCTTCACCCTGCATCAATTTATTGTCACATTCATACCTATGTGAGGAAACTGGTCAGGGCCACTTGTGTGCACTCATCTCCACATGCAATTTTGCCAGAGAATCTCACTGCACCCCTTGATTCATGGAGTCAGTACATCATATACTCCAATGTTCTGGATGGTGGACAAGCATCTGTCTGGTGTAGGCAGCATGAACATCATGGTCGGAGAGCGGCCACCGTACCAACAAACCAGGGTTATTCAATTTTACTCTATACTGTCCTCTTGCTATGTGGGGATGTTCACCTATATCCCGGACCTACGGACTCTCTGCAAATGCAGATATTGACTCTTGGAAATCGGCTGTTCCCTGCCTGTGGCTAGACCAGAGACCCGCTTTCATCACGCTCTTCCCACAGGTTTACAAGGTAACAACAAGCTGGCAAGCTCAGTGTCTAAACCAGAGGTTCTCAACCTTTTTCTCAGGCGACCCATGTTTTCATATTTTTTTTACAGCAACCCATAGACCTGCCTGGAAAGTAGTCCCTAGCCTGGCCCTGGTCCTAGAGAGTGAGGCCCCAGCCCGGGCCGGCCCGCCACATTATTAAGCCCGACATTATTTTAACCTCCCATATAGTTCTAGACTTGTTGCCCATATGCGACAGGTCTAGTTATAGACTTCCAACCTTATTTGAGCACTTTTAATGGCATAAGTGGTTATATTTAGTTTAATTTCAATTTTAAGTTATTTTAGGAAAATGTTTGAAGCACGTGACGAGTAGCGAGCAGCTACTCGAGTAACGAGTAGCTGCGCGGCGATTAATAGCAGCAGCAGCAGCGGCGTTTAACAAGGCAGCGCAGCAGTAGACTGTTATGTGTGTGATATAGGTTGATAATGTGATGGTAATGATGTGATAATTGGCCCGAGACCTGGCCCTTGGGCTGTCGGGGCCCCCGGGCCTCGGGCTCCATTGCAGGGCTCTAGCGACCCATATAACAATATCAATAAATCTTCATTGTACATGCAATCAAGTCAAGCCTCAGAAATACGAAAAGAAACTTACTTAATGAGAAGGTTGTACCTGCATATTCTGCATGATCTGGCTCCAATTCGGCTCGCAGGAGGAGAGGGCAACACGCATATCAGGTGCAGCGTTCAGTCTGTTTCTTTGTTTCGTCTTCATCTTTGTTAGGACGTAAAATCCAATTTTGCACATGTACGTCGTTGTGAAGGGCAGCAGCAATAAAACGCTTGCTTTACTCAGCAATGGGTACTCAGTGGAGAGGCCAATCCAGAATGAAGATAAGATTTTGTGGCGGTTTTTCAGCGTGCTGTCACATGTCAGCTGAAGCATTTCTGATTCCTCGTTAGGAGTTAAATTTAACTCGACTATTGAGTCTGGGGTTTCAAACGCAAAGGGATTTTTCACCCACCTCTTGTCTTTCAAATAATTAAACTTCTCCTGCGGAAAGTAGCGAGAGAAATGTCCCCTCAGTGAATCTAGATGTGACTGGATGCCGCGCGTCAGGTCGGCGACCACTTTCTTGGACACGCGAGTTTCTTCGATATGCTTCATCATTGTGGGGAGCATGTAGTAGCTTTGCCTTTTGAGTCGCAGTTGCCATAATGTTAGCGACTTCTGGAACGTTTGAATAAGTTCGCAGTGTCTGAACAGATCATTTTCCCTTCCCTGTAGCTTTAGATTCAGTTTGTTTAGAATCGAAAAAATGTCAGCAAGATACGACAGAGTTAAAAGCCATTTCGCATCACTAAACGAATTTGCGAGCGGTGAGGAAAGTGTGTATTTCATCCCTCAATTCGTATACTCACGTAACCACCTTGCCCTTCGACAACCATCTCACATCTGTATGAAATAGTAAGTGTGTGCTCGGCTCCCATTTCAGTACACGGGGCCTCGATAAGCCAGCTATTGAGAGCACTGCCTTTAATGAAGTTCACAATTTTAACAATGTCTTTCATCACCATGTCGAGCTCAGGTGGGATTCCTTTCGATGCCAATGCTTCGCGGTGAATGAAACAATGATTCCACACGTCATGTCATGTCCTGCTGCGTCCATGATCCTTTTGACAACTCCGCTGTTTTTTCCAGTCATGTTAGCCGCCCCATCACTCGTAATGCCTTTGCAATTACCCCAGTCCAGTCCACTCTTTGTTATGTATGTATTTAACTCTTCAAAAACGTGTGCACCTGTCGTGCTGGAAGGGAGTGTTAAGCAGCACAGAAGGTCTTCAACAAATTCACTTTGCCAAACATACCGGACATAAACCAACAAAGTAGCGCATGACGCAATGTCGGTACTTTCGTCAAGCTGTATAGCAAAATCCTCAACTGACTTTAATCTGGCTATTAACTGATCTTCTAAATTCTGTGCAATATCGCCAATTCGTCTTGAAACAGTGCTGTTACTGGGTGGGATTTGTTGAAGGATTTGTCGGCGGCCTTTTCGTCAAGGACGGTGCGAACCATGTCTAGTGTTGACGGCAATATTAACTTCTCTGCAATTGTGTGGGGCACTTTCTCTTTAGCTACGCGATAAGAAACCATGCAAGAGGCTAACAGCAATTTGTCATTGTGTGTTACGTTTCTGCTGAGTACCTGAGCTGAGGATTTAATTTCTTGTCTTCCTTTGAAAAAAAGGACAGCGGTTTATCCACCAAATCAGCATGAGTGCTTAAATGCCTTTCTAGCTTTGCCGGTTTCAAGCTTTCATTCGCCAACTTGTCCCCACATATAACGCACATTGGTTTTGCATCCTGGTTTGCGTTACAACAGTTAACGAAGCCAAACCTCAAATAGTCGTCCTTATATGGCCTTGATGTCGATTTCAGTTATTTCTTTGCAGGCCCAGAAGTACTGGCTCTCTGTTGGTTTGCATCGCCATTTTCTGTCCTGCTTTGGACTGCACTTTCCTCGGCGGGATGGCTATCGTTTAGCAGGTTCTTTTCAGGAGTCGGCGTATCCGGCCCCCTTTTTCAAAAAACAAAAAAAACAATCGATGGTGCCGGAGATGGATTTTGGCTTGTTCATTTTCAATTCAGTTTCAATTCAGTAACAGAGAGGATTGTATGTCCGCTTTCCACTTGCTAGCTGCGCCAACGTCTCATAGCCACATGATTACGTTGCACCCTGCACACATACATCATATGTGACCGGGTCTGGAGGTTCGGTCCTTATGTCGGCATTTGTCAAAACGGATAGTTTGCTTGATTGATTGCATGTACAGGAAACACTGATGTGTAGACATATTTCACGTGTACACACACGGAGGTGTATATTCATACAGTAGCCTATGCATATAAAAAAAATCGAATCAATTATTTGTTTTAAGATAAAAAATTTCCCTGACAATTTTGGCGACCCATTTTTAATGTCCCCCGCCACAGGGGTTGAGAACCACTGCTGTACAGTATGTCGTGAAGTACAATCTCAGTGATTTTGTTTTGTAACGCTAGTTGCCTGTTAATGGTGGTACAGACAGTACATGGGAATTTTTAGCGCACTGCACACATGGCTCCTTCCCCTTGTTCTCTCATGATCCTTACAATCCTCTCCACAGCCAAGAAAAGAGAATTCCACCTTGTCTCGTTTGGCCTCAACAGGAGTTTGCATTTTCCCTCAATTATCTCTGTAGCTGTGGTGGATCTAGCGGTCTTTTTGAAAATGTTGAACGAGAGAGCTTCTTATAGACTATTGGTATTGGCTTCTGAGGCATCAACTGTTGACACCAGGTTGAGAAGGTGGCAGGCACAGCGATGGTGCTTTGGCAGATATTCCAGGCCATCATCTTCGTCCAACTTCAACACCCTCAATGTTGCCACGTTCTTCTTCCTCTCCTTCACCGTTCTCTCTTCTGTTTGACTTGGCCCTGCCTCCTCAAGTTGTATTGGATTATTGTTTACATCAAGCTCACCATAGACGCCAAAAGCTTTTATAAAGTTGGAGCCATTATCAGTCGTCGTGCATACAATCTTCTCACGGATGTTGTACTCTATGTATGTTATTCAGGGAACCGGCAAGTGCAGAAAAGGTATGCGATCCTTTGAGTTGTTTGCATGCTAGAGCAACAGAGCATCTCTCCAGAGTTTTAGGCTCTATCCAGTGTGCTGTGACACCAATGAAACTCCTGTGTGCTGTCCAGCAGTCAGTAGTGGTAGCGATGAACTCAATCTCACTCATGGCAGCCTTCAGATTATTCTTCATTTTCAGTGTTGCTTTCTCCACTTTGTTTTTCACTGTACCACGAGACATTCCAACCACATCTGATTGTAAGTGATGCACAAGAGTTTGAAAACCCTGCTGTTCGACAACACTGAGGGTGCAGCCCTTGAACAACAAAGTTAATGATGGCACTATTCTGTGACACTTCATTTCCCACAATTTAAGTGGATGAAGGGCCTTCCTCTGACTTGATCTCCTGCTTTGCTCTCCTTTTCAGAGCAGGTGCAGTGAGCTTTTTGTACTTCTCCAGGGGATTCACATGCTTTCTCTAGGAGTGACAATATGTACATGCAGCCACAGACACACAGATGGACAGAAGAGAAATGTAATTCAGATAACAATTATAATTTTATTACATCATGACCTAAATTTGAGCATCCCCCCCCCCCCAACAAAAACCAGAGCTAGCTTGCAGTACTTTCCATGCTAATGATATCAAACAAAACACGTGTAGCATTGCCAACATTACAAGCATTGCAAACATTGTACACTGACCATCACAGAAAATACTAGTCAAAGTGTTTTTTGTTCTTCATGTGGCATAAGTCAACTATAGTATAGGTGACCACGCCACCCTCAATTTTTAGGAATGAGGGGTTCCTACAAGACATTTACCATACAGTAGTCTAGTAAGGTCAGTGTCCCCTGGTAAGTGTTCAGAGTAATCAGAACCAGAGGCTGGTGTACAAAAATATCAGGTTTTATTTGCTTCTAAAAAAAGCTTTTAAAAACGACCACAGGAGGCTACCACACATAAATCACACAACAAAGGGAAAATAACAAATAGGGGAGGGGTTGGAACTGATAGAAGGGGGCAGTGGCTGCTTGGGGGTTGACTACCCAAGATGGGCTAGGCCAGAGGGGGCGACTAAACAATATGGGGCTTAAAGGCCTACTAGGGGGCATGCAATGCACAGCAAAAATCCACAACAAACATATATTACTAGCGCACAACAATAAAATGGTAAAAATAATAATGAATACATTTATATAAAACACACCTTAAACCAAACCATAAAACAAACCCACAGCCCATAAGCCTATGACCCCCCCTCAGTATTGCACATGGTCCAAGTAAGACAAACAATGGAATAAAATTAATTAAGCTAAACGGCACAAGTTATAAGTGGGAAAAACAGTGATCACTATGTTGATCGTGTACTCCTCTGTGGTACGGCACACATAAAAAACAGTTTAATAAAAGTTAACACTTCAATCAATGATCACCAAAAACAATACAATCCATTAGTAGCAACTACAATCAAATTCAATACCTTTTCTGACCAAAGGTCCCCACAGATCATATCTTGCATGGAGGGACTGACTGGAGAGACTGGAGGCTATAGAGAGTTGAATAAACCCAACAATGCTACACATCAAAACACATGGTAAATGTAAAATTCCCACCTACCAAGAGTGACCAAACACACAGGATTCCAGCGCGCTCTCCCTCCAAACACTCCAACTCAGGCTTGGTGCAAAAGGAAGGCCCAAAACCTCTGTCTCTCCTTTTATGCCTTCCCTGCTCCCCAGGGTCCTAAAGTCATACCTGCTACATTCATAACACAGGGCCATTCTGAACAGCAAAATTCTTGTGACATGGCAGGCGACAGTACGCAAAAAACTAGTCAAAAGATACAAATATAACATAAAATAGAGATTTTTAAGTATATACACACATACGTACGTATGTGTGCGTATATATGTGTGTGTGTGTGTGTATATATATATATGTGTATATACTGTAAATATACACATATACATACATGCACACATGAAAATCTACACCCATATACACACATGCATATCCACACACACACACACACACACACAGACACACATTGTGTGACACAATATACATTGTATGATGTTTACTGACACATACACATACACATACATAATAGTTGTAACACACATAATAGCTGTAGCACACACACACACACATTGTGTGACACAATATACATTGTATGATGTTTACTGACACATACACATACACATACATAATAGTTGTAACACACAATAGTTGTAGCACACACACACACACACACACACAATGTTACACAAGACCTGGGTGTGTGTGTGTGTGTGTGTGTGTGTGTGTGTGTGTGTGTGTGTGTGTGTGTGTGTGTGTGTGTGTGTGTGTGTGTGTGTGTGTGTGTGTGTGTGTGTGTGCGTGCGAGGGGGGGGGGTGCACAATAGAATAGAACTTTATTAATCCCGAAGGAAATTCTTGTGCCAGGTTGCATAGCGATACACTACAATAAAACAATATGGAAAACAACAGAAGAATAAAAATAAACTAACGGATTTACAAATTTACAGTTAAAATATACAAATATGTAGGCAAGATAAGATATTCCGACGGTGAAAACAGTTTGGCATAATTGAAGTGTAATATTATTGGACATGACATTAAGAATATTGCACATGATGATGAGAGGAGATGAGAGGTAGTGTTATAGATAATATTTATAGACAACATGATAATAATAATAATACAGCACATAATAGAGTATTGCACATGATGTTGGACAGTAATATTAATATTGCACGTAATACTGAGGAAAGTGCACATGATGTTGAGAGGTAATATTGCACATTATATTGCTTTGTTCATTGTCTTGTATTTCAACTGTCCTTCCCACAGAGGGGGGAGGACAGTACGGAATCAGTTGGACAATTATCAATATCAATGTAGATGTTGACTCCAGAAGTAATTGATTGGATATTGAGTATTTTAAATGACCAAGTAAGAACTAAATTAGCTAGCTAATGATAACAACAAAAAAGACGCCTTTACCTGTTTCTTCAAATTCGAAGGAGAGTTCTTGAAGGCCAGAAGCTCGGTGTTTCTGGGCTTGCACAAAACACACCGCATTCTCCATGACTCGTCCTTTGTCCCGACAAATTCTAACAATTCCCTCAAGTACGGCCATGGGTGGGGAATGTCTTGCTGCTGCTGCCCTGACATGGAGTCGGCAATATCGGCTTCTCGTTCATCCATGTTTAGTTCTCTCACTAGTTACCTTACGTGTCCCCCTCGTATTTTCAAGTAAATTTCGTCTCGTTACGCCTGACGTGACATGCGTGAAATCAGAGCTCCTCTATCGCAGATGGATACACCAAGAGTCTTTTCTGTGTTGTCCATCTATTTAGGTTGAAATCGGTTTTGATGTTGGGAAGGCGTGCAACGATATAAAAAAAACTAACAATTCCCCTGAAATGCAATAAAACTAAAGTAACAAGTCCCGTTTTCAAAATTGAAGGAGTAGAAAGTACAGATATTCGTGTTAAAATGTAGGGAGTAAAAGTAAAAAGTTGTCAAAAAAATAAATACTCAAGTAAAGTACAGATACCTGAAAAATCTACTTAAGTACAAAGTACGAAGTACAAATACTTTGTTACTTCCCATCACTGGTGCCATTAATCCCCAGTCATGTGTAAGTCCTCTGATGTTGTTGTGTCCTCCTAAAGTCCACAATCAGCTCCTTTGTTATGGACAAATTCAGCACGAGGCTGTTGTCTTGGCACCAGAGTGACAGGTTAGCAACTTCCTGTTTGTGTGTACACTAGGGGGCTTAGGACACAACCCTGGTGATCCTGTGTTCAGGGAGAGGGGTGAGTCTGCCCACCCTGACGACCTGGGGCCTGGCGTTTAGACAGCATCGTCTGTGGATCTGATTGGCCGGTTGGCCAACTGCAGCGGGTCAATGGAGGGAGGTAAGAAGGCGTAGATGTAGTCCTTGATCAGCCTCTCAAAACATTTCATGACCACCGAGGTGAGGGCCACTGGTCGGTAGTCATTCAGGCGTCTTGGACACAGGGACAATAGTGGGCCACTTGAAGTAGGCTGGGACCACAGACTCAGCCAGGGAGAGGTTGAATATTGTGGTGAACACTGTGGCGAGCTGGTTAGCAGAGGTCTTCAGAACTCATTCCGATATGCCGTCAGGACCTGCAGCTTTCCTGGTGTTCATCCTCATCAATGCCCTACTCACGTTGTGCTCGGTCACAGAGAGAGTGTGCTCGTCCCTAGCAACGGAAATCACTTCAGTGGTGTTGTTGCTAGCCTCGAACTGAGCATAGTTCACCTCGTCCGCTAAGGATATGTTGTCACTCACAGTTGAGGGGGTTCTGCCCCAGTAATCGGTGATAGTCCATAGCCCCTGCCATAGGCATCTGGTGTCGCGCTGTTCCATCTGCGTTTCATTCACTCTGTCTCTGTCTCTACCTCCTCTTTGCGTCTTTCAGCGATCGCCGGAGTCCGTAGGATGCCACTTTGTATATGTACATGTGGCTGGATACGAGGTCAGAGCCAGAGGAGAGAGTGGCTGGAGTGGAGTTTCCGGGATGATCCAGGTCTCTGTGAGAGCCAGGAAGTGTAGAGACTGGAGGCCAGCGTAGGCCTGAATGGTCCCAGTTTTTTTGACCGCCGATCGGCAATTCCAGTGTCCCCCTCTCACAAGGTCTGCGTAGGTTGAGATCATTGAGGAGAGGAGTTTGTAGGCATTGTGAAGTGAAGGGCCCTCGGCGCTATTCTGCTATGGTAGGATGTCCTGACTGTAATGGAGTCTAGGCACATAACTAGGATGGGTGGAAGGAAGAAGATGTAGCTGTAGGACTCCCTGGACTGACTCCCGCAGAAAGACTCCCTTGTCTTCATTCGCAGGACCTGATGCTACAGCTGACGCTGAAATGTTGGCTCTGTATTAATAGCTAAAGTGTGCAAGGGAGGCTCATGCAGGGTTAAAGTCCTCCCCAGAATCAAATCAATTGACTAGCTGATAGCTGAAACTAGGTGATTGACCCACTCAGCACAACATTAAGGCCATTTAAAGTTAAATTGTAAATAGCTCTACCAATTGTGCAACAACAATATCAACACTGCAACAGGTTACTTTGAGAATAACACTGCTACAAGATTAGCTTTAAGTATCAACACTACCACAACAACAGCAAAACCAACACTGCAATGGGTTGATTTAAGAGAAATAGCTCTCAACACTACTACGGCAATAAAATAGCACTACCATCTCTACAAAAAGAACAGCGCTAATTCTGTTTCTCTACTCACCAACAACAGAATACTATGCAGCCTTCTTTAAAAACAAATGTTACTGACACTCCCACATGTGATTGAATAAGCTGGAGATTCTGAAATGGCTTGCAATGGCTAATCTCACTCACACTTCGTGGTATAATCAGAACATGTTAAGAGAGAAACAGAATGTGACTTGCAAGATCTGAGTGGTCTCACGGCTACCAAACAGTGCCAGCCAGTCCCAAATAAAACAAGACTTCCAAGGGGTGGAGTCACAGATTTCTCTTTCCTTTATAATACTATTTTATAAAATGCATTTCTACAGTGACCTGTCTCCTACACAGATCACAGACAGGTTTTAGAAGGACATTTTCGATTGTCTTCCCACCAACTACGAGTGGCTTATTTTATTTTATCAGTGCTGGCTGAGTTTGTGTTCATTGCTGGCCATGGAGAATGAAGACAGTGTCAAGACGACGCTATCATTTTAACTTTCGGTTCTTTATTTACAATTATGGAAAAAAAAGTTACATTCCTTATGTCAATGGCATACGAGCTGCATATGCAATACATTAATAAACCGTGAGATTGACAATGCAAATATTTTCGTTCTGTTTGGATCTTCCGAAACCTTGTGTGGGCTTCTTATGTCTTTTATTAGATCTTCAATATGATCAGTTCTGGCAGCACTATGGTGATATCGCTGTAGAAAAGTCTTAGAATTGGTGCAAACCGCTGGGGCATCCTCTCTTAAGCCAACAGGTTCCATTATCTCTTCAAAAGTGAGAATGTTGTCTGGTTTCACGACCGTGTTTTGGCCTAGTAGTAATCTGTTTCTTAATCTGCAGACATAAAAACTTTTTGACTGAATTTGTAATCCCTTCCAAATGCAGCGATATCACATTTGTTTTGGTTCAGCTGGTCTGGTTGTTTCTCCCCAGGATCATGGTTGAAACACTTTTGAAGTGAAAGAAAGTGAAACGCACTGACATATTTGAGCTGTCCATCATCAGACTTTAGATTGATGATAATCTAAAGTCTGATTTGTGAGACTAACTCCGATATTATTGATTATTTTACACTGTCCCTATAATAATTATTACTTACCTCAACAGACTAACCAGATTATATCCAATTATATAAATATTATATATATATGTATATATATGCATGTGTATGTATATGTGTATATATGTGTATATGTGTGTATATATGTATATGTGTGTATATTTGTATATGTGTGTATGTATATGTATGTGTGTATGTATATGTGTGTATATATGTATATGTGTGTATATATGTATATGTGTGTATATGTGTGTATATATTGTGGCAATACGGGACTTTCCGGCCCCTCCCTCCCGAGTCCCAGGGATCGCAGCTGTCACCTATCAGCTAATTAGGAGGCAAAGTGGTGACAGAGCGGCCGATCAGCGAATCGGCATGGACCGACTATAAAGCCAGGGGCTTACTCCCAGTACGGGAGTTCGGAGGACGCGCCGACACGGGACAGGAGTTCGGCGATCGGGGTTTGCGCCGGGGAGCGCGCCGAGACGTGAGGGACGCCGAGATCACGGTGACACGTCAGGTAGCGCGCCGACACGGGAGAGACGCAGACCCGAGATCACGCCGACAAGTCGGGTGTCGGCGAGGACAGTGCCCCGCGGAGCACGGCTACCCGGGAGGAGGAGTCCTGACCGGAGAGGACTCCTGGTCGGGGATGTTAAGTACTGACGTCATCTGTGTGGAGTTATAATAAACGGCGCCTTAACAGACTTTGTTGTAGTGTTTTGCTATGCGTCTTGCCTTGGACTGGAAGCGGGTTGCCACAATATGTATGTGTGTATATGTGGAACTCGATTGGCCTGCACAGAGCCCTGACCTCAACCCCATTGAACACCTTTGGGAGGAATTAGAACGCTGATTGTGAGTCAGGCCTTCTCGTCCAACATCAGTGCCTGACCGCACAAATGATCTTTTGGCTGAATGGGCACAAATTCCCACAGACACACTCCAAAATGTTGTGGAAAGCCTTCACAGAAGAGTGGCAAAGGGGGGTCCAACTCCATATTAATGCCCATGAAAGAATGGGATGTCATCAAGCTCATGTACTGTAGGTGTGATGGTCAGGTGTCCACTGACTTTTGGCCATATAAGTGTGTGTATATATATTTATTTGTATGATTATATAAATGTTGTAATGTTTGTTTACACAAGCAATTGCACATCCAATCACTATGTACAAAAATCGAGACATATCTAATATTTCCTGAGGCCAAGATATTCCATTCGCCTCTAGAGGGAGCCAAACAATTGCCAGCTGTGGTCAATGGCCAACCAGTTGAGACCTAGAGTACATATACAGACATAGTGTATATAGGGGAGAGGAAGAAAAGACGTGACTGAAGTGCTCTCTCCAATTTAGGAAGCCAAGTACATCTAAAATAACTGAATGTATGAAAGTGCTAAGATACTTTGTTACCAGCAGAAAATTTTCCAAATACTGTAGTGGGGAATTAATACCATTGATAGGAAGAAAGTTTCTCTGCTTCCCCTTTCACTCATGAAGTAGTCATGGGCCCTACCTAATGTGCCCATTCAAAACAGAGCAATGCATGTCATCCAGAATTGCTGCTTGCTTTTTTAAGAACCACTCATCCAAACAACCCAAAGAACACAACACTGCACTTCCTTAGCTCCTCCACAATAAGTGTGAAGGTGATCAGATGAACGTTTGCCAAGAAAATAAAAGGACACACACACACGAGGCATATGACATGTTTATCCTGTTCAAATATGTTGTGCACTCTTTGGTCATAGGATTTATCTTTATTGTAGCCACACCCACTTCCTTTAAACACAGGGGTACATTCCGGCTATGGCGTCTATACGGTCATATAATTTCAAAAATCCCACCAGAACATTCCTCAAAATGATTTGTTTTTTCAGGCCAAAAAGTAGTAACGTTTTTTTTTTTAACCGTATTCTTAGAAACATATATACTCTGAAGAATTAGTAATATAGTACCTAATAATTAAAGAAATAATAAAGTAAAGTAAAGTAGTAATACTCTGGCTGTATTAAAAGTTTCCATGTGCAGTACAGTAATATTCTTATCCTAGCATAAAAAATGTAACTAGTAGATAGTAGCAGCAACATGTGATGATAAAGTTTCATGATAAATGATAAGTGACCAGTGCAGTCCAGTGAGAGTGCCTGCATGCTATGTAGCAGAGTTTCTCGTGTAATTGAAGGTCTACCCCTGTAAGTCTAATGTAATTAGAAAGTCCAATAATAGTCCAATATTACAATAGTCCAAATGATCTAACAATAGTCAAAAAAATTATAATAATCCAATTGTGTAAATCCAATAATAGTCAGATAATCCAATTGTGTGAGTCTAGTGTCATTGTAATTCCAATAATAGTCAAATAATACAATAAATACAATAAAAGAAATAATAGTCCAAAAGAAAATGCAATAATGGAAATCCAATAATCCAACAATAGACCGATAATACAATTGTGTAAATTTAGTGTAATTATAAGTCCAATAAAAGTCCATTAGTCCAATGGTCCAATGGACCAAAAAGTCTGATAACAGTTGTAAGGCCTACATTATTTATTATCTTGTAATTAATAATGATCAAAGAAAATGATTAATTATTAAAATAAAAAAGGCATCAGTCTGAATTAATAATAACGGGGCACCACCCTGAAATCAGGGACCAATAGCCGGACAGTGGATTAAGTATCATAAAATATACTAAGCTATCAAATTGGAACTAATTCATTAACATATCAGTAGCTAGTAAAGGTTGAAGGATTCAGAGTTCTTTAGATGACAGAGGCTGGCTTCAACACAATATTCAATCAAAAACCACAGATAGTTATAATATAAGAATGTTTATTGAAAACAACGGATAATAGGCATAGTTAATAACTGCAGAGTATTCAAAGCATAAAAGTGTGTGTGTGTGTGACAAAGAAAGGGGGAGTGTGTGGGGGAGGTGGTTCTAACAAAGGCATCTACGTGATCAGTGAGTGACTAGGTGGGAGGATTTGAATCACTCACTTCTAGCACCAATATCCATCCATCCATCCATCCATTTTCGTCCGCTTATCCGGGGTCGGGTCGCAGTGGCAGCCGGCTAAGCAGGGCCCCCCAGGCTTCCTTCTCCCCAGCCACACTCTCTAGTTCCTCCTGGGGGGTCCCGAGGCGTTCCCAGGCCAGACGAGATATGTAATCCCTCCAGCGAGTTCTGGGTCTGCCGGAAAACGGTGGAGTGTTCCCTCCGGGTTGGGAGTGAGTTGCTGCCTCAAGCGAAGGAGTTCAAGTATATCACCAATATCAAACACTAAAATGAGATGTATGCGCTTTGTTAGTAAAAGGGTTGACGGTCCTGGGGTCTGGATCTCTGTGGTGCGGCTAAGATAAGCGTCTTTGTGGCATTTTTGCCGGTCCGTCAAATGTCGGGAATCGATCGCCCTCTATCCTCTCAAAACAATAACTGCGTGGCTCGCAGGGAGTCAACCCATGCGGGGTACTTCACCCTCAGACTTAGATTCTCTAGTCTAATAAGCAGAAATTACCACTACAAACCTATCATTACCGAGCGGACGCAACCAAGCCCCTAGTTGAGAGTGTGCCCGAGAAGAGGCCGGGTAGTGATGGGACTGCAACTGCATAATCTAACAGAGCCCCCACCCCACCCCCACAAGGAAGGCCTGCTCTTTCTCCAGGATACAAATGTTTACATTGATAGGGTAATAAAACCATTTGGGATATCAGCAGAGGAGGTGTAAAAGGGGTGATGGAAATGCCAGTGCCCTTGCTTATCTTTATGACCTGCAACTGCAAGCTCAGTTCCCATGAAAACAAAAATGTATACCACATAGGAGGAGGACAGCAAATTAGACAAGGATAAAACAAAACAAAATAGGGGCACTGGGGAACGACTTTGAATGGCTGAGACCCTACACAGTCCAATAGTCCAATCGCCCCAAAAAGTCCACTAATTGAGTGATGAGTAGTTCAGTAGGCACATTGCCTGTGGGTAGAAACTGTTCTTAGATATGCTTGTCCTGGTTCGATTGTTGCAGAACGTTGCTTATCTGGCCGATAACTCTGTCCAGCCTAGCACTGTTCTCACTGATGTGGGCGTGGTTTTCAACTTCTGTTTTTCAACAGGAAGTAGGAACATGGAGTCGTGGTCTGACCTGTCGAAAGCCGGTCATGCGATAGCGTGGTAGGTGTGACGTATCGTGGTGTAGCAGTGGTCAAGAATCCTTCCATTTCTTGTCGGACAGGAGATGTGTTGATACTATTTTGGCATGACCTTCTTCTTATTTAAGTTGCAGTGGTTGAAGGCGCCCGCGATGATGGGGACAGCCTCTTGGTAGCGATTCTGAAGTTTGATAACCACACTATAGAGTTTGCTCAATGCAGCGTTGGGCTCATGGTTGAATTCACACCACTGCCATGAGAATAGCAATTTCCCTCGGTAGACAAAAAGTGCGACACTTGATAGCCAGTAATTCCAGGTTAGGTGAGCAGTGTTGTGAAGGACCTGGACATCCGTACACCAGTTGTTGATCAAGAAGCAGATGTCCACACCATGGTTCTTTCCCATGGATTCAGGCTTATCTATCGGTCTGGAACAAGAAGATTCCCCAAGGTTGCACGGCTTCGTCAGGTATCGTGGAGGTTAGCCACAACTCCGTTCGAATCATTGCGCAACACTCCCTAATGTCCCGCTCAAAGGCATTATGACAGTTCAGCTCATTGGTCTTATTTGCCAGAGATTTGAACGTTGGCCAGGAGAATGCTAGGTAGGGCTGGTTTCCATCCCCTTCGACGTGACCTAACATGTAGGCCTCCTTGTGACCCCCCGCCGGTGGGGTCATTTACTCCTGCTCCCTGGAGCCTGATGACTCTGCTTGGGGGATGGGCACCCCTGCCCCTGCCACGTTCTCTCCGTACCTCCACAGATAAGTCCTTTGTTTGTATGTTCCAGTCTTCATTCCAGGACAAATCTACTGAAATGTTCCATAAGTTCAAGTGTGTTTTGGCGATTGAATGTGATGGCCACTACCCTACCAAGAAGGAGTCCCCCCTTGCACATTCAAGACCTGTGTGGACAGCCAGCTCCTGTGTTCACAGACATCTTCAATGCATCACTGCAGCAGTCGTCCCAGTGTGCTTCAAAAGAGACAACCATTGTGCCATTACCGAAGAAGACCAAGGTGACAGGCCTCAATGACTATTGTCCAGTGGCTTTAACACCCATAGCCATGCAGTGCCTGGAGAAGTTGGTCATGACACACTTAAACAGTATTATTCACGACTCCTTGGACTCATTCCAGTTCACATAAAGACCAAACAGGTCTGTGGACAACACCATCTCCCTGACACTACACATGGCCCTGGGACACCTAGACAGGAGGGACAACTATGTCAGACTGTTGTTTATTGACTTCAGCTCTACAACCATCTTTCCCTCCAAGCTGATTCCTGAAACTGAGGGACCTAGGCCCTGGGCACCCTCATCTGCAATTGGACAGGCAGGTCTCAAGTGGTGACGATTGCTAGCAACACCTCATCCACTCTGGTCCTCCACACCGGAGCACCACAAGGCTGCTGCCTCAGCCCGTGGCTGTACTCTCTTTTAGTACATGGCTGTTCAGCCATACACGGTAGCAACTGGATCATCAATTTCAACGATGACACCACAGTTATCTGCCTGATAAGCAACAATCACAAAACAGAGTACAGAGACGAGGTAGCCCAGCTGATGCAGTTGTGTAAGGACAACAGCCTTGTACTGAATGTCAGCAAGACCAAGGAGCTCATTGGAAGTGGGGAGAGCCGTGGGTAGGGTAGACCTACCTGGAAACAAGCCTGGGCTTGATCAACCCCGGCTGGGTCACCTGGAGGGTGTCTGATAGTTGAAAGACCTGAAACACCCAAGGAACCCAGGAAACATCACTGACAATGTGTTTCCAGGTTCATCACAGGATGATGTATGTTAAGCTTATTTTGCTATAACAAATAATATTTATAAGTGTATTATAATTTATCAACAAAAAATGTATCTCTTGAAAATAGTAGGGCTTGCAGAAGGCCCTGACAAATGTCCTCTGGAAAATAGACTATCTGAAATGACAATATCCAATATCTCTCTTTATTTAGGGGGGGCAAGCATGAATTTTGAGGCAACCTATTGTAATGGTTATTTTTTTAAATTATTCCGACAAAAACACCTGTGCAGCCAAAATCGATGGTAGAGGGTGATAAATACATAAATACTGATTTGCCGAATGGTGGCACGATCGCAATCATCTGAAGATTCACATGTGACTTCGGCCCGGATAGATGTATGGATGTTCCACCATGTTCCACCAAGAGTTGGTAGAGCTATTTTCTTCAAGTTAATCTTGTAGCAGTACTGGTAGAGTTATTTCCCATCAACTAACGTATTGCACTGTTGGTTTTAGTAGTTATTGTTGTCGTAGTTATTCTCAAACTAACCTACTTTATGAAAAATTAATCTTGGAGTAGTTATTGTTGCAGTAGTTATTCTCAAACTAACCTACTTTCTTAAAAGCAAATATTTTAGTAGTTATTGTTGTAGTAGTTATTCTCAAATGAACCTACTTTCTTAAAAGCTAATCTTGCGGTAGTTATTCTCAAACTAACCTATTGCAGGGTTGGTATTGTTGTTGTTGCAGAGTTGATAGGGCGATTTAGGATAGAATTGTAACTTTACCAAAGTACATTCCAAAGAAATGGGGATAGTGAAAGTACAGTAAGAGTGCCCAGCTAGCAGGGAATCTTCCCACAAGATTGGGTAACGTTACCTGCAACTTCCAATAATGCTTTACAGAAAATGTTTTGATCCAATGTTCAAAGAACGTTGTAAGGATGTTTTATAATTTCAAAAATGTTCCTAGAAGGTATGAAGGAAGGAACATGAATTAAGACATAAGGTGTTAACTGCAACATTCAGAGGATGTTTTGAGGATATTGACAGGGCCACAGATTACATGTTTTCTAAAAAAAAAATCTTGTAATGTCATATGTTAACAAAGATAGAAAGTTTTGGCAGCACCATTCTAAGGAAGTTGTGAGGATGTTGTTGAGGTAACGATTATATAATGTTCTTACAGTATATAAAACATTCTCACAATGTTACATGATAACAAAGGAACAACATTCTCAAAGCAACATTCAGCAATTGTTTTCAGGATATTATTGAGGCCTCAGAGTACAGAACGTTTTGTAAAAAAGTTCTGTTAATGTGATATGTTAACAATGATAGAACGTTTTATCTGCAACATTGTAAGGATGTTTGGGGGATGTTGTTGAGGTAACAGATTATAAAATATTCTTTTCTAGAAACATTCACACAATGTTAAAATATAACAAAGGAAGAGCTTTGTCAAAGCAATATTCATAAAAAAAATTCAACATTCTGAGTATGATTTGGGGACATTATTGAGATAATAGATTATAGACTGTTCTTTTCTAGAAACATTCCCACAATGTTACATGATAAGGAACAAAGAAAAAATGAACAGAAGACTGTCTCTCCTATTGTCTCGACGATGTGGTAAATGTGTGTAATTGAGTTGACAGCTGAAATAAAGCACTGTTGTGTGAATCACATATACCTGTCAATTTTTCTAAAAGGAGGTTTGTAAGTGTTGGTATTCTGCTCGTATTCTGGCTGAAGTAGACCAAAGGTGGCTGGGAAGAATGATATGCCAAACTATCTTCAGATTATCCATTTTGACTTGTAGACACAATGTAGTTGTCACAGTCGGCCTCTGTCCCCCTTAAGAGTGATTTATGTTTTGGAGATTCTTGCACCCCCTGCTGGACATTAGTATTATTTATCATGTGTATTTGAAGTGTTCTGTCTCCGGCCCCTTTTGTCAGTTTGTCTCCATCCTGGTGTGTGTTCCCCATGTGTTTGATTTATATTAGTTTAGTTGACCTGTTTATTGTTTTGTTTGTAGTTTCATATTAAATTAGTTAATTACATTACATTAAAAAAAACTTGCTGCTGAAAACCTTTAAAGAACGTGGGGGCATAATGTTCTAACAATGGACCTCATTCTGGAACGCAGTTAAGAAAAGGTTCAGAAGAAATTTCTTCTTAACTCCACTTACGAAGTTCCTGCGACAATTCTGGCATTCCTGAATGGTTTCTCATCTGGGATTGGTTCTCTAGTTCCTCCTGGGGGGTCCCGAGGCGTTCCCAGGCCAGACGAGATATGTAATCCCTCCAGCGAGTTCTGGGTCTGCCGGAAAACGGTGGAGTGTTCCCTCCGGGTTGGGAGTGAGTTGCTGCCTCAAGCGAAGGAGTTCAAGTATATCACCAATATCAAACACTAAAATGAGATGTATGCGCTTTGTTAGTAAAAGGGTTGACGGTCCTGGGGTCTGGATCTCTGTGGTGCGGCTAAGATAAGCGTCTTTGTGGCATTTTTGCCGGTCCGTCAAATGTCGGGAATCGATCGCCCTCTATCCTCTCAAAACAATAACTGCGTGGCTCGCAGGGAGTCAACCCATGCGGGGTACTTCACCCTCAGACTTAGATTCTCTAGTCTAATAAGCAGAAATTACCACTACAAACCTATCATTACCGAGCGGACGCAACCAAGCCCCTAGTTGAGAGTGTGCCCGAGAAGAGGCCGGGTAGTGATGGGACTGCAACTGCATAATCTAACAGAGCCCCCACCCCACCCCCACAAGGAAGGCCTGCTCTTTCTCCAGGATACAAATGTTTACATTGATAGGGTAATAAAACCATTTGGGATATCAGCAGAGGAGGTGTAAAAGGGGTGATGGAAATGCCAGTGCCCTTGCTTATCTTTATGACCTGCAACTGCAAGCTCAGTTCCCATGAAAACAAAAATGTATACCACATAGGAGGAGGACAGCAAATTAGACAAGGATAAAACAAAACAAAATAGGGGCACTGGGGAACGACTTTGAATGGCTGAGACCCTACACAGTCCAATAGTCCAATCGCCCCAAAAAGTCCACTAATTGAGTGATGAGTAGTTCAGTAGGCACATTGCCTGTGGGTAGAAACTGTTCTTAGATATGCTTGTCCTGGTTCGATTGTTGCAGAACGTTGCTTATCTGGCCGATAACTCTGTCCAGCCTAGCACTGTTCTCACTGATGTGGGCGTGGTTTTCAACTTCTGTTTTTCAACAGGAAGTAGGAACATGGAGTCGTGGTCTGACCTGTCGAAAGCCGGTCATGCGATAGCGTGGTAGGTGTGACGTATCGTGGTGTAGCAGTGGTCAAGAATCCTTCCATTTCTTGTCGGACAGGAGATGTGTTGATACTATTTTGGCATGACCTTCTTCTTATTTAAGTTGCAGTGGTTGAAGGCGCCCGCGATGATGGGGACAGCCTCTTGGTAGCGATTCTGAAGTTTGATAACCACACTATAGAGTTTGCTCAATGCAGCGTTGGCTCATGGTTGAATTCACACCACTGCCATGAGAATAGCAATTTCCCTCGGTAGACAAAAAGTGCGACACTTGATAGCCAGTAATTCCAGGTTAGGTGAGCAGTGTTGTGAAAGGACCTGGACATCCGTACACCAGTTGTTGATCAAGAAGCAGATGTCCACACCATGGTTCTTTCCCATGGATTCAGCTTATCTATCGGTCTGGAACAAGAAGATTCCCCAAGGTTGCACGGCTTCGTCAGGTATCGTGGAGGTTAGCCACAACTCCGTTCGAATCATTGCGCAACACTCCCTAATGTCCCGCTCAAAGGCATTATGACAGTTCAGCTCATTGGTCTTATTTGCCAGAGATTGAACGTTGGCCAGGAGAATGCTAGGTAGGGCTGGTTTCCATCCCCTTCGACGTGACCTAACATGTAGGCCTCCTTGTGACCCCCGCCGGTGGGGTCATTTACTCCTGCTCCCTGGAGCCTGATGACTCTGCTTGGGGGATGGGCACCCCTGCCCCTGCCACGTTCTCTCCGTACCTCCACAGATAAGTCCTTTGTTTGTATGTTCCAGTCTTCATTCCAGGACAAATCTACTGAAATGTTCCATAAGTTCAAGTGTGTTTGGCGATTGAATGTGATGGCCACTACCCTACCAAGAAGGAGTCCCCCCTTGCACATTCAAGACCTGTGTGGACCAGCCAGCTCCTGTGTTCACAGACATCTTCAATGCATCACTGCAGCAGTCGTCCCAGTGTGCTTCAAAGAGACAACCATTGTGCCATTACCGAAGAAGACCAAGGTGACAGGCCTCAATGACTATTGTCCAGTGGCTTTAACACCCATAGCCATGCAGTGCCTGGAGAAGTTGGTCATGACACACTTAAACAGTATTATTCACGACTCCTTGGACTCATTCCAGTTCACATAAAGACCAAACAGGTCTGTGGACAACACCATCTCCCTGACACTACACATGGCCCTGGGACACCTAGACAGGAGGGACAACTATGTCAGACTGTTGTTTATTGACTTCAGCTCTACACCATCTTTCCCTCCAAGCTGATCCTGAAACTGAGGGACCTAGGCCTGGGCACCCTCATCTGCAATTGGACAGGCAGGTCTCAAGTGGTGACGATTGCTAGCAACACCTCATCCACTCTGGTCCTCCACACCGGAGCACCACAAGGCTGCTGCCTCAGCCCGTGGCTGTACTCTCTTTTAGTACATGGCTGTTCAGCCATACACGGTAGCAACTGGATCATCAATTTCAACGATGACACCACAGTTATCTGCCTGATAAGCAACAATCACAAAACAGAGTACAGAGACGAGGTAGCCCAGCTGATGCAGTTGTGTAAGGACAACAGCCTTGTACTGAATGTCAGCAAGACCAAGGAGCTCATTGGAAGTGGGGAGAGCCGTGGGTAGGGTAGACCTACCTGGAAACAAGCCTGGGCTTGATCAACCCCGGCTGGGTCACCTGGAGGGTGTCTGATAGTTGAAAGACCTGAAACACCCAAGGAACCCAGGAAACATCACTGACAATGTGTTTCCAGGTTCATCACAGGATGATGTATGTTAAGCTTATTTTGCTATAACAAATAATATTTATAAGTGTATTATAATTTATCAACAAAAAATGTATCTCTTGAAAATAGTAGGGCTTGCAGAAGGCCCTGACAAATGTCCTCTGGAAAATAGACTATCTGAAATGACAATATCCAATATCTCTCTTTATTTAGGGGGGGCAAGCATGAATTTTGAGGCAACCTATTGTAATGGTTATTTTTTTAAATTATTCCGACAAAAACACCTGTGCAGCCAAAATCGATGGTAGAGGGTGATAAATACATAAATACTGATTTGCCGAATGGTGGCACGATCGCAATCATCTGAAGATTCACATGTGACTTCGGCCCGGATAGATGTATGGATGTTCCACCATGTTCCACCAAGAGTTGGTAGAGCTATTTTCTTCAAGTTAATCTTGTAGCAGTACTGGTAGAGTTATTTCCCATCAACTAACGTATTGCACTGTTGGTTTTAGTAGTTATTGTTGTCGTAGTTATTCTCAAACTAACCTACTTTATGAAAAATTAATCTTGGAGTAGTTATTGTTGCAGTAGTTATTCTCAAACTAACCTACTTTCTTAAAAGCAAATATTTTAGTAGTTATTGTTGTAGTAGTTATTCTCAAATGAACCTACTTTCTTAAAAGCTAATCTTGCGGTAGTTATTCTCAAACTAACCTATTGCAGGGTTGGTATTGTTGTTGTTGCAGAGTTGATAGGGCGATTTAGGATAGAATTGTAACTTTACCAAAGTACATTCCAAAGAAATGGGGATAGTGAAAGTACAGTAAGAGTGCCCAGCTAGCAGGGAATCTTCCCACAAGATTGGGTAACGTTACCTGCAACTTCCAATAATGCTTTACAGAAAATGTTTTGATCCAATGTTCAAAGAACGTTGTAAGGATGTTTTATAATTTCAAAAATGTTCCTAGAAGGTATGAAGGAAGGAACATGAATTAAGACATAAGGTGTTAACTGCAACATTCAGAGGATGTTTTGAGGATATTGACAGGGCCACAGATTACATGTTTTCTAAAGAAAAAATCTTGTAATGTCATATGTTAACAAAGATAGAAAGTTTTGGCAGCACCATTCTAAGGAAGTTGTGAGGATGTTGTTGAGGTAACGATTATATAATGTTCTTACAGTATATAAAACATTCTCACAATGTTACATGATAACAAAGGAACAATCCTTCTCAAAGCAACATTCAGCAATTGTTTTCAGGATTATTATTGAGGCCTCAGAGTACAGAACGTTTTGTAAAAAAGTTCTGTTATATGTGATATGTTATACAATGATAGAAACGTTTATCTGCAACATTGTAAGGATGTTGTGGGGGATGTTGTTGAGGTAACAGATTTATAAAATTTCTTTTCTAGAAACATTCACACAATGTTAAAATATAACAAAGGGAAGAGCTTTGTCAAAGCAAGTATTCATAAAAAAAATTCAACATTCTGAGTATGATTTTGGGACATTATTGAGATAATAGATTATAAGACTGTTCTTTTCTAGAAACATTCCACAATGTTACATGATAAGGAACAAAGAAAAAATGAACAGAAGACTGTCTCTCCTATTGTCCTCGACGATGTGGTAAATGTGTGTAATTGAGTTGACAGGCTGAAATAAAGCACTGTTGTGTGAATCACATATACCTGTCAATTTTTCTAAAAGGAGTTTGTAAGTGTTGGTATTCTGCTCGTATTCTGGCTGAAGTAGACCAAAGGTGGCTGGGAAGAATGATATGCCCAAACTATCTTCAGATTATCCATTTTGACTTGTAGACACAATGTAGTTGTCACAGTCGGCCTCTGTCCCCCCTTAAGAGTGATTTCTGTTTTGGAGATTCTTGCACCCCCTGCTGGACATTAGTATTATTTATCATTGTGTATTTGAAGTGTTCTGTCTCCGGCCCCTTTTGTCAGTTTGTCTCCATCCTGGTGTGTGTTCCCCATGTGTTTGATTTATATTAGTTTAGTTGACCTGTTTATTGTTTTGTTTGTAGTTTCATATTAAATTAGTTAATTACATTACATTAAAAAAAACTTGCTGCTGAAAACCTTTAAAGAACGTGGGGGCATAATGTTCTAACAATGGACCTCATTCTGGAACGCAGTTAAGAAAAGGTTCAGAAGAAATTTCTTCTTAACTCCACTTACGAAGTTCCTGCGACAATTCTGGCATTCCTGAATGGTTTCTCATCTGGGATTGGTTCTTAGCTAAGAACAGGATTTAAGAATGCGGAAAAGCAGTCGTAGTGACCTATTTGGAGTGCGCCCATGTTCTTAAGGGCTGAATTTGTGAGAAATCATTGGTGATTGCGTTCACATCAATTCTACAGACATCCTCGGATGTAAATAATTATAATAATAATAAATACGAGAATATGTGTATCGTTAACAATTACGTTTCACATGCATAGTCATGATTCTATGAGGCATCGTGATGTCCTAAAATAAATAAAAGCACGACACGAACACTGCAAATGACAGTGAATAAATAAATAAGCACTAAACTCAATTGCGTGGATATAGCCATAGGGGAATAGAATTGACACGTGAATATCCATAACTAAAATATATAATATGGGCCGACATAATATACATAATATACATAATATACATAATATAGTGTAGCGACGGGACTACACAGTTAGTATTGTGCCTCCCTGTTTCCCAGCATGCATTGTGTTCAGACTTTGAGAATTACGAATTATGTTATTAAGTTCTAAAGGTGTTATGCATGATTGTTCAGTGTTGTTAAATTGTTAGTAGTCATATATTAATGTTGTAAGTGTTTTGGGGAACATAGTACTGAAACCATGGTTGACATGGCTGTTTGGTTTGATGACCCCAGCGTTACATTTCATGCTAATTAAGTTTGTGTCTCATGGTTTTGCTAAGCAATAAAAAAACTGTGAAAGACCATTTGCTTCTTATTTTGCCAACTGCCACATTAATGTCAGAAGTGGGATTGTTGCTACAGTCCATGAAGATGGCGTCATCGGGGAGAAGTTTGATGGACCGTGAAGAGCAGGGCGACGGTTCCAGTGCTCCCCGCTGCCATCGAGGGCTCCATGGTCTGGTGAATGTGATGCTGCCGTCGCCAAGGACCACCGTTAAGCTCCCACGGTACGCTGGCATCACGGCCCTAGAGCCATACTTAGCTCAAGTAAGACTGGCGGCGATGCACAACCATTGGAGCACCCGAGACACTGCTGCCCACGTTGCCCTGGCACTCGAAGGAAACGCACTTCAGGTGTTGCTCGACCTAACACCAACCGAACAACAAGACTACCAGACACTGGCTGCTGCGTTAGAACGGCGTTTTGGTCAACGGGTCTCCACTGACAGCATGCGAGACCAGCTGGCCCGCCGGCGCCGCCAAGAGGGCGAGACGCTGGGAACCTATGCAGCAGATGTGCGCTTCTATGCACATCGTGGCTACCCCACCTTTGATCCAGCAGCTCGTGAAGAGTTAGCCCTAAGTGCCTTCATCCAGGGGCTCACACCAGAGAGGCTGAAAGAGCACATCCGCACCACGGCACCGACAACCTTCAGTACGGCGCTGGAAGAGGCAGAAAGGGTGGAGGCTGTGATGGCCCCACGCAACCAACTAAGCCCCCGGGTGCGTCAGGCCGACGTCAGCAATGACGAGGGAGACGTCGAAAGAGGGGTCGTCTGCCAGACTCGCCCGTCACCAGCTCAACCAGGCCGACAGCGACCGCCTTTCAGGCCCCGGACGCGCCGGCCCAACGAGTCATGCTACCGCTGCGGAGAAGCGGGGCACATAGCCCGTTACTGCCCCGCCCCTGCACCACAACACCATGGCCCTCCGCAGCCGGGAAACTAGAGCGGGGTGGCACCGTGGGGAGACTGCCACCCAACCAACCGACCATATCCCCCATTGAGAACTTTCACCAGATTGGCAGAGTGGGCCGCACACATGGCCTCTACCTCCTCTGCTCCATCAATGGACGCCCCTGCTGGGCCCTCGTGGACACGGGGTCCACCATCTCCATTGTGCGTCCAGGGGTGCTGCCAGAGACAGGGTGGACGCCCACCGCCTGTAAAATCAGAACTGTGACCGGGGAACTAGCCAGCATGCTGGGGAAGCGACTGCTGCCGGTAGGCAGGGAACACCGCAACCACCCACGAGTTTTGGTTGGCCGAGATCCAAGACCCCTGCATCATCGGGCTGGACCTGCTGACTCTCTGGGGGGCTCTGGTCGATGTGTCTAGGAATGCCATCCACCTCGGCATGGAGACCCTGGCCCTCCGGCGCCGTCAAGGGAAGAAGGTGGGACGTACCCATGTCCAGCTGCCTCCACCAGTCACCGCACTGCCACCATCTCCACCGCCACTGTCACCACCACCGCCACCCGAGGTGACAACGAAACCGCCTGGCCCACCAACAACGATGGCTACCATCCCTCAGACGCCCTCATCGGACACTGTCGCTGCCATTCAGGCCTGTGTCAGCGGAGCAGTAAAGGGCTGGACTCTCAGCAGAACCAACAGCTGAGAGACCTGCACGCGATGAGGAGTGCACCCAGACCAACCCAGCCCCGCCCCCATTAGACTGCGACCCTACAGGTTAGCGCTTGCCAAGCGTGAAGCTGCAGAGCGGATGATACTGGAGATGGCTGCGGCAGGGGTGATAGAGCCATCCAGCAGCCCCTGCCATCCTGGTTAAAAAGAAGGATGACACCTGGAGGTTCTGTGTGGACTATCGTCGACTGAACAATGCGACCCGCAAGGACTCCTACCCTTTGCCCCGCATTGATGACACCCTGGACCAAATCGCAGGGTCACAGTGGTTCAGCTCACTTGACCTACGGAGCGGTTACTGGCAGGTGGAGCTGGCACCAGAAGCCAGACCCAAGACGGCCTTCACCATCGGCCAAGGACTCTGGCAGTTTCGTGTGATGCCCTTCGGCCTCTGCAACGCCCCCGCCACGTTTGAGAGACTAATGGAGAGGGTGCTGGCTCACATCCCCCGAAACCGGTGCGTGGTGTACCTTGACGACCTTCTGGTCCATGCCACTGACTTCAAGTTGGCCCTGGAGAACCTCCGCCAGGTTTTCCAAGCCATTCGGGGGGCTGGCCTGCGCCTACACCCCAAGAAATGCAACCTCCTTCAGCGCGAGACCAAGTTCTTGGGCCATGTGGTGAGAGCAGAGGGCGTGGCCACTGATCCTGCCAAGGTGGAGGCGGTCGAGAAATGGCCAGTCCCCCGAAACGTCAGTGAGGTGCGTAGTTTCCTAGGGCTCGCCTCCTACTACCGACGTTTTGTCCGCGACTTTGCCTCCATCGCCAGCCCCTTACACCGTCTCACCGAAAAGGGGCGAGACTTCAACTGGGAAGACAACTGTGCAGCTGCCTTTGCCCAGCTCCATGCCGCCCTGACCACCACACCCATTCTGGCCCTTCTTGATCCTGGGTGCCGTTTCATCGTGGACACTGACGCCAGCAATGTGGGAGTGGGGGCAGTCCTGTCACAGGAAGGAGCCGGGGGAGAGAGAGTGGTGGCCTACTACAGCCGTGCCTTGACCCGTCCCGAGCGCAATTACTGCGTTACCCGACGTGAGCTCCTGGCGGTGGTCGTGGCTTTTCATCATTTTCGCCCCTACCTCTACGGCCAGTCCTTCCTTCTGCGGACGGATCACGCTTCCCTGACCTGGCTGCTCAGCTTCAAGGAGCCCGAGGGCCAGGTGGCAAGGTGGATCGAGACCCTGCAGAGCTACGATTTTGAGGTCCAGCACCGAGCAGGATGCCTGCACAGTAATGCAGATGCCCTCTCCCGACGTCCCTGTGAGGACTGCAGACACTGTCAGCGCCAAGAGGAGCGATATAGAGCAATTCTCCAAGTGGTCACCACGCGACAGGTCGAGCCAGACGAAGAGTGGCTGATGGCAGTGGACGACCAGGAGTGGCAGGCAGCGCAAGACAAGGATCTCACCCTGGCCAGGGTGGGACAGTGGGTTGACACCCTGGCAAGCTGTCACTGCCTTGTCAGTGGAGACCAAAGCCTACTTTTCCCAGTGGACCACCCTGGCCCGGCGTGATGGACTGCTGTACCGGGTCTGGCGTGAGCCGGGCCGGGGAAGAAGTGTGTGGTAGTCACTGGTGCCTGGACTGGCGCCAACGGGTGCTACAGGCAGTCCACGGCTCAGTGGGGGCAGGTCACTACGGGGTGGCCAAGACCCTGAACAAACTGCGGCAACGGTTTTACTGGGCCAGTTGCAGGAAAGACACTGAACTTTTTGTGCACTGCTGTGACACCTGCACCGACTGGACGTTCCCATGCCCCTCTGCAGCAATACCAGGTGGGGGCCCCCATGGAGCGGGTCGGTGTAGACATCCTTGGTCCATTTCCCATCACGGACAATGGGAATTTGGGATTGTGGCCATGGACTATTTTACTAAATGGCCAGAGGCGTATGCGGTCCCCGACCAGACTGTTGCTACCACAGCCGAGCGGCTGGTGTGCGAGATGTTCTGTCGGTTTGGTGCACCCGAGGAACTACACAGCGATCAGGGGCGGAACTTCGAGGCGCAGGTGTTCACTGAGGTGTGCCAACGCATGGGGGTGAGGAAAACCAGGACAATGCCCCTCCACCCCCAGAGCGACGGACTGGTGGAGAGATTGAATCGGACGCTCGCAACGCAACTTGCTATCGTCACCTCACGACACCAACGAGACTGGGACCGCCACCTACCCCTGGTCCTGTGGGCGTACCGGTCGGCAGTACAAGAAAGTACTGGATGTACACCGGCCGCTCTCATGTTCGGGAGAGATTTGCGGACCCCTGTGGACTTAACCTTTGGCACACCCCCTGGCACTGATCTTCCCAAGATACCCGGCTTTGAGTACCTGCGGGACATCCAACAACGTCTGGCTGAGGCACACGATTTCGGCCGGCAGCGCCAGGAACAAGCGGGAGCAAAGCAAAAGCGGGCGTATGACACTCGTTGTCAGGGTCGCTCCTTTGCTTCTGGAGAGAAGGTGTGGGTCTACAATCCAAGTCAGAAGAGGGGAGTCTCACCCAAACTCACCAGCCAGTGGGTGGGACCCTGTGAGGTGTTGGAGCAGCTTTCGGATGTCGTGTACCGGGTGAAGCTGTGTGCCCCGGGGAGGGTGGTGGTTTTGTATCGGGACCGCTTGGCACCTTACCGCCCCTTGGCTGAAGGACATGCAGATCAATCCAGCTCACCCAGCACAGTTCCTCCAACACCCACAAGCCCTACCAACCAAACGGACAGTGGGGAACAGGGACCTGCGACCCCGCCTGTTCGTAGGCGGCGGGGACGGCTTCCCCGTTGCTATAATGACTTTGTTGTCGGCTGAGGACAGGCGACACGCTGGTGGGGGCAGTGTAGCGACGGGACTACACAGTTAGCATTGTGCCTCCCTGTTTCCCAGCATGCATAGTTAAGTTATTAAGTTCTAAATGTGTTATGCATGATTGTTCAGTGGTTCAATTGTTAGTAGTCATATATTAATGTTGTAAGTGTTTTGGAGAACGTAGTACTGAAAACATGGTTGACATGGCTGTTTGGTTTGATGACCCCAGCATTACATTTCATGCTAAGTAAGTCTGTGTCTCATGGTTTTGTTAAGCAATAAAAAGACTGTAAAACAATTTGCTTCTTATTTCTCCAACCGCCACAATACATAGAGCCCAAGGACGTATTGTTGTTTACGCTCCCGTGAGGCGCGCGTCGGGCTCTGAGTCAGCATTAATTTGCGGTTCTAATGGGGAGGGAGGGGAGGGGGGTGGGGGTGGATATCGCTGGATATTGGTGGGGACATGTCCCCAGCATCCCCACTAAATTCTACGCCCTATCAAGATCCACAAGTAGCCTACTCATGTATTGAATCTGTACAATTGCATCTGCTCTCAGCCGTCTTGTTCTCTATTGTTATTTTCCATTGTTGGTTCTATTTTCTTTACCTTGCATAGTGTGTACATTGTAAGAGCCAGTGGAGAAACATTCCACTGCTCATCTTACTGGTATGATGTTGCATGTGACAAATAAAACCTTCAACTTGCACGTGGACTTGAACATCAATTATGTAAATTGAACAATGCCATCCAATAATCAGTGATCAATCCAGCTATTTAAAGGGCCAAGTCTGCACCCTAGGCCTACACACACAATATGGCTCATCTACTGCTGCTGGAAGCTATCGCTGATCGTGCGCTGAGGAGGGATCGCCAGTACTGCCACCATGCGGACCTGTGTGCACACGGTCCTGTGGTTGCCCTTATAAGGAGCTGGCGGGGCGTGTCTGTATGCTAATTCAGGTGTACGAGCATGCGCGTTCCATTTAAGAATGAGTGGCTTTCCTCATCGGGGGAGCGCAGCTAAGAACACTTTGGCGGTTTAAGAACACATTTCCTTGCGTTCATGAATCCGGTGGACAGATTTCTTAAGTTTGTTCTTACGAAGTTTGTAAGAAGAATTTAAGAAGACACTTTAACAAAATGTTCGAGAATGAGGTCCAATGTTATCACAAAATATATTAAGAAGGTTATCACGAAACATTTTTTGAATATTTTTAGAAAACGTTATCAATAACATTATGGGAACATTGCATGGCTCTTTTCGCAGAATGTTTTTAGAACCAATTTTTTTTATCTGGGTGTTCTAAATTACCTTCTATTGTTGTGCTGAGTGGGATAATCACCCAATTTGGGGCATTCAGCTGTAGACAATTGACTTAACTGCGAGGAGGAGCTTAACCCTGCATGAGCCTCCCTTGTACACTTGGCTATTAATACAGAGCCAGCATTTCAGCGTCAGATTTCGCGTCAGCCCCCACAAACAAAGACTCTGTCAAACAAAGACAAGGGAGTCTTTGCGCGGTAGTCAGGATTCTGTCGAACAAAGACAAAGGAGTCTTTCTGCGGGAGTTCATCCAGTGTGTCCTACAGCTACATCTTCATCCTTCATTCCTCACATCCTAGTAGAGTTGTAGTCAAGACCGCCTAAACCGAGACCCAAGACACTACCAAGACCAGAGGGTATCGAGACCAAGACAAGACCAAGACCAAGACCGACCAAGTCAAGACCAAGACCAAGTCGAGACCAAGACCGAGACCAAAAAAAAAAAACAGACTAGTGTTTAAGTTACACCAATACTTGAACAATACAATGAAGAACAGCAGCATACTGGGGTTCAGCCACAGTTTACATTCAATACATATCAGACGGTATTATTTCAACCACAGGCAGAACAATACAGAAACAGAGCATGTCATGTGTGTGACTGTGAGCTCACTGTAAATGTTTTCGCAGACTGGGTGAGATCAACTATGTGTAGCAATTGCATGACGGCTGTTACTGCACTATTAGAGGATTGAGACTCCCTTTTCATTTTAGTGTGCTGTTGAGGACTGACATGACTGGTACTGACTGGTCCCAAAGTCATCTGACAAAACAACAAACACCTCCAACACCATCTTGCACCTCCAACAACTGTCTAAAGAATGGGAAATATGTAACCTATTTAAATTATACTTAATTTACAGATGAAATCTGTGAGCAGCCGTTAGGAAAAAATATACAATGTAACATATTTGGCGCGTAGTGTACTAGTGCTGCGTCAGGTTTTGTGATGAGCATGAGCTCGCTGTTGGTTTATGCACAAACCCCTCCAGACCTCTATGTCCGAGACCAAGACAAGACCGAGACCAAATACAGTCGAGTCCGAGACAAGACCAAGACCACGTAAAAGTGGTCTCAAGACCGGTCTCGAGACCAAGACCGGTCTCGAGTACTACAACACTACATCCTAGCCATGTGCCTAGTCTCCATTAAAGTCAGGACATATATATATATATATAACAGATGTCACTGAAGGCCCTGCACTCGGCGCTGCAACCCCTCCAATCTCCTCTACCCAACAACCTCAACCTACACAGACCTTGATGTGAGAGGGGGACTCTGGAATTGCAAATGGTCAAACAAACAGACCATTCTGGCCTGCGCCACCCTCCACTCCCTGGCTCTCACAGAGACCTGGATCATCCCAGGAAACACTGCCACTCCAGCCGCCCTCTCCACTACCTACTCTTTCTCCCACACACCTTGACCCTCTGGGAGAGGTGGGGGAATGGGACTGGTCAAACCATGTCCTTTCCCTGGAACACCTTAACAGATCTGCACTTGAACTCCATGCTGTGTCTGTTACCCTTCCAATCAAGCTCAACATTGCCGTGATCTACCGACCACAAGGCCCCCTCTGTGACTTCTTCAATGAGATGGATGCCCTCCTCAGATGTTTTCCTGAAGATTGCACCCCACTTGTCATTCTGGGTGACTTCAAACTCCACCAAGAGAAGTTCATATCACCTGAATTCATAAAATGTTGCCAGAATTGGCCTGACGCACACCCCTTCACCCCCCAACCCACAGAGCAGGGAACAAACTCGACCTTGCCTTCACAAGGTCCTGCGCCACTTCGAAACTCTCTGTTACCCACCTCCCTGTGTCTGACCACTATTTTGTCGTTCTCCCTCCCCGTAAAGTATCCCACCTCCCTCCATCAAGTCGTCACCTCCCACAGAAACCTTAAAACTCTCTCTCCTTCTACTCTCTCCACAACTGTTCTCTCCTCACTACCACTCCCCCAATGATTTTTCTTCAGTAGAGGAAGTCTCCCCTACTCTGAAATACTCTCTCTCCTCCTCCTTGGACTCACCCTGTCCACTCACATATAGACCAGCACAATGCCTGGCTGCCTGAAGCTCTGCGGGCTTGTAGAACAGAGCTGCGGGCAGCTGAAAGAAAATGTAGGAAATCAGACTCGGCTGATGAGCTCTCTCACTAATAATAATGGCCAGAGAAGGTGATGCTGGTGATGGTGGATGACCGGACCTGGTGTGGTCATACAGCTCCTCTCAGATTTCACATCCACTGTGTCAGCAGCCAAATCTGCCTCCTACCTTGCAAAGATCAACTCTTCCGCCTCCAACCCTAGCACATTTTTCTCCATGTTCTTCCCCTCCTCCTCCCTCACAGCTGTTGAATTTGTCACCTACCTTACATCGAAGGTGAAGGACATCATCTCCTCTTTCACCCCTGCAGCTATCGTCCCTCCCCCTACACCCACCACTGGCAGCTTTACCTGCTGTACCTCCCTCTCTCCTCGTCAACCGGCTTGTGACATCCAACCATGACACAGCCTGCCCCCTTGATGCAATCACATCGTCCCTTCTCCAAAACATTTTGGGCGACATCCTCCCCTTCCTCAACTACACTTATCAACACCTCCCTCAATTCATGTCTGTTTCCAACCGCATTCAAAACTCCAGAATCAAGCCACCCTTGACACCACCGACATCTGGAACTACAGACCTGTATCCCTCATTTAATTCCAATCCAAAACCCTAGAACGTGCTGTCTCTACCCAACTATCCTCCTATTGCTCTCAAAACAACCTGCTAGACCCTCATCAGTCAGGCTTCAAGGCCGCACACTCAACAGAGATGGCCCTGTTTGTGGTAACTGAGTCCCTCCGTGATGCCAGAGGCTCGTCCCTCTCATCTGTGCTTATCTTTCTTGACATGTCTGCTGCATTCAACAGTGAACCATCAGATCCTCCTCTCCACTCTGACAAAGGTGGGCATTGCTGGATCTGTGTTATCCTGGTTCACTTCCTACCTGACAGATCGCACCTATCAGGTCATGAAATGGCTCCCTGTCCAGACATTGCACCCTGGACTCCCGAGGGTGCCTTGGGAGTCCCCCAAGCCTGAATACTAAGTCCTCTTCTGTTCTCCTTATACACTAGATCTCTAGGCTCTGTAATTACATCCCACAGCTTGTCCTATCACTGCTCTGCAGACAACACCCAACTGTTCCTTTGGAAATGTTGGAGGAAATGTTAAAGCTGCTGGTGCAAAGCAACCATCTCCAAATGGAGGCTAACCGGGCTTTCTGTAGGAGCAAAGAAAGCCAATATTAAATTCAATTCAAAGTTTATTTATATAGCACATTTACAACAATCGAGGATTGATCAAAGTGCTGAACAGAGGGAAAGACAAAAGAAAGTCAAGCAAATAGATAAAATAGAAATAAATAAATAAATAAAATAAATACAAAGCATACCGTACAACATTAAAAGCAACAAAGCATTAAAAAGAAAAAAAAAGTATTAAATGCAGCATTAAAATTATGACGAACTAAAAGCCAGTGCAAAGACGTAGGACTTGAGTAGCGATTTAAAAGTGCCTAAGGTCTGGGCAGATCTTATGTGGATCGGCAGGCTGTTCCATAGATTAGGGGCGGCCACAGCAAAGGCTTGGTCACCCCTAGTTTTTAGCTTGGATCGGGGAACCTTGAGCAGCAATTTGTTTGTTGGCCGTGCTCTAGCTGGTGTGTGATTGTGCAAGAGATCTGCCAGGTAGGGGGGCACTAGCCCATTTAAGGCCTTGAAGGTGAGCAGTAGGCTCTTAAAATAAATCTAAAACAGACCGGGAGCCAGTGGAGGGAGGCCAATACAGGTGTTATGTGATCATGTTTCCGTGACCCTGTTTAAATACGAGCGGCTGCGTTCTGGACCAACTGCAGACGACGGAGGGACAACTGGTTAACACCCACATACAGGGAGTTACATTAGTCTAATCGAGAGGTAATAAAAGCATAGATGACTCTCTCGAGGTCTGTGTGTGGGAGATAGGCCTTAACCTTGGCTAGGAGTCTCAGCTGATGAAAACAGTTTTTGACAAGTGAGCTGATCTGCTTGTCCAGCTTAAAGGAGCTGTCAAAGATGACACCAAGATTAGTAGCTGAGATTAAATCTAATAACACCAGAATAGCAGAGCTCCCTGAGTCAACAGCTAAGAGTAGGTCATTAAGGACTCGTAGGAGAGCTGTTTCAGTGCTATGACGCGGTTTAAAGCCAGACTGAAACTTTAACTTAACTTAACTTAAAATTCTCCAAAAATATTTGCAGTTGGGTAAAATCTACATTCTCCAAGACTTGAGAGAGAAAAGGTATTGGCCTGAAGTTGGAGAGATCGTACGGGTCTAGATTTCCCTTTTTGATGAGTTGCAGCAGGTTTGAAGGCAGCTGGAATGCACCCAGAGGTGAGTGAGGTATTAATCAATGCAAGGATACTTGGCCCAACTGTGTTAAAAACTTCCTTCAGTAGACAAGAGGGGATGCTGTCTAGGGGACAATTAGTAGGTCGCAGCTGAAGAACCACCTCAGATAGAGAGGAGAGTGAAATGTGCTCAAACTGATCGAACACAGCTGGGCACATACAAGGGATGGAGGGTTCTTGGGCAGAGGGAGCTGTTAGAGACCTGAGACCAGAGATCTTATTGACCAACAAATTGAGACAGCTTTCACACGGTGAAGGGGATGGCACAATACGAGTAGTACCGCAGGGATTTGTAAGAGATTTAAAAATATTAAAAACAATTACCGAACCCCCCCCCCCCCCCAAAGAATCGCCACCTTATCGTGGTGGGGGGGTTTGGGTGCCCCCGTGATCCTGGGAGCTGTGTGTTGTCCGGAAGCAAAGTGGTCCCAGGGGAGGGGCCAGACTAAGAGCAATTCAAAGACCCCATGAAGAGACTCCCGAAGAACACAGTCACCTCACCCGGACAAGGGAAACCGGGGCCCCATTCTGGAGCCAGACCAGGGAGGGGAGCTCATCGGCGAGTGTCTGATGGCCGGGCCTGGATCCACGGGGTCCAGCCGGGCCAAGCCCGAAAGGACGATGTCAAGTCACCTCCCTGTGGGCTCACCACCTGCAGGGAGAGTCATTGGGGTCAGGTGCGTTGTAAACCGGGCGGTAGGCAAAAGCGGGATCCTGGGCGTGCGTATTCCCGGCATCGGTTCTAGGAACGTGGAACGTCACCTCACTGGTGGGGAAGGAGCCGGAGCTGGTGCAGGAGGTGGAGCGGTACCATGGTTGGGCTCACCTCCACACACAGCACCTGTTCTGGAACCAAACTCCTGGAGAGGGGCTGGACCCTCTCCTTTTCCAGAGTTGCCCAGGGTGTGAGGCGCCAGGCGGGTGTGGGGATACTTACAAGTCCCCGGCTGAGCGCCGCTATGTTGGAGTTCTCTCCGGTGAACGAGAGGGTCGCCTCCATGCGACTGCAAGTCACTGGGGGGAAGGCTCTGACTATGCACCAAACAGCAGTTCAGAGTATCCGGCCTTCTTGGAGTCCTTGGGTGGCATCCTGGAAAGGGTTCCATCCGGGGACTCCATAGTTCTACTCGGGGACTGCCCACACACACGTGAGCAATGATGGAGAAACCTGGAGGGGAGTGATTGGGATGAACGGCCTGCCCGATCTGAACCAGAGTGGTGTTTTGTTATTGGACTTCTGTGCTAGTCATAGACTGGCCATAACAAACACCGAGTTCGAACATACACTAGGGTGGTCCACAAGTGTACCTGGTACCGGACCACCTTAGGCCAAAGGTCGCTGATCGACTTTGGAATTGCATCAGCAGATCTGCGGCCGCATGTTTTGAACACTCGGGTGAGGAGGAGCAGAGCTGTCAACTGACTACCACCTGGTGGTGAGTTGTATCAGATGGCGCGGGAGGCTGCCAGACAGACCTGGTAAACCCAAACGTGTAGTGAGGGTGAACTGGGAATGGTGGAAGCCCCTGTCCGTAAGGTCTTTAACTCCCACCTCGGGAAGAACTTCTCATGCATCCCAGGGGAGGTTGGGGACATGGAACCTGAATGGGCCATGTTCAGAGCCTCCATTGTAGAGGCTGCAGCACGGAGCTGTGGTCAAAAGGCTGTCGTGGTGGCAACCCAAGAACCCGTTGGTGGACACCAGCGGTGAAGGAAGCCATCAGGCTGAAGAAGGAGGCCTTTCGGGCCTGGTTGGCCCAGGGCTCTCCTGAAACAGCAGACGGGTACTGGGAGGCCAAAAGGACAGCAGCTTCAGTGGTCGCTGAAGCAAAAACCCGGGTGTGGGAGGAGTTCGGGGAGGCCATGGAGAAGGACCTTCGGTTGGCCTCAAGGAAGTTCTGGCAAACCGTCCGGCAACTCAGGAAGGAAAAGCAGTGCTTGGCTCAGGCTGTGCTCAGTCGGGGTGGAGAGCTGCTGACCCAGACTGAGGATATTGTCGGGCGGTGGAAAGAACACTTTGAGGAACTCCTGAACCCGACCAGTACGTCCTCTATGGAAGAGGTAGAGTCTGAAGACTCGGGGGAAGCCTCACCCATATCCTTGGTAGAGGTTGCAAAAGTAGTCAAAAAGCTCTTCAGTGGCAAGGCGCCAGGTGTGGATGGATTCGCCCTCAGATGCTGAAAGCTCTGGACATTGTCGGGCTGTCATGGCTGACACGCCTAGTCAGTGTTGTGTGGTGGTCGGGGACAGTACCTGTGGAATGGCAGACCGGGGTGGTGGTCCCCATTTTCAAAAAAGGGGACTGGAGGGTGTGCTCCAATTATCGGGGTATCACACTGCTCAGCCTCCCCGGGAAAGTTTATTCCAGGGTGCTGGAAAGGAGGCTCCGGCCGATTGTCGAACCTCAGCTTCAGGAGGAACAATGCGGATTCCATCCTGGCCGTGGAACAGTGGACCAGCTCTTTACCCCCGCAGAGTTGTTGGGGGGGGCATGGGAGTTTGCCCATCTATTCTACATGTGCTTTGTGGACCTGGAGAAGGCGTATGACCGTGTCTCTTGGGGAATCCTGTGGGGGGTACTACGCGAGTATGGGGTACCCGCCCGTTGGTACGTGCCATTCGGTCCTTGTACAAACAAAGTGCGAGCTGCGAGTATTCTTGGCACAAAGTCAAGCACATTCTCAGTAGGTGTTGGACTCGGCTACATCAGACCATGACCTCCAGCATGCACTGGGGTGGTTTGCAGCCGAGTGTGAAGCGGTCGGGATGAGAGTCAGCACCTCCAAGTCTGAGGCCATGGTTCTCTGCCGGAAAACGGTTGGGTTGGGATGGAGTTGCTGCCTCAAGCAAAGGAGTTCAAGTATCTCGGGGTCTTGTTCACGAGTGAGGGCAAAATGGAGTGGGAGATGGACAAACGCGGATACAAGCGGCCGAAATGAGTTTCCTCCGCAATTGGCTGCGCTCAGTTCGGAGGGAGCTCGGAGTAGAGCCGTTGCTCCTCCGCATCGAAAGGAGTCAGCTGAGGTGGTTCGGCCATCTGATTAGGCCAGGCCAGACCAGGCCCCAGATAAGCGGATGAGAATGGATGGAAAAATAATTACTAGTGACAAGGTTAGATATATATACTTGGTTTTAGCCAATTTAACAGCTTTCTGATATCAGCATAGTCGCGTAAAAATGCTAGGGAGACATGGAGCTTGTCCTTTTTAAACTTTCTCTTCGCCTGTCTGCATGCTCGTCTGAGAGCACGGGTTGTGTCATTTAACCATGGCTCCGAGAATGGTTTTGAACGTACAGTCTTGAATGGAGCAACATAATTCAAGATATTAGTGCAGGTTGAGTCGAAAAGTGTGCTGAGCTCATCAGTACTGAGTGCATTGCAGTTTTCCAGTGCATAGAATATTTAAAGTCGACACAGAACTGTGTGGCAGTTAAGGGGTTAATGAGACGCAGGCGCCGTGCAGGAGCACACTTTTTAACCATGGAACACAGGACTGAGACAGTAAATAAAACAGGCAGATGAACCGATATAGGAGTGTCACTGATTTCAGTGATACAAACATGTAAACCAAGACAGTACCAGGTCTAGAGTGTATCCTTTTTCATGTGTCAGACCAGAGACCGACTGAGTGAGATTAAGAGATTCAATAAGATTCAGAAAGTCTTTAGCCATAGGTTTGGATTTACAGCATACATGAATATTAAAATCAACAACAATCACAAAGCTGTCATATTTGAGCATAATCCCCGCTAGAAAGTCAGCAAAGTCAGTGATAAAATCCTTGTGGAACTTTGGTGGACGATACAGCACTGTGTATAACACGGGCCGGGGAACATTTTTCTCAAAGAGCTGCAACTCAAAGCTGGAAAAGGTTGTAGGTGGAGTCTGCCGACAGTGAAAGTTGGTTTTGTATAAGGATGCTAGCCCTCCACCTCTCCCGGTGGTTTGAGGGGAACTAAAGAAAGCACACTCAGGAGGGAGAAGTTCAGAAAAAGGAGTAAGCTCACCTGCCCGGATCGAGGTCTCTTTCAGAAATATAAAATCCAACTCCCGAGAAGTAAAAAAGTAATTCAGCACGAAAGTCTTATTTACTAGCGATCTAGCGTTTATCAGAGCCAAATGGAGAGTATACTCGTCGCTGGCTGATGTTGGTGTTGGAGCACTGACGGAGATCTTCTTTGATAACACCGGTTCTGCGGGCTTCGTCAGTGTCACATCGGTGCTGCCGAACTTTCCTAATAATAGTCTGTATGGGGAAAGTGACAGGTGACGGGCGAGGCTGATAGTGGGGGGAGCTGGCCGGGGAGACAGTACACCGGGGTGACAGCCTCGCTGGAGAAGGAGTGTACGGGGAGGGGGCGTGGGATGTAAATAGTCAGTCTCGCGGAGCAGACTGAACAGCGTGCTGCAAGTCAGCAGCTGGCGTTCGGCTAACGACTTTATTTGGGTGGACCCCGTCAGCTCTAAAAAAAGAGGGGCGGCCCCAGAACCGATTAAAATTGTCAATAAAACCAATGTTATTCATTCTGCACGTGAACAGGAGCCAGGAATTGAGGCTGAGGATACGGCTGAAGTGCATTGCTCTTCCAAGTGTGGGCAGAGGACCCGAAATAAAAACCGACTTTCCACAGCTGTTTAAAAGCTTAAAAAGTTAAAATCCTTTGAAACGCCCGCCAGCCATCAGAGAGGGTGAGGCCCGGTCGGCAGCGGTGGTGGAGGCCTGACTAGGAGGAGGCGAGGTACGGTCGACAGCAGAGGTGGAGCGGCCATCGTGCTCGGGAGCGGAGGCCTGGGCAGGCACGGGGCCACGGTAGCAGCCCGCAGCAGCAGTGGAGGCCAGGGCAGCAGGTGGCGAGGCACTCTCCGCAGCAATGGAGGAGCCACCAGCCAGCGGGGAGGGCCAGGCCGAAGAAGGATAGCCGCTTTGCTGGAGCCCCACTTGAGAGCGTGATCCACCCCCAGTGTCCAGAGCCTGGAACGTATTGCTCAGCAGCAGAGTTTCAGAGAGACGCCGCAGAGGGGAGCGTTTTGCCCGGCTCAAGTTGACCTGGACCCACGGGTCCGAGTTGGAAGGAGTGGAGTAGGTCTGGGACCTAGATCCAGTCCCGACAATGGGCCAGATGTCATCGTTCAGAGCCAGGATAGGCTCCCCTCCGGTGGTGATAGAGCCGGACCAGGGAAGAGTGGATTTGTCATGCGCCGCAGCAGTTGAGCACTCGGTGGACAGGCCAGTACAGTAAGAGGAGTTCATGGTGGATAGGTGTTTGGCTTGAGCAGTGGCCACGGATGAAAGACCCATGATTAACTCTTGCTTGTTTTGAAGATCTTGCTTCAGCCGTCTGATTTCGTCCTGCAATCATAAGTAGGCAGGCTGGCAGAGCCCACACGTAACCATGGTGTTGTTGACAAGGAGCAGGGACATCAGCCACCAACCCCAGAGTCTGGGCCCATGAGTTTATCCCTAAAATGGGACCCACCGATGATCCAGAGGCTTATCTCCATACATTTGAGATTACTGCAAGAGAAAAATCACCTAAAGACCAGTGAGTCGGAATCCTTGCCCCATTCCTGTCGGGTGAGTCACAGAAAGATTTTCAAGACTTGGATATTACAGTGGCCAACAACTATGATGTTCTTTATCAGGAAATATTGAGTTGAATTGGACTTACTACGTTTGGAATGGCCCAGTTTCCATAACTGGTGTTTTAGGAATGACCAACCCCCCCAGGTACAGATACAAAAGCTGTTTCAAAGAACTGGCTTGAGCCTGATAAAAACTCTGCAACAGCCATAGTTGAAGTCAGTGTTGTGGATCGATATTTACAGGCCCTACCCTATGAGGCAAAGAGGGATATCAGCCACAGTGCTCCTGTTGCAACTATTGCCTTGGTGGAGGCAGTTGAACAGTACCAGGCTACCAATGAAATGCTCCACATGGGGAAAAAGGAGCAACTCACCCCTCAAGGATGTCAAGCAAATACTCGTCCACAACCCCAAAAACCCACCCAATGTAACACAACCAGGCAGGTCAATATACAGGCTGAGTCTGAGCAAAGAAGACACATTCTGGACAGGGACACCAGGAGATGCTACAATTGTGGGGAAATTGGTCATATTTGATGGCAATGTGACAAACGGTATGAACTAATTCCCCACAGCATAATCCTCTGGCAGCCAGCCTACATACCACTATGCTTCCTTGATGGGGGTACAGAACACCAAGCTAAATAACAGAGACGTGGAAGCTTTGCTGGACTCAGGAAGTGAATGCACACAAGTTCACAAATCGTTAATAGAGGGAACAGACTTTCTCCAGGGAGAGACACGACCAGTTTCCTGTGTCCATGGTGACACTCATCAGTATCCTACGAGTACTTTGAAGCTAGTCACAACGCAAGGCATATGTGAAGTCACTGCAGGGGTTCTGGATGCTCTGCCAATCTTTATCTTATTAGGAAGCCCCCTGTTCCACAGACTCTGGGAGGCAATACAAGTGAGACGGTCTCAGGAGACATTACAGCCCAGATTAAGATTAAGCATCAGACAGGCAGTCCGAAGAATATATCCAGGGCTAATTTAACACATACCTTGTCTCCAGTGAAGGCTCTGCTAGGCACTGCAGAATCATCCATTGATACTGAGCCTGCCTCTGAAGGGGAAGGGGGAGGAGCCCCAAGAAAGCAACCGGCCATTAAGTGAGCGTAACACCCAGGCAGCAGATAGATCAACACCACTTTCAGGCCAGTATGGTACTGCTCAACTCAATGATTCTACATTGATAAATGCATTAAGAAATGTAAGAGTAATAGAAGGTGAGGACCAAGGGCAGGGAAGTGATTTAATGTCCCCTCATATTGCGGTGAAGAATGGACTGCTGTACCAGATGAGAAAAGTGCAAGATGAGGTAACAGAGCAGTTGTTGGTGCCAAAATCTTTCTGCTCCACATTATCACTGGCCCATACACACCTGCTTGGGGCACATCTAGGAGCAGAGAAGACCAGTGGTTACAGTGGTTCTTTTGGCCAGACATCCACAAAGAAGTTGAAAATGTTTGCCGAAGTTGTCCGGGATGCCAGCTCACAGCCCCCCGGCCCTCATTTAGAAATCCCCTGATCCCACTTCCAATTATTGAGGTCCCCTTTGGAAGAATTGGTTTAGATATCGTGGGTCCCTTACCAAAAAGTGCTTGGCCATCAGTTTATTCTTGTCCTAGTGGACTATGCTACCTGTTATCCTGAGGCTATACCCCTCAGAAAGGCTACAGCCCAGCATATTTCCAAAGAACTGTTTTGATTTCCAAAGGAAATATCGCCCGATCAGGGGGCCCCCTTCATGTCTCATGTCACCAAAGGCCTATGCTCCCTCCCTCAAACTGATGGTCCGGTAGAGAGGTTCAAACAAGACCCTTAAAACAATGCTAAGGAAGTCAATTGAAAGAGATGGGCGCAACTGGGACCAGCTCCTCCCCTACCTGTTGTATTCCATTTGGGAGGTTCCTCAAGCTTCGACAGGCTTCTCACCTTTTGAGCTCTTGTATTCTCACAAACCCCGGGGGCTTCTTGACCTAGGTAAAGAAACAGCGTTGTCCTACAACAGCGAGCGTCCTACAACCACCCTGCACAGCCCAGAGAGTTCAAGCCAGGGTACCGGGTTCTGTTACTGGTGCCTACTGTTGAGTGTAGGTTTCTAGCCACTTGGCAGGGGCCATATGAAATCATTAAAAAAGTTGGAAAATTGAACTACAGAATAAAACAACCAGAAAGGACAAAACCTGGGCAGACTTACCATGTAAACCTGTTGAAGAAGAGGTACTCTTAAGTTGGTTACCCCCAAAAGAAGGAGCACCACCAAGAGAGGCTATACAGGTGGGCCCAGATCTGTCAACCCAGCAATGCCAGGAGTGTATGGAGCTTGTAGAACATAACCAAGAGGTGTTCTCAGCCAGGACAGGCACTACACATCTCACTGTACATGAAATTCGCACTAAGCCTGGTAAGATAGTCAATCAGCGGCCATATTGAGGACCGGAAGCCCATAAAGAAAGAAGAAATTAAAATGATGCTTGAGCTTGGAGTTATCCCATAGTGTCTGGGTCAGCCCAATTGTACTGGTCCCCAAACCTGATGGGTCGACTCGATTCTGCAATGACTTTAGAAAACTAAATGAGGTGTCAGAGTTTGACGCTTACTCAATGCCCCTGGTAGATTAACTAATAGACTGTCTGGGGATGGCTCGCTTCATCATGACCCTTGACCTCACAAAGGGATACTGGCAAGTTCCCGTCTCCCCAGCATCTAGAGAGAAAACAGCCTTTGCAATAAGTGAGGGGCTTCTGCAGTGCACCAAGCTACCATTTGGTCTACACGGAGCCCCTGCCACGTTTCAGTGACTGATGGACCGGGTCCTGCGGCCCCACAAAGAATATGCTGCAGCCTATTAGATGACATATTATACCACAGATTGGGAAAGTCATTTGCCCTTTCTACAGAAAGTACTGGATACACTTTGTGTAGCAGGTCTCACAGCCAATCCTCGCAAGTAGAGGTTAGCCTACAGTGAAACAGAGTACCTCGGATACACAATAGGCCGTGGCCTCGTCAAACCACAGGATGCTAAACTGAAGGCCATCCAAGATTGGCCGCGCCCTGTATCAAAGAGACAGTTGAAATCTTTTGTAGGCCTTGCTAGCTTCTATAGGCACTTTGTTCTTAACTTTTCACATATTATCGCCCCCCCTTAGAGATCTGACAACTAAAAGACAGACCCAAATGGTGAAATGGTAGCAGAAGGCATAAGAGGCCTTTGCCAACTTGAAGAAGGCCTTGTGTTCCCACCCAGTCCTGGCTGTCCAAGACTTCTTGCCCCATGAGAAAAGATACTGGCAAAAATGTCTGACAGTTAAGTGGGCCCTCAAAACCCTTTGCTGTTCCCTCATTGGGTGTAAATCCTCATTGATCAGACTATGCACCTTTGCAATGGATGTTGAGAAATAGAGAAACAAATAGTAACCAGGCGGTTTTTCAGCCTCCAAGTCTTTAACTTTGCCGTTGTTCACAGGGCAGGTCGGAAACATGGGAATGCAGATGCCCTGTCCCGGAGAGACGTCCTGTGGAGCTCATTCACACGTACAGGGGCCTCAAGACAGAGGATTGGGAAATGTGATGCCATGATAAGGTAAGATAAGATAAAACTTTATTAATCCTGAAGGTAATTCTTGTGGCAAAGGTTGCATAGCAAGATGTAAAGTCCTAAAGGGGAAATACATTCCCTCTCGGTGGATGCAACAAGGACTACCAACTAAAATGGCATCCATAAAACAACTACAAAACCCATAGTCAGCAGAGCAGGTAGGACAAGGGTTGCTGCCCAGCTGAATCACATAAGCTGATTGCCCAAGGAGAGAAACATGGGGGGGTGATGTTAGCAGTAAGACAGCAAACAAGAAGTTTTGAGTGGAATACCTGTTTTTTGGTTTTGTTAACTGCCTGTCTGTCAAGAGTTATGTTGACCTGTTCAGAGAAGACCAAACAGACAGAACTTAAGTTGAAAACAATGCCTCCTGTCTTCATTTTCTGCACACATGCCTCAAAAGCTCCAAGATACTGTACAAGCTCCCGACCTTTCAAGACATCACAATATACTGTATACTGTATCAGGGCTGTCAACGAAAACGCATTAACGCTTGCGATTGATCTCGAAAACTAAATGTGTTAAAATGTAAAATGTACGCAAATCAATCACATGATCAAGTTTTACCCAAACTTCCTCCCGTATTTCCAGTGCTGATTTATAGCTGTTTTGTTTGTGTGATTACATGGCAAACGCACCAGCAGAGTGCATCCAGCATAGTGACAACAGCTAAATTAATTGACGCAATCGCAAAATGGATCACTATGGACTGTAGGCCCATCAACATTTTTGAAGATCAGGGGCTACAAGGCATTGTCCAAATCACCCTCAGGCGACCCATGATACAAGCAACCTTTGCTACAATAGTTGCTTCTTGCAACTATTGTTGCAAGAATTCACAAATTATTGTGCCAGAGGTTGTTGCTGGCACTTATCTTATCTTAGTGAAAAGACAAAGAAAGCGGAGGAATTGGCACAAGCTACATGTATTGTCTAGAGACCAATGGACATCTGTAAGCAGCCGTAAGTACCTCTGTGTAACGGCACAACTAATCGATTACAAATGGCAACAGCAGTCGTTCGCTTTACAGAAAACAGATGAAAGGCATTTTGCAGAAGCATGTGCAAGCCAGTTTATTGAAGTTACACAGGAGTGGGAGATCGCAGACAAGATCACCACTGTAGGAACAGATAGTGCTCGCAATATGATAGCGGCAGTGAGAATACTACCATACAAGCTTTCTGTATGCCCTGTGTACCCTCTATATTATACAGAGGGTAATCACAGTGGCTCTCTCTGACAGCGGGTTTGTCGATGCTTTAGCCAAGTGTCTGATTCAACAAGCCTCTCATGGTGTCAGGGATTTAACCAGTGATCCCAGGAGCAGACACGAGGCAGGAGACGAAAGTACCGGTAACACCATTTACTTAGAATAAGAATTAATTCAGGTCTGGATACACAAGATAGCAATGAACATACAAGACGACTTAGCAGAGACACAATGGGGAAGCAGGGCTTAAATAGGGGAGGCTGGCATGATTATGATGGGCAGCAGCTGTGCGGCATAAGCAGGGCGGCAATCAGCGACACTCCCAACAACCTGCAGCAGAGGGAGGCAGAGAGACACACACAGAGACAGACACAGACAGAGACAGAGACACTAGGGAACAGAGGTGGAAGAGGATGCAGGCTGGGCAGGTGTGACACATGGGAAAGAAGAGGAGTCACTAGTCCAGGATGTACCAAGACAGTGGAATTAAACTCTCGAGATGATAAAGCGGGTCCAACACAACAAAGACCCACTGAAGGCAACACTGGTGCAGCAGAAGCAAAAGTTAACCATACTAACCTCAGCTGAATATGGCTGGCAAAGTTGGAAACACTGATGGAGACATGCAGTTATCCTCTTCAATTTGAATTCATGACAAATCACTATTAGTATAATATATTATTGCATTTTACCAATAATGTTCGGCCTGTTATTTGAATGAAAAGTATATTATTTAATTCTTAAATGTAATTAATTTAAAGTCATTAATTCTGTTGGTCTTGTGTGTTTGTAGGTCCGTCACTGAGCTCCTGAATGGTGACAAATGATGTGTCCTGCTTTGTGGTGCTGCCTGCACTCTGCCACCTCTTGCGTACAATGGACGCCTCAGATGTTGACCCTGCCTATGTAGTGCACTTCAAGGATGCAGTCACAGAGCACCTAAACAGACAAAAGGAGAACACAAACATGTCATGGCTTAAGGTAGAAACAGCTCTAGATCGCAGAGTCAAAGACCACAGGTGCTCCAGCTCCGTCAACGTGTCGGGGTGCATGCCCCCCCACCCCCCATCGCTTCCTGAAGTCCACAATAATCTCCCTAGTCTTGGAGACGCTGAGAGACAGATTGTTGCCATGGGGGTCCAAGATGTCAGGAAGGGACGATGTGGGTTCTGACTAGCCGCTCAAAGCACTTCATGATGATGGGGGTCAGTGGTACAGGGCGGTAGTCATTCAGGGAGGTGATGGAAAGTTTCTTCGCATTTTAGAGTGCAAATGAGTCTATGTTGCTCTATATGTTCTCCAGTGACCATATAGGAAATGGAGGCATTACATTGCCTATTTACATTTCTCAACAGTCCTCTTTGCATCCATAGTGGTAATATTCTTAGCCCAAAACTTATCATTGTCTGTTCTGTAATGTAATCGCAATAGCAGTCAGCTTCCAAGCCTACTTGCACTGCATTAGTTGAATATAGGTTAAGATCCCAAATTCCTCCAAAATAATGATCTAGACTACATTTAGATATTAAACAGGGAAAAAACTAACAAAAAACCTCAAAACATGGATGTTCTAACAGGGAGATGAACTACTGAACAATATTACTATGATTGGTTTCCTTTTCAACTTAGACAAGATATAGCACTGCAATCAAACTTGATATTCACCTGATTTGCTATAAAACTAGATGTAATTAGCCATCATTAATAAGTGACATCACATTCATGGTTGTGTCTCTATTTCACCCATTGAAGCAGATTTGGAAAAATGGCTAATGAAGAGAAAAAAGACAATTCTATTTTATTATGACCTAATCACAATATTATTGAATTATACGTTTTTATATATTATAATTATACATAATATATTAGCACAATTAATATGGAAATTTGGTGTTGGTTCTAAATAGTTTTGGTGTATGTTTTATTCCTTTGATTACTATTTTTTTTTGTTCTCAAAGTTGTACACGGCCAACCTGATTACTGGGGAAACATATTGTAGCGACGGGACTGCACAGTTGGCATTGTGCCTCCCTGTTTCCCAGCATGCATTGTGTTTTGACTTTGAGAGACGCGAATTGCGTTATTAAGTTCTAGGGGTGTTATGTATGATTGTTCAGTGTTGTTGGATTGTTGGTGGTCATGTATTGGTGTTGTGGGTGTTTTGGGGAGGGTGGTACTGAAACCATGGTTGACATGGCTGTTTGGTTTGATGACCCCAGCGTTACATTTCATGCTGGTTGAGTCTGTGTCTAACGGTTTTGCTAAGCAATTAAAAGACTGTGAAAGACAATTTGCTTCTTATTTCTCCAACCGCCACAATATGTGATACAACACCATACATTTGAAAAGAATAAATCCTACAATCGGTATCCACAGATACCTAAATAGAGATGGAAAAATAAAATTGGGGAAGGAGTGTAATGAGATTGCCACTGACGCCATTGAATGCTGAACAATGAATGCTTTAATCAACAAGTCTTTCTCTAAGGACAAAGAGTATGCCATGCAGTTTAACAAACAACAGTGCCCCCTAGTGTCCTGGTATATTATGCATATCATTACATCTCCCTTCTTCTTAGGGAGTTTACAATACATAACTGAGAGAGTGGGGTGAATAATAACATGCTATACTCTATTTAAATTGGCAGTATCTTGTAAGAGTAAGTTTCAGGTGCCTAAGGATTGCTTCCACCACATATGACCGTGGCTCTGGGGTTGTTCTCAATACTTTGGCTGGCCTCCACTGCTTACCCTCCCTCAACCTCATCACCTGGCCTGAGAGCTGGCTGCGTGTGCGATCCTCTGTCGTAGTAATGTTTCTCTCTGTCCTGGTTGGCTTTCAGTCTAGCCCTCACTCCTTCCATCTTTTCTGGCTGTAGCAGTTTTCATGCAGTGGGCAGTCTTGTTTTCGTTCTGCGGCCCATCAGCAACTGTGCTGGTGAAGGTAGACTATCCAAAGGCGTATTTCGATAATCCAGCAGTGCGAGGTGAGGGTCTTGTTTGTCCGCTTTGGCTTTTTTAAGCAATGTCTTCGCTATCTGCACCGCCTTCTCTGCCTTCCCATTAGACTGGGGGTATGTGGGAGATGACGTTGTGTGTTTAAAACCATATTCCTCACTGAACAGCTTGAATTCTGCAGAGGAATATTGAGTACCAATGTCAGAGCAGACTTCATCTGGTATGCGATAGCGAGCGAACTGCTGCTTGCAAATGTGGATTACTGACTGGCTCTTTGTGGTGGTTAGCTTGTTGACTTCAATGAAATTTGAATAATAGTCAACCAGGATTAAGTACTGTTCTCCTTCCAATTCAAAAATGTCTGTGGCTATCTTTTGCCAGGGCCTTTCTGGTATGTCATGACCAATCATGGGCTCCTTGCAATTCTGCCTTTTGTAGGTATTGCATATGGAACACTTAGAAACCAGGTCGGCTATTTGGGCTGGCATCCCTGGCCAAAACATGACATACCTTGCTCGTCTTTGATCGTGCTGTTCTTCACTTTCCCCCCACACGAGGATGTCATCCACAACCACTTCCACTCCATCTCGGTCCTCAAACATCTCAGTCATGAGTCTCTGGAACATTTCACCAGCTGTGTTTATTCCGAAAGGTAGCCTTTTGTATGCACAACGACTAAAAGGGCTGTTAAAAGTGCACAGCTCTGAACTTTCCTTGTCTAATTTCACCTGCCAGTATCCACATTGCGCATCAAGTGTGCTGAAGACTCTGACTCCTGGCATTCGAGCCATGACTTCTTCAATGGTCCTCATGGGGTAGTGCTCCCTCTCAATGGCGGCATTTAAGTCCTTAGGGTCCATGCAGATCCGGATCTTTTGCTTTTCCGGTTTCCATATAGTTACCATGCTGCTCACCCATGCTCTAGGTTCCGTCACCTTTTCAATTATGTCCAGCTTCTCCATCCTTCTCAGCTCTGCCTTCACCTTTTCTCTGAGTGCCACATGGACTTTCCGTGGAGCGTGGACAACGGGTTGTGCATCCTCTCTGATCTTCATGCGCTGTTCTCCTTCAATGCAGCCCAATCCTTCAAACACATCCGCATGCTTCTCCTGTGCATCTTGACTCGATAATGTTTTCACCTCACCAATCCGTTTTATAAGGCCCAGTCGCACACTGGTTTTTAGTCCGAGCACTGGTTGAACTTTTTCATCTAGAATTTGAAATTCAATGTCATGTTACTTTCTTTTGTATTCAGTCAACAACAGGCATTTGCCCTTTGGCTTTAAGCATTGTCCTGCATAAGTCACTAATTTTGCTCTTGACTTTTCCAATTTCTCACAAACCTGTCTGTGAATTGACTCTTGGATTACATTGCATTGGGCACCTGTATCTATTTTAAATCTCACTTTACACCCGCTGATTTTTATGTCCACTTCCCAGTCTTCACCTTGATTTGCTTTTCACCATGTCAACATAAAATTCTGTTTCTGAATCGGACTGTTGTTCCACCATGTGCACTGGCTTCTGTGTTGAATATGCTTTGGATATGCATTTGGTGGAAAATTGGTTCATTTTCCCAGTTGTCTGCAATATTCCCTTCCAATCTCAATGCGTCCAGTGCTTTTAATCCGTCCATGTAGGCTAGAATTCGCCCAGTCTGACACCATGTAATGAGATTGCCACTGACGCCATTGAATGCTGAACAATGAATGCTTTAATCAACGAGTCTTTCTCTAATGACATAAAGAGTATGCCATGCAGTTTAACAAACAACAGTGCCCCCTAGTGTCCTGGTATACTATGCATATCATTACAGAGAGAGAGAGAGAAAAGAGAGGACGAGGCGGGGGGTGAATACAGTGTCTGTTCTGTGTGAAAAGGAGGAGTTGGCACAAAGAGCAGTGGCTCTGTAAGAGTATCCTGTGCAGCTCGCGGTTCCGTGCCTGCCTCCTCAATAATGTCTTTGTCCTCCCACAGAACCCAGTGAAATTGAGACTCGATGCGTATGCACACACACACACACACACACACACCTGGCCCCACTTCGCAGGCATCCAGAGACACAGAGAGAAAGAGAGCAATGTAGAGAGAGAGTGCACGTGACTAGACAGGATGAAGCCTTACTCTATAAATAGATCACACGTAAACAGCGTCAAGCACTCTGCTTCCTATTATTTGGCCATTCATCAAACATTGTGCGGAAGATATTTAAAAAAAGACATTCACCTCACCGATATGACTGATATTGCCTGATATAAACCAGTCATCACTCTTCTTCATCTTTTTTTAGCTTCTTTCGACATTCCTCTAGTCCGAAAGCAATCATACCCACCCAAACACTGGCCACAGAAAATACCCACTAATACCCCTTCTTCCTCTCCTCTGGATAGACCTCCTGCACTGTGTGGCCTGCTCGGATCAGACACACTGAAACTCATGGCAGTGACACAAGAGCCTGACTGAAGATTCTTTGATAGCTAAGGCAGCAATGCTTACAGAGACTAAACCAGTTTAGTTAGTGCCAGCAGCTAAGAAACAGAGTCTGCCAGCTAACTTTACAAGCAACAGGAGTAACAAAGTAAGTTAGCTAATTCCTCCGACCCAAACAAGTAGAATGCTGTACCCACACCAAGGACTACTTTCAACCGTGGAACCAACTTCTCCCAGCCTGGCTCATCAACGACCGACGGAGCCGCAAGCTAACAAAGCAGTGTGGTAATTGGGTAGTTACAATACAATAATTTTTCTGAGTTTTATTGTTGTGATGTATTTTCATAGTTGGGTTATTTGGTTCAAGTAGTTCAAACATTCAACGAATTTTGTGGTGCCTATGTTTTGTGGATAACTGGCCCTCCATGTGGGACTGGTGTGCTGATGAGAGACGGCCTTCACCCAACTGGGTTCAGCACCTCAATTATGTCGTCAAACATAGATAGTTGCCTTAGTCAGGCATGACACATTCACCTACAGCACGCTGGGATGCAGGTGATTAGCAAGCCTGCTAGCAACACAATAGCCAGCGTTGCAGTCTAGAACACTGAGTGGGTTAACTAAGCTAGTTAGCCTGGGTGATGTAGCATGCAACGCAGACACTGAAGCACCTTCTAGCTCCGGCTACAGCAGCGACTGTCAACTGGAGGTTTATAGTTTACCTACTGCTATTAGTGTTGTGTCACTGCCCCACACTGTCCTGAGGCATAAAGCCCGGAGGCGAAGGCGACCGCCACTCAGTGAGAGTGTTGTTATTTACCCAAATTCCTCCTCCTCAGAGCTGAGCAGTAACCAAACTCCCTCTGATTTTAATAATAAACCGGAGGAGGTCAAAATCTAAATTGGATTTATGAATATCAGATCGCTTTCAACTAAAGCAGTCTAGGTCCAGGCTATAATTGCTGAGCATAGGATAGATTTCCTGGGCCTGTGTGAGACCTGGTTAAAACCAGAAGTTTATCTACCAGTGGCAATTTTGGCCTGACATTTCTGGAGGGGCAGTTTTGTATGTTGTTGTTTTTTACCTTTATTTAACCAGGCAAGTCATTAAGAACACGTCACCTTTCACCATCACACAAAAAAGATCTAGCCAATCTGCTAGGCATAGGCTCGTGCGTGCGTATTTACGCACGGAACGCAGACTTCATAGCAGTGATATTGAGCCTCTGCTGCAAACACACACTGCTCTGCTCCCTGTTTGGGTTACTGTATCACATATGACAGCTAATAAAGGTACAAACCTTGCATTACTGACAAAAAGATATACAAAACAACTAAATCAATTTGGTTACTTTTAATTCAAGTTTTAAATGATATGCAACATCCGACAGCAGTGCAGTTTGAGGCTATAACACAAAAAGCCACACACACACAAAGAGCCCTGTCCAGGGTGCTGAAAGTGACAAGTCACGTGACAGACGGGGCATCTCCATCTCTGCCCCTTTGCCCAGTTAAAATTTGGCAGGTACCGGCCACGTCACGTGGTTGTTTCTACAGCAACGGTGGGTCACATCGCCATTTTGCCCCACATACAGGAAATGCTACGGCGGGGGCGGGAGGGAGAGGCGCGAGCCAAGCACACAGAAACAGACACACACACACTCCAAAACAGCACTATAGGGATTGTGAGTGAAGTTTCTTTGACACCAAATTCACAGTTGAATCACTACTTTGTATTAAATAGTATAAAGTTACGATTTGCCACAATACAGTCAGATGTAATGATCTTCTTGCACAACAGCGCCATCTGGTGGGGTACTGCCCCACTTGCCCCTAAGGCATAATCGCCTCTGGTATCTATCCCTAAATGAAGCTACTCCACCAAACTATGTGAACTCACAACTGTCACGTGAATCTAGGAAAGGTGGTGGAATGGCTAAAATCTCTAGCTCAAAGTAGCTAGAGTAGCAACATTTTTTCATCTTTTGAGGTGCTTGCTTTTAGCTCCTCAGTTTGCATTAAGCAGAGAGATCATGGCATTGCAGATTCCTTTTTCGTGGCTATAGTCTTCCACCCACCAGGCCCTTATTAAAAATCTTGCAACAAGTTCTGCTTATGGGGGATTTTAACATCCATGTGAATAACCCATGTGACTCTCTTGCAAAAGCTTTACTGACCATCATAGACACATTTGGATTCAAACAGCATGTCCAGCTGCTTACCCACACCGGTGGAAACACATTGGACCTTGTCCTGACCTGTGGAGTTGAAATTATCGATTTATGTGTCTCTCCTTATACCTCAGCCCCCTCTGATCACTGTCTGCTCAATTTCCAGGTGGTATTACCTGAGGGACGACAGCCATGCTACTTATAGCTGCCATCATATCACTCATGATACCACCACAGCCACAGCAGATAAGTTACACCTGTTACTTGCTCCTTTTGCTGACTTCAGGGGTTCGGTGGATAGTCTCACCAATGTGTTTAACACTGCTTCATCTGCAGCCATCGACTCTGCGGCTCCTCTTCTTGTTAAAAAGCAGACAGCAAGAAGACCTTCATCATGGTTCAATGAAGACAACGGCACCCTCAAACTAGACTGCAGAATACTTGAATGCAAATGGCGCTCGACTAAACTTCGTCTTCTATCTCGCATGGCACGACAGCCTGCTCAGCTACAAAACCGCATTAACTAACTCTAGAAACGCCTACTTCTCCAGTGTCATCAACCTAAACAAGAAAAACAACCCGAAGTTCCTCTTTGACACTGTAAAAGAGCTGAAGCAAAAACAACCTCACAAAATGGACTCCTCCCTCTCAGTGAGCAACTTTCTGAAGATTGAATCATATAGAAAAGACATAGATTTGTCTCTTACCGCTCATCCTGAACATTCGTCAGGTGGGGCGCCACGTATCCTCCCTACCTTCCAGCAGTTTAGCACAATCTCGTTGGATGAGCTTGATAAGCTAACATGGACATCTAAACAGACTACCTGTATGTTGGACCAGGTCCCTACCAAGGTTCTCAAGGAACACTTCCCAACGGTTGGAACGGCTATGCTCAACATTATGAACCTGTCACTGTCTACGAGAACAGTTCCCTCTAGCTTCAAGTGTGCTGTAGTAAAACCTCTACTCAAGAAACCTGGCCTAGACCCCAAAGCTATTAGCAGCTATCGGCCCGTCGCTAACCTTCCTTTCCTCTCTAAAGTACTGGAAGGAACTGTATTGCTATGCAACCTGGCACAAGAATTTCCCTCGGGATTAATAAAGTTCTATCTTATCTCATCTTATCTTAGCTAGCCAAATCATCAATCACCTGACAGCAAACAACTTATTTGAACCCTTTCAGTCTGGTTTCAGGACCCTATACTCCACTGAAACTGCTGTGACCAGAGTGGAAAAGGATCTCCTCCTTACCATGGACAGCAATGCAAGCTCCCTGCTGCATTACTGCAGTGCAGCTTTTGACACAATCGATCATGCATCCTCCTGGATTGTCTCAAACATTATGTCGCCATCATATGACTGCTCTTTACTGGTTTAGATCCTACCTCACAGATAGAACACAATTTGTTGTTTGTCCATCCATCCATCCATCCATTTGCGTCCGCTTATCCGGGGCTGGGTCGCAGTGGCAGCCGGCTAAGCAGGGCCCCCCAGGCTTCCTTCTCCCCAGCCACGCTCTCTAGTTCCTCCTGGGGGATCCCGAGGCGTTCCCAGGCCAGACGAGATATATAATCTCTCCAGCGGGTTCTGCTCAACCCGCAATTTGTTGTTTGTGAAGATTCAAAATTGAAGCATTGCAACCTAAGCTTTGGTGTTCCCCAAGGGTCGGTCTTTAGTCCACTGCTCTTTGCAATCTAGATGCTCCCTCTCTGCGATATTATTAGCAGCTGTGGAATTAGCTGTGGAATTAGGGATCTACTATTGCCCAAAGCCCCTGCGTCAAGAATCTTGGTGTTCTGTTTGATCCTATGCTTCCTTTTGATCAGCATGTGAAAAAAGTATTACCAGAACTGCATTCTTTCATCTCAGAAATATTGCTAAGATTAGACCAATGTTATCCACTGCAGACGCAGAGACACTCATCCATGCATTTATATCATCCAGACTGGATTACTGTAATGCACTGTTCTTTGGCTTACCGAACTTTACGATAAAAAAGCCTCCAACTTGGACAGAACGCTGCTGCTAGACTTCTAAGGAGAACTAGGAAGTTCTAGCACATTACTCCTATTCTCACTTCCCTCCACTGGCTCCCAATAAATGCCAGATCAGATTTTAAGGTGCTACTTCTTACCTACAAGATCCTGCATGGGTCCACACCATTGTACCTGCAGGACCTTATTGTTCCCTTCTCGGCCCCTCCGGTCTTCAGGGCCTGGCCTTCTATCAATTCCAAAAGTGAATACAAAATCTGCAGGAAAGAGGGCATTCTCTTAGAGCACCCTATCTGTGGAACAGTCTGCCACCTGTAATCAGGGATGCTGACTCTGCTGATATATTTAAGGCTAGACTTAAAAATCACCTATTTACCCAAAGTATTTGACATATAAATGCTGTTGCAGTGTCCTTATTAATTTGTTATTTTCATTCTTTAAAAGTCGTGGGAATGCAGGGAAAAGGCTCTGAAACTAAATGCTTTCTGGGGGAGGACCCCCAGACCCCTGCTTTGGTTCCTCCCTATTTTTAAGTTGTCGAGCTTGCCAAGTATGGCCTCATCTGTTTAGGGTTTTTTCAGTTCTTAACACCGGGTCTGAAAAAAAAAATAGGGTAGACACTGTTACTTTTCACCCTCCCAGCTTTGTTTACAATGAGGACCCAGTCACCAACAGAGAGAGGTATTCCCTTTACCTTCTTGTTGTTTTGGTCTTCCATAGCCAAGTGTTTTTGAGCCAGCAGCATAGCAGGTTGGAGATGACTACCAGGGACTTTGCATATGCAGTGTAGTCACAGACCAACTCGTCATGCAAAACATCCTTGACCAGGATATCAACTGGCAGGCATGGAACCCTCCCAAACATCAGAAACATCTGAAGAGCACACCTAAAGTGTGGTTGAACTTTTCACAGTTCCCTATAGGATGGTAATAATAGGATGGTAATAGGAAGTCCTTGACTTTTCAACCCCTGCTAACTCCAGGAGCTCGGAAATCAGCCCCTTAGTCAGAATGGAAAGGAACTTGGGACAACATGTTATGGCTAACATTTCTTCAAAAGTAAGAGCACTCAAGAGGCCAAAGCACCAAAGTGAACGACTTTTATTATCGCTTGAAACAAACAATACAAAAGTCAAAGCTGGTCTGCAGAGGAGCTGCTTTCCTCAGAAAGCCAAAAAAAACCTCAGAATCCATCTTTTATGCTCTTTTCTGTGGACAACTCCCCTATGCTTTAGGCAAATCACATCATCCTATGCCGCATGTCAATCAATCATAGAACATGCTCATCTACCATTAGGTTCACCCCTTCCTTATGGTTTATGTTCTGTGAGGGTTATACACATCTAGCCTACTTTTTTGAAGGATACATTCCTGATGTTTGTTTGAGAACCTACTAACTTTAACCATTGTAACCTTCTTAATATAACCATTAACCATCTAACTCTACCTCCCTCTTACACATACTTTAGGGGTTTCCCATATGTCAACACATATTGTTGGTGCAGAGTGCTCTCTTCATTTATTTAATTCATAAAGCATGTAGGGCAGAAATAGTGATTATATTCCCTTTATATGTATCATAAAATGCTCTCACATATCCCCCCTTTGTGACTTGTCCCAAACATTTATTGCAGTGTATGCTGTTTTGGTGATTCATATCAGAGAAAGCTAGATTTTAATACATGTCAAAAGAAAGGAAATCGAGAATCCATTATATTTGGACCATGTAATAATCTCATAATGTGTAAAATGCATGCATGATATAGTGCAACGCAGTCGTTCTAATCAGAGCAAGGACCCTTTTTACAAGGTACAACTGGCCAGGGAGTGAGTAAAAGCCACCTTGTACCTCCCCAAATCTCTTATGTGAAAACCTCCTTTATGTGGTCATGTAGACAAATCTTTAGTGCATAAGTCATCAACGGATCAAACACCAACCGCAAATCAACGATTGTAGAACATAATCTCTTCCAGCACCATCCCGGGCAGCTGCCTGCCAGAGTTGGCCCTTTCCTTTGGGATCAATAAAGTTCTATCTTATATTGTCTTATAGAACTTTATTTATAACCAAACTGACTTCTGGCGCCATATCGGGTGATTTTAACAATGTCACTCTGACATCAACCCTGCCCACATTTAAACAGTTTGTGGACTGCAAAACTAGGGAAAATAAAACACTGGACCTGCTGTATGCTAAGGTTAAGGTAAGCTCCATAGCTCTCTCTCCCCTGGGCACATCAGATCACAACCTGGTCTACCTTAGGTCCCTCTATACCGTAAACCTGCGGTCCAGCGGCTACCAGTGGTTACCAGAACTGTACGGAGGTGGTCTCAGGATGCAGAGGAGACTCTCCACGGCTGTTTTGAGATGACATACTGGGATGTTCTCTGTAATGCAAATGGTTAGGACATAGATGGACTCACAGGCTGCATAACGGACTATGTAAATTTCTGCATGGACTGTGTGATCCCTACCAAGACTGTGCACTGCTTTCCAAACAACAACCCTGGGTGACTAAGGACATCAAGGCATCACTGAACAGGAAGAAGGCGGCTTTCAAGAGTGGAGACAAGGAGGAGATGAAGAAGGTGCAGTGAGAATTGAGTGAAAAGTTCACAGAGGGGAAGGAGTGCTACAGAAGAAAGCTCGAGAGGAAGCTCCAAAAGAAGAACCTCAGGGAGGTGTGGAGTGGCATGGGGACCATCCAGGGGAGGGAGGGAAACCTGGATGAGGCCAATGAGTTCAATCTGTTCTTTAACAGGTTTCATGATATGGCTCTTATCCACCCTCTCCCCAGCTTCTCCTGTGACCCACCCCCCCTCTCTCCCCGTTCCCTCTCCCTCCATCCCCTCCCCTCTCCTCCCTCTCCTCTCTCTAGGGCAAATCACCATCAGGGCAGAGGATGTGAGAAGTGAACTAGCAGACACCCAGGCAAGGCTGTGTGGCCTGACGGCCTCAGCCCCAGAGTGCTCAAGGTGTGTGTGACAAAAGTAATCCGAGTCTCGGAAATAAAAAATAAAAAAATGTCCGGAGATTTCTTGCGCTTCTTTTTCCTCATCCTGATGGCGTCCTTCTGTCCGCCCCTCGGGAACTCCGATGACTCTTTTTGCACGTTCACTTGTTGGCCCTTTTATACCCTCCAATGACCTCAACGTTCAATAGTAACTGCGCCACAACCCCTAAATGTAGAGCCTCCACCTGGCGGTTACAGAGGAGAACTACAACCTTTGAGACTACGTTCAAAAGTAACTGTGCCACAACCCCTAAACGTAGAGCCTCCACCTGGTGGTTACAGGGGAGAACTACATGCTCGTGGCGGCCAGGTCATGTTGCCCTGGTCATGTTACAAGGGTTTTATCTACTTGGGGCCCCTGGCCTTGAGAAGAGCCACCTGGCCTCCTTATCTTAGCGCATGCTCTAACAGATCTAGTTTTTTCTTGGGAGAACAACCCCCCTACTAAACTTAGTGCTTATCTAGACATACGATACACTTGGCAATATATACCCAATGGTGATACACATGGTTATACATATAATGTTTCTCAATCAATGAATCATAACATTATTGCATAGATATGGTTGATTATAACCACCCATAAAATATCATAACATATTATTACTTGGATATGATAAACTCACTATTACTAAATGAATCATAACACATCACTTACTTGACTATGATAAACAACATCAGACAACATCATGATTATACACATAGATTATAATAATCCCACTTCACCCTTCATTCTTCCAACATCACATGGTTTTTTGGACATCGGTGAATCAACCCTACTTAACACCCTGTACAAGAAAGGTCAGAGTCGCCTGTATTTTCTATGGACACCCAGATCTTTCAACGTCTGCAAAACCATGCTGCAGATGTTCTATGACTCGATGGTGGCCAGCGTCATCTTCTACACTGTTGTGTGCTGGGGCAGCCGATGCTAACAGACTCAATAAGCTCATCAGGAAAGCGGGTGCTCGCCTGGGAGTGGAACTGGAGTCTTTGGTGGAGGTCTCAGAGTGGAGGATGCTGAGTAAACTATTAGTATTATGGACAATGCCGCTCATCCCCTGCACATCACATTGGAGTCGTACCAGAGCACCTTCAGCCTTAGACTGAGACTACCAAAGTGCACCACAGAACGCCACGGAGGTCCTTTCTGCCTGTGGCTATCAAACTTTATAACGCCTCTGCCTTCTGCGTGAAGGACAGTTGAAATATAAGACACTGAGAACAATATCATGAGCAATATTACCTTTCAACATCATGTGCACTCTCTCAATATCATGTTCAATATTAATATTACTACCCAACAACATGTGCAATACTCTCAATATCATGTGCAATATTACTTCCCAACATCATGTGCAATATTCTCAATATCATGTGCTATATTATAGTGTTAACATCATGTAACCTCTCAATATTACCTTACACTACCTCTCATTTACACTCATGTGAATTATTCGTAATGTTATGTGCAATACTTCTTATCAATATTATCCTTGCTATATTACCATGCTACATTACCTTTCATCATTATGTGCAATATTCGCAATATTCGTAATATCATGTGCAATACTACTATAATAATAATCACCATGATTATTGACTACGATTACTTAATTATTATCTTGTAATATTATCTTTCATCATCATTCATCATCATCATTTTCATGTGCAATACCATTGCCAACTTTTTTGGCTGTCTTATACAGGTTGCATAGCAATAGAATAATGAACAATAGAGAAATAAACAATAGAATAATACAAATAAAATAACAAATTTACAGTGAATAAGCCTAAGAAAAATATCAAAATATAGGTAAGATATTCAGTCAGCAAAACAAGTTGGCAATGGTATTGAGAAGTATGTATTGCACATAACATAAAGGTTAATTTCAATGGACGTACAGAGATAGATAAACACATCTTATTTATCGTGAGTAAAATAAAAGGTGAGAATATCTGTCCAAAAACTGTGGCGCCAACCAATATGTGGCCGTAAACCCCTGCAGTTGCTCTGAAACTACCAAAATAACACAAAGTCTCATTTGTCTACAAAACGAAAACTGGATAACCAGATCTCCTCTAAGCCAATTTAACTAAAGACTAACACATCATGTTGCGCCAATAATCCAACAACTCATATTTTGTCACGGTCTCGACCGTGTCTCTGGGCTCACGGTGTTGGTGGGCGTGGCTCCGCGCTCCAGTGCCGCCCCAGCGTCATCAGCGGCACCTGCGCTGCGCTCAAGCCTGCCATCAGCCTGCCACGACCACCCACTGGTCGTCGGATCATTGTTGCAAATAGTACCTGTTGCTCCGTTGTTAATTCTACCCGTGAATCTACCCGTATGGATTTTCGTCCTCATCTCCCTGGCTACCTGTCTACCCGCCTATCCCTGCCTGCCGGTTCCTGCATCAGCCTGCCGCGCTCACCACCCGTCCCGCTGGCTTTACTCCCGGTTCCGTTACGTTTGTATTGTAAATAAAACACCCTGTATTGCATAACTCCGAGTCTGGGTCTTGCGTTTGGGTCCGCCACCCGTACACCCCCTAACAGAATGATCTGACCAGACATGGACTCAGCAGACTCAGACTCAGACTCGGAGTACATCAGCTTATGGCAGTACCTTGTCATCCGGTGTGAGCCGCTGCCGAGGTATGAGACTCAGCAGTCGCCGAGCTACCTGGGAACCCGCCTGGCCCTGGGGGGGCCTCGTAGTGTCCAGCAGGCTCGCAGGCGTCGAGGCAGGCAACCCCTGGCTCCCGGGTCCCGGGTTGGACTGCAGCAGCCTCGGTTCCCCGCTGCTGGGTCGCAGCCATCCCGGGTCCCGGTTGGACCACAGCAGTCCCTGTATCCCGCTGCTGGGTCGCAGCCATCCCGGGTCCTGGCTGGACTGCAGCAGCCCCTGCCGATTCCTGCTGCTAGGTCGCAGCCATCCCGGGTCCCGGTTGGACCACAGCAGCCCCTGTTTCCCGCTGCTGGGTCGCAGCCATCCCGGGTCCCGGTCCCGGCTGGACCGCAGCAGCCCCTGCCGTTTCCTGCTGCTAGATCGCAGCCATCCCTGGTCCCGGTCCCAGCTTGACCGCAGCAGCCCTTGCCAGTTCCTGCTGCTAGGTCACAGCCATCCCTGGCCCCGGTCCCAGTTGGACCGCAGCAGCCCCTGCCGGTTCCTGCTGCTGGGTCACAGCCATCCCGGGTCCCGGTCCCGGCTGGACCGCAGCAGCCCCTGCCGGTTCCTGCTGCTAGGTTGCAGCCATCCCTGGTCCCGGTCCCGGCTGGACCACAGCAGCCCCTGCCGGTTCCTGCTGCTAGGTCGCAGCCATCCCGGGTCCTGGTTGGACCGCAGCAGCCCCTGTTTCCCGCTGCTGGGTCGCAGCCATCCCTGGCCCCGGTCCCGGTTGGACCGCAGCAGCCCCTGTTTCCCGCTGCTGGGTCGCAGCCATCCCGGCTCCCGGTCCCGGCTTGACCGCAGCAGCCCCTGCCGGTTCCTGCTGCTAGGTCGCAGCCATCCCGGGTCCCGGTTGGACCACAGCAACCCCTGTTTCCCGCTGCTGGGTCACAGCTATCCCTGGCCCCGGTCCCGGTTGGACCACAGCAGCCCCTGCCGGTTCCTGCTGCTGGGTCGCAGCCATCCCGGGTCTCAGTCCCTGCTGCTAGGTCGCAGCCATCCCTGGTCCCGGTCCCGGTTGGACCGCAGCAGCCCCTGCCGGTTCCTGCTGCTAGGTCGCAGCCATCCCGGGTCCCGGTCCCGGCTGGACCGCAGCAGCCCCTGCCGGTTCCTGCTGCTAGGTCGCAGCCCTCCCTGGTCCCGGTCCCGGCTGGACCGCAGCAGCCCCTGCCAGTTCCTGCTACTGGGTCGCAGCCATCCTGGGTCCCAGTCCAGGCTGGACCGCAGCAGCCCTGCCGGTTCCTGCTGCTGGGTCGCAGCCAACCCGGGTCCCGGTCCCAGCTGGACCGCAGCAGCCCCTGCCGGTTCCTGCTGCTAGGTCGCAGCCCTCCTTGGTCCCGTTCCCGGCTGGACCAACCGGGACCCGGTTGGACCTGGGATGGCTGCTTGGCCTCTGCCCTGCCTCCAGGTCGTCTACCTGGGGGTCCCTGCTCGGCCTCTGCCCTGTCTCCAGGTCGTCCGCCTGACGGTGCCAGCCCGGTGATTGTGTGTCGCCGGGAGGCTCCCATTAAGGGGGGGGTACTGTCACGGTCTCGACCTTGTCTCCGGGCTCACGGTGTTGGTGGGCGTGGCTCCGGGCTCCGGTGCCGCCCCAGCGTCATTAGCGGCACCTGCGCTGCGCTCGCGCCTGCCATCTATCAACAATTAGTCACAGTATAAGAACCCCGGCTTTCCACCCACTTGTCGTCGGATCATTGTTGCAAATAGTACCTGTTGCTCCGTTGTTAATTCTAACCGTGAATCTACCCGTATGGATTTTCGTCCGTCTCCAGCCAGCTCATCTCCCTGCCTACCTGTCTACCCGCCTATCCCTGCCTGCCGGTTCCTGCATCTGCCTGCCGCGCTCACCACCCGTCCCGCTGGCTTCACTCCCGGTTCCGTTACGTTTGTATTGTAAATAAAAAACTCTGTATTGCATAACTCCGAGTCTGGGTCTTGCGTTTGGGTCCGCCACCCGTACACCTCCTAACATATTTCCTCATATCTTCATCGTTGTTTTTGGGCTCAATGGGTACCCATTCCAGGACTGGGTAGAAACCTGGATGCTGTGTTTCACCAGTCCTGGCTGTTGCATGGAACATCTGTTTATCGAGTCTGGATGCAATCATAAACCTTAACACGAGTCGTGGTGTTTGCTCCCTCCGTGACGTTCTGTGGCGAACGTCACGGAGGGAGCGAACACCACGACAACAGGATTATATTATGTACAATTGTAATGGGACTAATTGTCTGCTGTTGTATCCCCGTGTTAAGGTCTATGATAGTGTTAGGGGGTGAGGGGGGAAGACCCAGGCGCACAGCAATGGAGGAGAAGTCAGTTCGAGCACAAGCCCAGCGGGGCGGTTTAATAAAGAAAACACACAGGGGTTGCCACAAACATATGTCACAAAGAAATGTCAGGGTGCTCGCAGGAGCTGTAGAGGGTTGCGGGTGGAGCAGGGTGAGGGCTCTGCAGGTTGGCACGGCTCAGCTGTGGAGATCCAGAATGCTGGGGTGCCGAGGAGAAGAAGGAGAGGAAGGGATAGTGATCCCTGGGACGGCAGCTGCACAAAAACCGGGAATAGCTCAATAACTGCGTGAAGTTAAATTGGCCTCAGAAAATTGCACTGCCGAGGGGTTGGCACAAGAACTGCGTGAAGTGAAATTGGCTAGAAGGAGGGGAAGGGATAGTGATCCCTGGGAGGGCAACTGCAGAGGGGGTGCGGGACGCTGGAGAGACGAGGAGGGGACGGGGTGCGAGCAAAGGAAAAAAATCCAGGGTTGGCAAAAAGGTAGGCTAACGGCGAGACGTTAATCCTCCTGGGTTATGGGAAGAACTGGCCACGGGTGGAGTGTCGACCACATTCTTATAGGGGTGAAAGGTGATTGGATACAAGGGACAGGTGCGGTGATTAATAATAACGAGCAGGTGTGCAGAGTCGTGTTTCTGGCAGCGTCATCGACGCTCCTGCCGTTGCCCATGCGCCGAGGAGCGCAAAGGGCGCGTAGCGGGAAGGGAGAGGTGCGGATGTGGAGGTGAGAACGGACGAACCGTAACAGATAGCATCCAGACTCGATAAACGTTCGCTCCCTCCGTGACGTTCGCCACAGTACTACTGTGGCGAACTGGCGAACGTCACGGAGGGAGCGAACACCACGACTCGGACAACAGGATTATTTCCAAGTTATACTGTGCTACATACGCCACATGACTCCAAGTATAACATTTATTCAACAGCCACCCGCTTCATTAATATTAATAATAATTCAAATTTATTGAGCGCATTTCTAGTTCCCAAAGCGCTGTACATAGGAGGATCAGTTAAAAACGAACAAACAAAAAAACCATACAATTTTAACACAGGTCCTTAAATGCCAGTCTAAAGAGGTGTGTTTTGAGGAGAGCTTTGAAGGACTTGAGTGACTCTGCCTCTTTGATGGGGTCTGGGAGTGAGTTCCACAGCCGTGGAGCAGCACAACTGAATGCCCTGGCTCCCATGGTTTTAAGTCAGCAGTGTGGCTGCTGCAGAGAGATGGAGCTGGAGGAGCGGAGTGTACGTGTTGGGCAGGACAGTTTGATAAGGTCAGAGAGGTAGGATGGGCCAGTGGCATGGATGGCTTGGTAGGTGTGGGTTAGAACTTTAAAGTCAATGCGTGAGCTGACAGGGAGCCAGTGTAGGCTGAATAACACTGGAGTGATGTGCTCACGGCGGGAGGTGTGGGTGAGAACACGAGCAGCACAATTTTGGACATACTGCAGCCGGTTTGTGCATTTTGCAGATGCCCCCACCAGGAGGGCATTGCAATAGTCCAGGCGGGATGAAACAAAGGCATGAATGACGCGTTCAGCAGTTGTTTGGGAGAGCAGAGGTCGGATCTTTGCCAGGTTCCTGAGATGGAAAAATGAAACCTTGGTGATGTTCTTTAAGTGGGCATCGAGGGAGAGTTGGCTGTCCAGAATCACCCCAAGGTTGCGGACCTCACTGGAGGGGACGGCTGTGACACCATCCATGGTGAGGCTGAAGTGTTGGCATTACTCGATGGTGGCCTGGGTGCCAACCAGTATGACCTCTGTTTTCCCACAGTTCAACTGGAGAAAATTCTGCTGCATCCAGGCCTTGATGTCAGTCAGGCAGCTTGTGAGAAGGGTGGTGGCGGAGTTGATGGTGTCACTTCTGGTGGAGACATACAGCTGAGAATCATCAGTGTAGAAGTGGAAACCGAGACCATATTTCCGGATGATATTGCCCAGAGGAAGCATATAGATGCAGAAGAGTAATGGCCCCAGAACCCCAGAACATTAACACTGACTGGGGGTCACTCTCGACAGCACACCTATAAACACACAGATAATGAACAGATAGACACACACATCACACTATAAATAACAATGATTTGAACATGTAAACATTGTTTTTTCAACCTCTATTCCAACCTAACATAACAGTCCCATGAGCCTTTGCACCCTCATGGTCGCCACAGAGACGCCACCTGAGGGGTCAGTCGCCCCCGACGACCCCATCACCCACGACAAATCCTGGTGGCCGGCCAGCCGGACTGGCGTCCTCCGGGAGCTGTCTCTGTGGTGTGGTGTGCCGGCTGGGATGCAGGATATAGGGCTCCACCTCATCCCCAGCCTCAAGAGGGGCATGAGGTCGTAGGGCGCAAGTCTGTCTCGATGCAACACCACCACGCGCCCCTGTTCCCACATGCGCACCTTGTACTCAACCTCCATGATCTGCCCCAGGATGTCGGCCGGTCCACGCCAGTGGCTGCGTACCTGGTGGCCGGCGGTGAGGACCCCCTGGTGGCTGCCGTTGTGGAGCCCATGGCGGGTGGTGTGAAAGAACCCCTGGTGGCCGGTGTTGAAGATTCCCTGGTGGCTGGCACTGGTGCAGAGACCACCCTTGCGGCAGATGGTGATCCCGCAGCCTTCTGCCAGGAGTTCCGCCGAGCTCTCTTCCCCAGGTTGGGTTGGAGCGTCACGGTCTCGGAGCCAACGGTGAGCCTAGCCTGGGGCACATCGACCTGGGCCCCCCAACAGGCCAGCAGGTCCAGGCCAATGATGCATGGGTCCTGCATGTGGGCAAGCCAGAACTCATGCACCATCTCCCGGTCCCCAACTGCACACGTTTGGTGCCTTCCATGCCAGCCCTTTCCCCTGCACCGTCCTCATCTGGACATGGTAGGGGTCCACGCATGGTGTGGTTGTTGCCATGCAGTACCCGGACAGACAAGGGCTCCCCATCCTCGTCGTCTTCGTCCTCCTCCCCCAGCTCGTGGCTTGCCGCTCTGACATGTGGGTGGCCAGAGGGTCCGTGTTGGGGGATGGCTCCGCTGAGGAAGATCGCCTCAGCCCGCTCCGCCTCCTGCAGAGCGGTGCAGCAAATGCTCATCCTTTCCTGTCCACTGCTTGTATTCTTGACCCTTGCACCTGGGATCTGCAGCGAGGACTGTATATGGGGTGGACCCTCACCTGTCCACCAAGTTTCTGCGGCCACACTCACCCTTGTTCGCCATCAAGACCCGGTCACCTTTAACAATTACATGTCCCTTTGTCTTCTTATTGTACATGTCTGCTTGGCGTTCCTGGCTAGCAACAGCATTTGTTTGAGCAATTGTCAAAGCTTCCTTGAGGTCTTCCGTCAATTTTAGCAACGTACTTGTCATAATCTGTGATGTCACAGTCCCTTCCTGCACTCTGAAACATAATGTCGATAGTAGGCATGGTACTTTGCTGTACATCAGATAAAAGGTTGCAGTAGTTGTGGATTTTTTCACTTGTAACAACTCTCAAATCTTTGAGAGTTTGAGCAGGTTTGTAGCTTTGATGTTCTCGAGAGGAGCTCTGCTTTCTGGCTACAGAGTTTTACTGACTACACAGTGCAAGCTTTGACATATTCTCGAACAACCCATTCCATGTCAGCCCAAAAGAACCTCTGTCTTGCCAAATACAACGTTCTTTACTGGCCCTGGTGGCCTGCTTCATGGATGCCTTGCAGAGCTTGCTTAACCAAAGAGGCCACAATGACATATTGATAATGCTTTTTCCCAGTAATGGGTCTTTGCTCACTCTGTAGAGTAATCCATCCAACAGCTTGAACTTGTCCCATTGCTTCAGTGTTTTCAAGAGACTTGGCGGCCTCCTGCCACGAACCACATAAGAAAGGACTCTGGACAGCGTACGTCTTGTTGCTGTTTGTTTTGGAGTTCCTCAAGTGAGAACACAGGTAAAGGACTCTGTTGGAGTAAATAGCTGAATATAATGGGCAAGCCAAGAGACAACTCTTTCATTCAGGCCCATCTCCCACTCAACATTACCTTCCAACATGGCTTCCTTGTCGAACGAGCACAATAGATGTGAGATATCCAAACTATTTGCATTCAGCCTGGAATCATCTTGGATTTCCTTGATCTGTCTGGGCCTCTTAAAGCAGGGGTCAATATGACTCACACACCAGCCTCTTACTAACACAGAACAAAGGGATGTCTGCTGTGGGTGTCTACAACAATGTTCGTACTCCCAGGGATGTACTTAATACTGAAGTTGTACGGTGCTAACTTTGCCACCCACTGCCATTCCTTCTTGAAGCATCAGTAAGTTCAAAAAGAGGCTTGGCAATGCTGGAACAGTTCTGAATGAAGTGCTGGTAGTACATAACAATGCCTAAGAAGGATTTGATTTTCTTTTGAGAGGGCCTAACATCATCACCCTCCATCAAGGCTCTTTCAGTCATAGCAGCTTTCGCATCCACCTTTTCGGGGTCGGTTGACCCAACTACATGGTCTGCCCTCCCCAGTGTATCCCCACCACTATTACTGGTAACTGGAGGTGCTATCTGTGTGGGGGATGTAGGTCCTGTGGTATGCCCAGGCACACCACTAGCCATACTGTAAAATTCAACTTAATGTGGACATAAATATCTCCTCTTAATTAACCCTCTAAAAAAATAATAATAAAGTGGTATAGAACAATATACCAACAATACCTTATTATATAAACCTCAAATTAACTGAAATATTCATTGACGTTGATGATGTGGATTCACTGGTCTTCTAACCAAATACCTTCACCAGTTTTATGTACCCGACTAAGAATGGTCAGCTACGTACAGTACATAAGCTAAAAGTCTCTGAATGTGTGCTGTAGATGATTGCAGAGAAGATGCAGGTCTGATCTGTTGCAGTTTATTCTCTGTAAAACAATGATAGGGGCAGTCAATACACAGAGCTAATGACATTCTTAGACTTTCCAAACACGAGGAGATATATTTTACAGTATATAAAATAGTCACATTACACTGAAATCAAATATAATTAAAAAAAATAACAAGACACTTGGTAATGATCATATAGTGGATAAATTTATATGACTTAATACTTGATTACATATCCATGAATAAAATACATAAAGATATGACGGTTTTTTTTACCAACACACTCACAATAACATACCTGTAAAACAGTGATAGGGGCCGTCATTACACAGGGAAAGAGGTAATGACATCCTCTGGCATCTATACAGCGTAATACATCAGTTAGCACCCAGCTAAATGGCCATTCAACTAATGTTACTGTGGTATGAAGTGAGCGTGGTTTAGGATTGGCAGGTGAAACAAGAGGGGGGCGGAGCGGCAAAATTCCTGAGATTGACGCAGCTGTAGAGGATGAGCTTGATTAGACAGCTAGAAATATATTGACACATGTTTTACTCACCCCACAGTAGGAGGCTGGGTTCGGATGACGAACCAGATCCAGAGTCGAAGGCAACTCCATAACCCGAAGACGGGACAGTATTTGAGTCTTATAATTTGTTATGCCAGTTGGCGACCTTTGGAAGTTTATTGATTGATTATTAAAGAGCCGCATCGCGTCAAGCCTGACTCCTGTCTCTCCCTTACCAGTAACAGACATGATTAAAGCCACAAAGTGGAATTGTGGCAAATGAACATTTCTACATTGCACCCAAACAGGGACTTGGAAGATGGAGAAACAAAGCATTGATTCGGAGACAGAATCGGCAATCACCACGGCTCTGCGATTGATCTGCCAGTGACAAGAGCAGCAGATGCAGGCGCACACGCAAGTCATACTCGATATGGCTATGGATATGGAATCTGGCCAGCGGCAAAGGCACAGCAGGAGCCCCAATGCCACGGGCAGAGGCAGGCCAGTCGCTGACCATCTCGCCAAAGATGACGCCGGGGGATGACATGGAGGCGTTCCTGGAGGCATTCGAGAGCACGGCAGAGGTGTGTGTGTGGCCACATGTCCAGTGCGCCGTGGGACTCCTTCCCCTGCTGACAAGGGAGGGGCTCTCCACTGCACACGCCTTAATGGCGACAGGCCACTCGTTCTACATGGAGCTGCGCCGTGCCCTGCTGGACCGGCTGCGTCTCAACAAAGAGGGCCACAAGCAACATTCCTGAGGAATCCAGTGGGAGGACGGCACCCAACCATTTTCTTTAGCCCACCAGCTGCCGGACACCGTGGGCCGATGGCTACTCCCAGAGGAGAGGAGCTTCCGACAGGTGGTGGAAGAGGTGGTCCATGTGGGCTTCCTCTGGGCTCAACCCCCTGTGGACAGCCGAGTGAGTGACGTGCCACCGGCCGGCCTCCCTCGAGGGGACAATCAACCTCGCCGAGGACCATCTGGCGCTCCCACCGCAGACCCGGGGCGAGAGTGGCCAGACCCCATCTCCTCATCTCCAACGGGGACCGGCACCGTGGTGGCTGCCTTCTGGCAGAAGGGCAGGCCCGCCCGTTGCGCACAGGGGTTACCAATCCGACTAGTCTCGGTCCCAGGTCCCCCACGAGGAGCCCCTCAGATGCCAGGACCAGAGTGGGGGCGCTGCGGCCGGCTCAGCCACCACCAGCACAAGTGCCCAGTGATGGAGTTGGGGCAGGTGGTAGAGGTGGCCGTCGCATCAGCCTCCTCTCCCGGTCCGGATGGAAGGTACCAGATACCGGTAAAGGTACAAGGGGGTATACATCAGGCATTGCTGGATTCAGGGAGTAGTCAGACCCTGATCGACCAAAGCCTGGTTGGGCCCGAGGATGCGTCATGGGTGAGGGTTTGGTGTATCCACGGGGATGTGCACGACTTATAGAAACCTTAGAAATTCGACACCAAGGGAAAATGCATAATGTAAGGTATGCAGTTAGTTCCCACTTGACATGTCCCACCATATTAGGTACGGATTGGCCATCAGTTTATTAGCAGGGCTGGGGGATGTGACTCCACTGTTTCCCCCGCTGGGAGATTTCCCCCTGGAGCCAATGCGTGACAATGGCGCCCTCGACCAGGTGATAAAAATTGATGGTCAATTGGTACGCCCCAATGTGGTTGTCACATTCTCACACTTAATCATAAGAGTCATAATTAGGGACAGATTATATAGAGTGAGTTGTGACACCCAGTCAGGTGAGGAGGTGAGTCAATTGCTTGTTCCAAAAAGCTCACCACAGCCCGATGATGGGTAACTTGGCGTGTGATAAAACACACGAACGGATCATGACCCAATTCTATTGGCTGGGCATTTATGTGGACGTGCTGCGGTAGTGTGCGTCCTGTCACGAATGTCAGTTAACCAACCCACCGGCCATCCCAAAAGCCCTGTTGTGGCAACTTCCATTAATGGAGATTCCCATTGAAAAAAATTGCAATGGATCTCATCAGGCCATTAGACTGACAGATTATGCAACTTGGTACCCAGAGGCAGTGCCTCTACGCTCCATCTTGGCAAAGAGTGTAGCACAGGCTCTGTTTCAGTTAAATACTGTATATCATACAGTATATAAAATACATTCGCATTACACTGAAATCAAATACAATAAAAAAAAAAATAACCAATACACTTGGTCATGATCATATAGTAGATTCATTTGTATGACTTAATACTTTTTTGGGGCTTGATCTCCAAAAATCGGCGCCATTCAGGCCGGTCCATTTGGAGAGCCATCTTTCTCTGTGCCAGAGAACCGAGGTAGCCGAGTTGCAGCAACATTTTGCAGATGTTTTCTCCCCCCTACCAGGCCACACCGCCCTCTTTGAACACCGCATTGAGAAATTGGGCTGGCCTCATCGTCTTTGTAAATAAGCCCGATGGGGCTATTCGCTTCTATGTCGACTATCGCAAGGTGAATATTGTCGAAATTTGATGCATATCCAATGCCTCGGGTCAACAAACTCCTGGACTCCTGGAAAATAGCACATTGGAGCAGATTGTGGCACACCTGACATGACAGCCAGTGACAAACTACAAATAACATTGGAGTACAATATCACACATCGAAAAAATAGAACCTTGAGTGTGGTGTACATCACCAATAGAAATGTCATAAGAATGTGTGTATTTTAGGCTGTATTATAGCTTTGCTGTTAGTAATTATTGCTTTGCCATTAGAGACTGCAACTGTGAATCATGGATAAATGCAATATACAGTTAAAGCTATACGAAAGCCTAAAGAGGAATCTTTTGACATTCAGCACTTTAATTCACAAGGACGCTGTGACAGATTTGTCTTTGGAAGTCTACTCTGTGAATAACAAACATTTTATTAGAATGAGGACGGAAGAGTGTGGAAAGGTCGGGGCAGGTAGGAACCAGGCGTAACCTGAAGAGAAGACATACTTTCTCAATGTCTTGGACGCTTATATCATTGTATGTTTGGACAGGTATACAGCCAACAACTGAGATCTCACGTCTTCACAATGGCAACTTAGAAGCACACCCTCAGCAACCCACTGACGCTCTGCCCTCATCCCAGCAGACATCTTGTTGTCTGCTGGGAGCCAGAGGAGAGCAAGTGACAGAGACCAAATGGGTTCTACACTCGGATCTCAGAGAGAAAGACAGATGGAAAGAACACGTGAGATAAAAAGGGAGAGGGAGAAAAGGTGTTGATGGCAGCAGTGATTGAGTGAGACTGTAAGTGTAAGATAGACGTAGGGAAAAAGATAGAGAGAAGTGTGTGTGTGTGTGTGTGTGTGTGTGTGTGTGAGAAAGAGAGATAATGTGTGAGAGAGGGAGAGGTGTTGGTGGCAGCAGTGTGTAAGAGAGGGAGAGGAACCAAGAGAATAGAAAGAAGGAACAGGATGAAAGGAGTGTTAGATTCCATCAAAGTGGCGGTTGGCATTCTCCCTCTTAGAAACCTGATCCCACCTGGGAGCAGAGTGGCACAGAGAGAGAAAAAATGAGATGGGGGGGCAGGGGCTAGGAGTCTTCTCCGAGGCCCCTGCTACAGGAAGAGGGTGATTAGGGGCAAGGGCCCCAGTATCAGGTGGTGGGCCGGTGTGGGCTGGCAAATGGAAGGGCTTGACTGGGAGTCCCGACCAATTGCAGGGCTATGGGAGGAAATTTTGACCAAGACCCTTGAAGCACTTAACAAAACTTGCATGCATGCACACATAGCACACATGCTCATACACAAAACTTGCACAAACTCTTGCACACACGTTCTACTTCTGCACAAACATAGGTTCTGCATGATACAAAAGGAGGAGGAGTGTGCAAGAGAATTCAGTGAGCACAAAACACCTCTTAACGGTCAATATGTAATGATATGTAACCAGAAGACGGCTGTACTGTTGGATAGAACAATCCTCCTATTTCCGCATTAGTAGGAGCTACTGCAGAGCTGGTAAGATAGTGGACAGACACGTGGGGGAGATTTCCACCGGGTGCTTTACCCCAACTCCACATGATATGATGAACATGGGCCACAACCTGTCGAACTGTGTTCAACCTGTGTTCTTGTTGGATGTTGGCACTGTGTGTGCATAACATAACTCAACATCAACTACACAATAAAATACATTTAAAAAACAAACCAAATGCTACCACCTTGTGGTACCCTTGTACATTGCAGCCATATCCCTTACCAAAAAGACTGTTACATATTCCCCCTGGTGATAATAAAGCTGTCCTCAGACATACACAGCTGAAGAAGTGATCAAACTGTTAACATATTGCCATACATAGACGAAATGAAAAGCTAGTTACACACAGGGAAATACATGATAGTCCTAACCCTAGCACTAACTTGCATGTTTGTATGTCTTGGCATGATTAATAGTACTTAGCATTGTTTAGCATATTGTATATTCTTAGATACTGGTAATGCACTCAGAATGGCACTTCTGGTCCTATCCCAGATAGTATGCAGGCAACCTAACAATTTTTCTATGAACCATGCATTTATGACTGATTGAGGTCCTGAGTAGAGGTCCTGCAGGATGGGAAGTGTAGTGCCAATACTGCATTCAGCCGAACGCACTAGCCTCTGCAGAGCCCTCCTGTCCGGAGAGGAGTTATTGCAGAACCAGATAGTAATGATTCCTGTCTGGATGCTCTCCACAGCACTAGCGTAGAGGGTCTGAAAAATCCTCTGGGGATTTTGGTGGTAGAGGCACTGCTTCGCTTTCCTTACCAGCGTCAATAAGTGTAGTCAGTTCCTCTTTGATGTGGACTCCCAGGTATCTGAAGCTACTCATCCTCTCCACAGTAGTCCAATTAATCCCCAGTGGTGTGCAAGTCCTCTGATGTTGTTGTGTTCTCCTAAATTCCACAATCAGCTCCTTAGTTTTGGAGACATTCAGCATGAAGCTGTTGTCTTGGTCTCTCCTGCCCCAGCCGGGCACACGCTCCTCCTGCCGCGGCTGGGACCGCCACCTCGCCGCATCACCTGCCATCCCAGTCACACAGCGTGGACTCTGCCCCCTCCACCCGTGACAGCTATGCTGGAATCGTTGCCACTGGCCCGCCTCAACACTCGCCTGCCCGGCCACACAGTGGGGACTGTGCACCTTCCAGCCAGCCTCCTCAGCCTCCTCCTCCTCCTCGTCCCTTGGTCTCTCCCACCACGCTGATAGTGGGGGATAGCATCACCAGGAATATTCGCTATTTCAACGCATCCACTCACTGCTTTCCTGGCGCTACAGTGCTGGTTATCCTGGACAAACTACCCGGGCTGCTTCAGTCACTCCCATCCTCCTTCAACCGGGTGCTGGTCCATGTGGGCTGTAATGACACTGCTCGTCGGGAATCAGAGGTAACTAAAAAAGATTTTAATGAACTCTTAATCCTTTTAAAAAACTGTGGGAAGTCTGCTTTTATTAGTGGCCCTCTGCCAACGCTGTCCCGTGGCTCAGAGCGCTTCAGCAGACTCCTCAGCCTCAACACCTGGCTCCAGTCCGCCTGCAGAGCTCACAATATTGGCTTCATCGACAATTTCAATTTGTTTTGGAGCCGTTCCTCACTCTACAGGCCCGATGGACTCCACCCTAACAGACTGGGCAGCTGGATGCTAACGGCTAACATACAGCACGCTGTCCAGTCTGCTGCTCCACACACCTGACTGTCGACATGCCACACCCCCCTCCCGGACACTCCTCCTGCGCCTACAGAGGCACCTACTGTCCCTCCTGATAGCTCCCTCTACTGGCCACTCCTGTCATTACTCCTCACACCGGACAATCTTCCCATTCAGACCATTATCACTGACAGGGTCCCCCATCCTCACTGCACCTCTCATCGTGGGGTGTGTATTGGGAACCTCCTCCGGCCACCCCGTGCCTCTGCTTGTTCTGCCACTGTTTCTGTTCTACTCTTGCCAGTGAAGATGGCTCTGATTAATGCTAGATCGCTGGCAAACAAGACCTTCCTCCTCAATGACTTTTTCACCTCTCATGAATTGGATTTTATGTTTGTGACAGAAACCTGGCTTCAGGCTGGTATCTGTGGGGTTCCTCAAGGCTCCATTTTAGGCCCCATCCTCTTCTCACTCTATCTGCTGCCCTTGGGGTCCATTTTCAAGAAACATAACATTTCCTTTCACTGTTTTGCCGACGACATCCAAATCTATTTACCCATAAAAGCCGACAGCAAAGAGTCCTTACAGACACTGCTTAACTGCTTAAAGAACATCAAAACTTGGTTGGACCTCAACTTTTTAAACCTTAACGAAAACAAAATTGAGATTATTATGTTTGGGCGTCCCGATCAGCTGGCTGATTATGATGAAACACTTGGATCTCTAGCCTCCTACAATCGTTCTTTTGTTAAAAGTCTGGGTGTGGTCTTCGACAGCTCTTTTAAATTCAACAAACAGATTAGCTCTGTGGTAAAAACCAGCTTTTACCAGTTAAGACTTTTAGCAAAAGTAAAGCCATATCTCTCCCCCAAAGACTTCCAGACAGTCACTCATGCTTTTATTACATCTCGTTTGGACTACTGTAATTCATTGTATATAGGTATTGATCAGTCATCTCTCCGTCGCCTCCAGCTGGTACAAAATGCAGCAGCTCGTCTTTTAACCGGAACTAGGAAACGCGAACACATAACTCCTGTACTGGCCTCCTTGCACTGGTTTCCCGTCCGGTTCAGGATTGATTTTAAAATGTTATTACTTGTTTTTAAAATTTTAAATGGGCTGGCACCATCATATTTAATGGAACTTCTACACCCACATATTCCAGTTAAAGCTCTGAGGTCAAGAAATCATATGCTCCTAAATGTTCCCAAAACCACGCTAAAAAATAGAGGTGACAGAGCCTTTGCTGTGGTCGCCCCCAACCTCTGGAATAAGCTACCCTTACACCTAAAATCTGCCCAGACTATTGACACCTTTAAGTCACTGTTAAAGACCCACCTCTTCTCACTGGCATTCAGTTAGAGCTGCATTTAGGCTCCCTGTCTCTCACTGTGCTCTTACCCTGTTCTACTGTTATGCTCTAATATTTTTACTTTGTTTGTTTTTATTTGTTTTTGCTTCTTTTATTGTTTGTTGTTGTTTTTAAGCTTGTTCAGCACTTTGGTCCAACTGCGGTTGTTTAAATGTGCTATATAAATAAAGTTGACTTGACTTGACTTGACTTGACTTGGTACCAGAGTGACAGATTTGCAACTTCCTCAAGGTGGGCCTTCTCATCGTTACTGGAGATCAGGCCCACCACCACTGTTTCATCCACAAACAAGGTGGCAATCAGTGAGCCAATCATACAAAAATCGGTTCATACATTTTACCAGACGAACTATACAACAACCAATCAGATGCGACATTTACATTTAGGGCATTTGGCAGACACTTTTATCCAAAGCAACTTGGATAAAAGTACATTTGTCGAATGAGAGAGAGCAATATATTGCTGTGGTACATAAAGATAAGTATAGACAGGTTTCTGTGCGTCATCACAGAGACACGTGCGCAGCTAAGGGGCAGAAAGCAGCACTTGTCACAGCATATTTAGCAGCAGAGCCAAGCTCCAAAGCAGAGATGACGAGGATCATTTTGCAAACATTCCGAGTACTCTTCTAAGGTGTGATTGGATACTTTATTTTCTCATCAGTTGGGAGTTCTTGATGCATGAACTCACAATGTGCTTTAATTGAGTAATTCAATCTAATGAAGGCAAAATATCTAATATCCATTCGTGGTCTGATGGGGATGGTAATTTCTCACTCATTATTACTGAGAACTAATTTATTGATGTAATCGGTGCAGTCTGAGCTACCTAGGCTTCTGTGCCAGCCATTTCCTCACTGTCCCAGACCTAGCTGTCATACGTGTCACATTCCTTTTACAGGATGTTTACAATAGCTGTCAAATTTCTTTCTAATGTGGCAGGTCGTAAAGTAGCCTTGTCATAAACATTATGTTATTTTGACTGTTAGCTTAGTGACAGTAACGTTACCACCATGCCCCTGATATTGACAAATAAGAAGAGGATATACAGGCTCAACAACCAACAAAACCAGGTAAGTTAAGTGAAATTGGGAAAACAATGCTAAACCTATGTTTACTTACAACAGACTACAAACTTGTGACCTGCTACCTTTCAGCACTTTTGTCTCTTGAATGCCCGCACACCCAGTAATGTTTGTAAACCCGTCTATAGAACAGGCTTCAGGCATTTATAAGGTTAATAGAAAAAGATGTATTATTGCTTGGTTGCCAGTGCAGTGCGGGCAATAATGGGAGGATAGAGAAAAACCAACTACACGACATGGGGAATTGCACCCCAGGAAATACTCTGAAGGATCTTAAATATTGTTTGGAATTGGAGGATAAAGCACAGAGATGCATTACTGATGAGACAGAGACATGTTATCATAATAAGACAAATTTCTATTAAAATACCTAATAGTGAAAACAGGCAGGGACTGCAGCTGCAAGGGAGGAAATAATATTAACAAAAAGAAAATTACTGAAATCAGTAAGGATAATAAAGGAGTATTTATTACATCTATTCCATCGATCCAAGCTAAAAATTGCCTAAAACTCTTTTCACCTCGGACAGAAAACAGGATCAGAAAACTGCCAGTCCAATGTAAACTGAGGATAACTGTGAAAAAGTGAGCTGCGCACAGAGGAAGCCTCACACCGGACAATCTTCCCATTCAGACCATTATCACTGACAGGGTCCCCCATCCTCACTGCACCTCTCATCGTGGGGTGTGTATTGGGAACCTCCTCCGGCCACCCCGTGCCTCTGCTTGTTCTGCCACTGTTTCTGTTCTACTCTTGCCAGTGAAGATGGCTCTGATTAATGCTAGATCGCTGGCAAACAAGACCTTCCTCCTCAATGACTTTTTCACCTCTCATGAATTGGATTTTATGTTTGTGACAGAAACCTGGCTGTAGTGAGGCGGTAGTGAGGAGAGGACAGTCGAGGAGAAAGTAGAGGAAGAGAAAGTTTTCAGATTTCTGTGGGATGTGATCATGTGAGGAGTAGGGGGGAGGGAGGCGGAAGAGTTTAGGGGGAGGGAGAACGCAACAAAATAGTGGTTAGACACTGGGAGGGGAAGGAGAAGGGCGATGTCAGGCCATATACGGAAAAAGAGTTTATAAATTCAGATGATTGTAACTTCCCTGGCTGGATGTTGAAGTCTCCCAGAATTACAAGTGGGGTGTGATCTTCAGGAAAGCAGCTGAGGAGGGCATCCATCCCATCAAAGAACAGAGGGCCTGGCAGTCAGTTGATCACAGCAATGTTGAGATTGATTAGAAGGTTAACAGACACAGCATGGAGTTCAAGTGCAGATATGGTCAGGTGTTCCAGGGAATGGAGCTGATCCTTTACCACTTTGGGGAGAAGAGTTCCCCCACCTTGCCTGGTGGGTCGCTGAGTGTGGGAGAAAGAGTCGGTAGTTGAGAGGGCGGCTGAAGTGGTGGTGTTTTCACCAGGTCTCTGTGAGAGGCAGGAAGTGGAGAGACTGGAGGACAACATAGGCCAAATTGGTCTCATATTTCTTGACCGCCGATTGCCGAGTTCCCCTCTCACATAAAGGTCTGTGTAGGTAGAGACTGTTGGGCAGAGGAGATTTGTGGTGTAGGTCCTACGATCGGTTATTAGCTTATAATTAATAATAATCAAAGTTAATTATTAATATTAAATGTAATAAAGTAAAATGTAGTAAATTATTAATTATTAAAATAAAAAAGGTATCCCCCCCCAAATGATCGCCACCTTATCATGGTGGGGGGGTTTGGGTGACCCTGGGAGCTGTGTTGTCCGGGGCATTAGCCTCTGGTAGGGTCTCCCAAGGCAAAGTGGTCCCAGGGGAGGGGCCAGATTAAGAGCGATTCAAAGACCCCATGAAAAGACTCCCGAAGAACACAGTCACCTCACCCGGACAAGGGAAAACGGGGCCCCCTTTATCGTGGATTTTACCAATACTCTGAGATTCGTAAGAGGGAGATCAGGAAGACCGAAGTTTGAAAGTTAAAGACTTTATTTGTCACTGCCAATAGTAACACAAAGCCTGAGTCAAATCTGCAGATGAGACTACCCCACCCTTCTCAGGCTCTCTCCTTTATACCCAATGTTATGTAAATCATGCTTATACATTCCAACCCTATGTGGATAGAGTACCATACGTAGATTCTCTCTCCCGAACCAGGCACAAGATAGCACCATACGTTGATTCTCTCTCTCGTACCTGGCACAAGACAGTACTGTTTAGTTTGGCTCATGTCCGTCTTTGGACATTCAGCCTTCGCTTCTGCCTTGCATACTTCGTCATCATATACATGTTAGATGCAAGGAGCTTTCAACGTAAACATATTGGAAGCAAAGATCCTTGAATATGAACATGGGTGGACGTGTGTGTCTCTAGTTGTTCTCTGTATTTCTCCACACTTAATTCACACACACAGCATATTGGCAAGATATTGTGGCACACTATTGTGGGTTTTGATGAGTGCCCACAAGACTGAAAATAATAATTCCACAGTCCCACACCAGCATTCAATGAAATAAGGGTATTTATTGATGTTAATGGGGAGGGAAAGTGTAGGGTTAATCGTAGTGCCAAGTCCATAATTCCAATAGAGTCATCGTAGTCCATACACAGGGGGTATCACACCGGGAAGTAGTCGCATACGGTCCAGGGCAAGGCAGGCGGGAGGATAGTCAGGCAGGCAAGGGTCGTACACAAAACGGGTTCTCAGACAAGCAAACGGTCAAAGCACACAGCCACTTAGTTTCCTTCTTTTGAACTCACACACAGCGTCTTGGTCTCCACTCTTCCTCCTTCTCCTCCTCCTCTTCCTCCTCTTTCTTTCCCACAACCACCTCCTCTTCCACCTCTCTCTCCTCCACTCTCTTCTTGCCTCCTCCTTCGACTCTTCCCACCACCCAGGTCCTCTCCTATTTATATCCTGGATGCCGGGCCCTGATTGGCTGCCGCACTGCTGAGTGCTCTCAACGAGCTGCAGCCAAATCCAATGAGGCTAATTGCCTCTCTCCAAACGCTTGTCTCCTCGGCTCCCTCTGGGGGCTGAATGGGGAATTGCGGCTCTCCATACTGTCTCCCAAGCTCTCTTTTCCTGCCCCTCAGTGGCCGGCTGCCACAATATTCTTAATAATGTACTGGAAAATATCTCCCATACCTTCTGGAACCAGACCTGGGAGGGGAGCTCATCGGCGAGCGTCTGGTGGCTGGGCCTGGATCCACGGGGCCCAGCCGGGCCAAGCCCGAAAGGACGACGTGAAGTCACCTCCCTCTGGGCTAACCACCTGCAGGGAGAGTCATTGGGGTCGGGTGCGTTGTAAACCGGGCCTTAAGCAAAGGCGGGGTCCTGGGCATGTGGCTGGTTCTGGGGACGTGGAATGTCAACTCCCTGGTGGGGAAGGAGCCAGAGCTGGTGTGGGAGGTGGAGCGGTACCAACTAGATATGGTTGGGCTCACCTCCACGCACAGCACCAGTTCTGGAACCAAACTCCTGGAGAGGGGCTGGACCCTCTCCTTTTCCGGAGTTGCCCAGGGTGTGAGGCGCCAGGCGCGTGTGGGCATACTCACACCCACTCCAACACAGCGGCTGAGCGCCGCTGTGTTAGAGTTCTCTCCGGTGAACGAGAGAGTCGCCTCCATGCGACTCCAAGTCGCTGGGGGGAAGGCTCTGACTGTTGTGTGTGCCTACACACCAAACAGCAGTTCAGAGTATCCGACCTTCTTGGAGTCGTTGGGTGGCATCCTGGAAAGGATTCCATCCGGGGACTCCATAGTTCTACTGGGGGACTTGGGCGACACACATCGGCAATGATGGAGAAACCTGGAGGGGAGTGATTGGGATGAACGGCCTGCCCGATCTGAACCAGAGTGGTGTTTTGTTATTGGACTTCTGTGCTAGTCATGGACTGGCCATAACAAACACCATGTTCAAACATAGGGTGGTCCTCAAGTGTACCTGGTACCGGACCACCTTAAGCCAATGTTTGTAATCGTATCAGCAAATTTGCGGCTGCATGTTTTGGACACTCAGGTGAAGAGAGGAGCAGAGCTATCAACTGATCACCACCTGGTGGTGAGTTGGATCAGATGGTGTGGGAGGCTGCCAGACAGACTTGGTAAACCCAAACGTGTAGTGAGGGTGAACTGGAAACGCCGGCACCCACCACCGACACTAGTTTTAACAACATTGTAATTCATGTCGGCACAAACGATGTTAGGATGAGACAATCTGAAGTCACAAAAAGCAACATAGTTAGGCTGTGTGACTTCGCAAGAAAGATGTGTCGGCATCGATTAATTCTCTCTGGCCCTCTACCTGTTAGGGGTAATGATGAGCAGTATAGTAGATTAATGTCCCTAAACCGTTGGCTGGCTCGCTATAGTTTAGAGCAGGGCCTAGGTTTTGTGGATAACTGGCCCTCCATGTGGGACCGCCGTGGCGTGCTGATGAGAGCCGGCCTGCACCCCACTGGGTTAGGCGCCTCAATTTTGTCGGCAAACATAGATAGTTGCCTTAGTCAGGTGTGACAGATCCACCTACAGCACGCTGGGATGCAGGTGATTAGCGAGCCTGCTAGCAACACAATAGTCAGTGTTGCAGAGTCTAGAACACTGAGTGGGTTAACTAAGCTAGTTGGGGTGGGTGATGTAGCTTGTAATGCAGACACTGAGGCGCCTCCTAGCTCAGGCCACAGCAGCGTCTGTCAACTGGAGGTTTATAGTTTACCTACTGCCATTAGTGTTGTGTCACTGCCCCGCACTGTCCAGAGGCATAAAGCCTGCAGGCGAAGGCAACTGCCACTCAGTGAAAATGTCATTGTTATTTCCCCAATCTCCTCCTCCTCAGAGCTGAGCAGTAACCAAACTCCCTCTGATTCTAACAATAAACAGGAGGAGGCCAAAATAGGTTTTATGAATATCAGATCGCTTTCAACTAAAGCGCTCTTGGTCCAGGATCTAATTGTTGAGCATAGGTTAGATTTCCTGGGCCTGTGTGAGACCTGGTTAAAACCAGAAGTGTATCTGCCCCTAAATGAAGCTACTCCACCAAATTATGTGAACTCACAACTATCACGTGAATCTAGGAAAGGTGGTGGAGTGGCGCAGATCTCTAGCTCGAAGCTGGTCCTAAGACCAAAGAGCAGTTACACGTTCTCATCTTTTGAAGTTCTTGCTTTTAGCTCCTCAGCTCGCATTAGGCAGAGAGATCACGGCATTGCAGAATCCTTTTTCTTGGCTGTAGTCTACCGCCCTCCGGGCCCTTATTCAATCTTTGTGGATGAGTTCTCTGAGTTTGTGGCTGATCTTGCAACCTACTCTGACAATGTTCTGCTTATGGGGGATTTCAACATCCATGTGAATAACCCATCTTGCGAAAGCTTTTCTGTCCATTATAGACACATTTGGATTCACACAGCATGTTCAGCTACCTACCCACACCGGTGGAAACACATTGGACCTTGTCCTGACTCGTGGAGTTGAAGTTACAGATTTAAGTGTCTCTCCTTATACTTCAGCTCTCTCCGATCACTGTCTGCTCACTTTCCAGGTGGTTGTATCTTGCCCAAGGGACGACCGCCAGGCTACCTATAGCTGCCGTCGTATCACCCCTGACACCTCCACAGCCATGGCAGATAAGTTACCCCTGTTACTTGCTCCTTTTGCTGACTTCAGGGGTTCAGTGGATTGTCTCACCAATGAGTTTAACACCGCTTTATCCGCAGCCATCGACTTTGCTGCTCCTCTTGTAGTTAAAAAGCGGAAAGCAAAAAGACCAGCACCATGGTTCAACGAAGACACGCGTACCCTCAAACGCGACTGCAGAAAACTTGAACGCAAGTGGCGCTCGACTAAACTTGAAGTCTTCTACCTTGCATGGCACGACAGCCTGCTTAGCTACAAAACTGCGCTAACCCACTCCAGAAATGCCTACTTCTCCAGTGTCATCAACTTAAACAAGAACAACCCGAAGTTCCTCTTTGACACTGTAAAAGAGCTGACGCAAAAACAACCTCACAACTTGGACTCCTCCCTCTCAGCGAGCCACTTCCTGGAGTTCTTTGATCACAAGATCGAATCAATTAGGAAAGACATTGATGCGTCTCTCACCACTCATCCTGAACATTCATCAGGTGCGGTGCCACGCATTCTCCCTGAAGCTACTTTCCAGCAGTTTAGCACAATCTCGTTGGATGAGCTTGACAAGCTAATACAGGCATCTAAACAGACTACCTGTTTGCTCGACCCTGTCCCTACCAAGGTTCTAAAGGAACTTTTCCCAATGGTTGGAACGGCTATGCTCAACATCATGAACCTATCATTGTCGACAGGCTCAGTTCCCTCTATCTTTAAGTGTGCTGTGGTAAAACCTCTACTCAAGAAGCCTGGTCTCGACCCCAAAGCTCTCAGCAGCTATCGGCCCATCTCTAACCTTCCTTTCCTCTCTAAAGTATTGGAAAAAATTGTAGCTAGCCAAATCATCAATCATCTGATGGCAAACAACTTATTTGAACCATTTCAGTCTGGTTTCAGGAGCCTATACTCTACTGAAACCGCTGTGACCAGAGTGGTAAATGATCTCCTCCTTAGAATGGACAGCAATGCAAGCTCCCTGATGGTGTTGCTTGACCTCAGCGCCGCTTTTGACACAATTGACCATCGCATCCTCCTTGAGCATCTCGAACACTACGTCGGCATCAAAGGCACTGCTCTTCACTGGTTTAGATCCTACCTCTCAGACAGAACACAATTTGTTGTCTGCAAAGGATCAAAATCGAAGCATTGCAACTTAAGCTTTGGTGTTCCCCAGGGGTCAGTCCTTGGTCCACTGCTCTTTGCAATCTACATGCTCCTTCTTGGCGATATTATTCGCAGCTTTGGCATTAGCTTTCACTGCTATGCGGACGACACCCAAATCTACATTCCCATTGGATCAAAAGACTCCCCCCGGCTCCAACAGATCCAAAAGGTTGAATCCTGCCTCGCTACAATCAAAAGATGGATGTCCCAAAATTACTTGCAGCTTAACACGGGGAAAACTGAGATGATTATCTTCGGCCCGAAGCATAAACAATCACAACTTGATGACGTCACACTCTGCCTTGAGGGATCCACTATTGCCCAAAGCTCCTGCGTCAAGAATCTTGGTGTTCTGCTTGATCCTACGCTTTCTTTCGATCAGCATGTCAAAAGTATCACCAGAACTGCTTTCTTTCATCTTAGAAACATTGCCAAGATCAGACCAATGCTATCCGCTGCGGACACAGAGACACTCATCCATGCATTTATATCATCAAGACTGGATTACTGTAATGCACTGTTCTCTGGCCTACCGAGCTCTACTACAAAAAGCCTCCAGCTCGTACAGAACGCTGCTGCTAGACTTTTAACGAGAACTAGGAAGTTTGACCACATTACTCCTATTCTCACTTCCCTCCACTGGCTCCCAATAAATGCCAGATCAGATTTTAAGGTGCTACTTCTTACCTACAAGATCCTGCATGGGTCCGCACCATTGTACCTGAAGGACCTTATTGTTCCCTATTGTCCTTCTCGGCCGCTCCGGTCCTCAGGAGCTGGCCTTTTATCAATTCCAAAAGTAAATAAAAAATCAGCAGGAAACAGGGCGTTCTCTTATCGAGCACCCTATCTGTGGAACAGTCTGCCACCTGTAATCAGGGAGGCTGACTCTGCTGATATATTTAAGGCGAGACTAAAAACCCACCTATTTACCCTCGCCTTTGGCTGCTAGGAGTGCCCCTCAGCTCAAATTTACAGCTAAATCAATACCGTTAGCACTAGCCTACCCTAGCTGCCGATGGGTACTAGGTCTGAGGATACTTGTATGTTCCCTGCTTACTGTGCTCCATCTAACCTTCATGTTGTCTCCATTATCTAGGGTGCTGCTGTGATTGTGACTGGATACCTGGCCACCTCACCTGACGGCTACCAGCTTGCTCTCCAGCCAGCACCCCATCACATTATTACTATTTCATTTACTATTTGTACTTTGTCATTTGCACTTAGTCATTTGCATTTTGTCATGCTTTGTTACCCCTGTTTTTAAATGCCCGTATGACACCCATTGCACTCTGAACCATCCCTGGAAGGAGGGATCCCCCACTCTGAGGTTCCTCCTCGAGATTTCTTCCTTGTTAATTAAGGGAGTCGTTTCTTGCCCTTAGGGGGGCTTGGGCTAGGGGGGTGTCATTAATCACGTTTGGCCCATAACAATCTGGCCTGTAAAGCCCTTTGAGATTCAGGGCTATACAAATAAAATTGAATTGAATTGAATTGAATTGAATTGAATTGAATTGAATTGAATTGAAGGCTGTGGACATTGTAGGGCTTTCGTGGCTGACACGCCTAGTCAATGTCACGTGGAGGTCGGGGACAGTACCTGTGGAATGGCAGACCGGGGTGGTGGTTCCCATTTTCAAAAAAGGGGACTGGAGGGTGTGCTCCAATTATCGGGGTATCACACTGCTCAGCCTCCCCGGGAAAGTTTATTGGGTGCTGGAAAGGAGGCTCCAGCCGATAGTCAAACCTCAGCTTCAGGAGGGACCATGCGGATTCCGTCCTGGCCGTGGAACAGTGGACCAGCTCTTTACCCTCGCAGGGTTTTTGGGGGGGGCATGGGAGTTTGCCCATCTTGTCTACATGTGCTTTGTGGACCTGGAGAAGGCTTATGACCGTGTCCCCCGGGGAATCCTGTGGGTGTACTACGGGAGAATGGGGTACCGGGGCCATTGGTACGTGCCATTCGGTCTTTGTCACTGATTCTGTTCATGATCTTCATGGACAGAATCTCAAGGTGCCGCCGAGGTGAGGAGAGTGTCCGGTTTGGCGACCTCAGAATTGCATCTCTGCTCTTTGCAGATGATGTGGTTCTGTTACGTTCCAACCCTCACCTATGGTCACAAGCTTTGGGTAGTGACCGAAAGAATGAAATTGCAGATACAAGCAGCCAAAATGAGTTTCCTCCGCAGGGTAGCTGGGCTCAGCCTTAGAGATAGGGTGAGAACCTCAGACATCCGGAGGGAGCTCGAAGTAGAGCCGCTGCTCCTCCGCATCGAAAGGAGTAAGCTGAGGTAGTTCGGGCATCTGATTCGGATGTGGTACACCTGAAACAAATTAGAATTTGAAATGAAACAATTAAAATATGTGTGTCACATCCTGCCATAAAACAATTCTGCCACATTCTATGAAGGTGAAACCTTTTGTAAGACTTCTATATTTGCACATACCTCTAGTGTTGTGTGGATGCTGGGTCAGATGATCCAGGTCTTTCAAAAGCCGCTTGTCTTTCACAGTCTTCACGAGTGCTTTGTGGGCTTCAGATCCTGGCCTTAACCAAAGCTTACTTCTCTGGCTCGTCTCATCAAGGGGCTTATGGGCACATTGGTGGTAGTGGCTGTTCCCTGGCCAGTCGTGTTGGTTGGTAACATGGTGTATTATTCATACCAACTTCTCTTTGAGGGTGACCTCAGTGTGACCCTCAAAGTCAAAGCCAAGTCAAAGTGTTTCATTGTCACATGTTCTTCATAACACAGGGCCATTGTGAACAGTGAAATTATTGTGACATGGCAGGTGACAGTACGCAAAAGAGTAGTCAAAAAGATAAAAGATAAAATAGCAAGAGAAAAGATACAACAGCAAGAAGAGAGATTTATATATATATACACGCATTGAGTGGCACAATATGCATACAATAATTCATGAACACAATATACTGTACATAATAGTCCATCCATCCATCCATCCATTCTCATCCACTTATCCGGGGCCGGGTCGCGGTGGCAGCCGTCTAAGCAGGGCCCCCCAGGCTTCCTTCTCCCCAGCCGCACTATCCAGTTCATCCTGGGGGATCCCGAGGCGTTCCCAGGCCAGACGAGATATATAATCCCTCCAGCGGGTTCTGGGTCTGCCCCAGGGTCTCCTCCCAGTTGAACATAGATAATAGTTGGAAAAAAAATAAATGTACATGTTGACTCCAGAAGTATTGATAGAATATTGAGTATTTTCAATGTCCAAAGGATTGTGCACTCATTTAGTTTCCTTGTGGGAGAAAATTGTTGGCATTTGGTTTTAGTCTCGCTTATCACCAGCAGCACCTGGTGATAAGCACCTCTGGACAATAAGTTATGCGAGCTACAGGCTCGTATTCAATTCCACCGGGAAACTAAGGACAACTGCATAATCTGCCTTACGGAGACATGGATGTCGGAGGGGGTTGCCGACTCAGCCATCGAGCCAATTTTCCGTCCACCACGTGGACAGAACAAAGACTCTCTCTGGTAAAGATCGTGGAGGGGCGGGGGGGGGGGGGGGGGGGGTATGTCTCATGATAAACAGATCTTGGTGCAAGCAGAGTCATGTGCATACCCTCAAGTCTTTCTGTTCCCCGGACCTGGAGTACCTGATACTTATGTGCCGACCATTCTGGCTACCGCGGGAGTGTACAGCAGTAACCGTGACTGCTGTGTACATTCCCCTTCAAGCCAACACGGACATAGCGTTGAAGGAACTTTATGGGGCTATCAGCGATCAGGAGTCGGCACACCCTGAGGCTGCTTTCATTGTGGTGGGGGACTTCAATAAGGCGAACTTGAAGAAAGTTCTCCCGAAGTTCTACCAACACATAACAAGCAACAAACGGGGTGAGCGGATCCTCGACCACTGCTACACCCCCTTCCAGGACGGCTACAAGGCCCTCCTCCGCCCACCGTTCGGCAAATCGGACCACCGATCGATCCAACTACTCCCCGCCTATAGGCAGAGACTGAAGCAGCAACCAATCGCTGTGAAGGAGGTCCAATGCTGGTCGGACCAATCGGAGTCTATGCTACAGGATTGTTTTGATCACGCTGACTGGGACATGTTCCAGGTCGCGTCGGACAATAACATCAGCGAGTACGTGTCCTCAGTCACCGGGTTCATCAACAAATGCATAGATGACGTTGTTCCTACTAAGTCGGTTCAGATTTATCCCAACCAGAAACCATGGATTAATGGTGATGTTCGCGCTGCACTCCGCACGTGTAACGGCGCCTTTGAATCCGGGAATATGGTGGAATATACGAGAGCCCGCTACGACCTCTGCAAGACCATCGGCTCTGCCAAGTGGGAGTATAAGAACAGGGTGGAGGACAAATTCAAGAGCCATGACATGAAGGGTGTGTGGAAGGGGCTGCAGACAATCACGGACTTCAGAGGGAGAACCAGCGGTGTAGAGAACTCCTCTACCTCCCTCCCAGGCGAGCTAAACACCTTCTTTGCTCGGTTCGACGTGAACGGCAGCCCGCCGAAGTCAGCGCTGCCTGAGGAGACCAGCCTGCTGTACATCTCAGAGGCTGACGTGCGCAGAGCCTTCAAGCGGGTGGACATCCGGAAAGCGGCGGGCCCCGACCACATCCCGGGGCGCGTCCTCAGAGCATGCACAGACCAGTTGGCAGGAGTCTTCGCAGACATTTACCAATTAACGGAGCACCCCCCCCCATCAGAACGGCGAATTAACAGCGCACCCCCCCCATCAGAACGGCGAATTAACAGCGCACCCCCCCCCATCAGAACGGCGAATTAACAGCGCACCCCCCATCAGAACGGCGAATTAACAGCGCACCCCCCCATCAGAACGGCGAATTAACAGCGCACCCCCCATCAGAACCGAATTAACAGCGCACCCCCCCATCAGAACCGCGAATTAACAGCGCACCCCCCATCAGAACCGCGAATTAACAGCGCACCCCCCCCATCAGAACCGCAAATTAACAGCGCACCCCCCATCAGAACCGCGAATTAACAGCGCACCCCCCCCATCAGAACCGCGAATTAACAGCGCACCCCCCCCCCCATCAGAACCGCGAATTAACAGCGCACACTACAAGGAAGTTCAAGTATTTTTATTGTCACTTCACAGTTTACACGTATAAGCAGCAAGTGAAAATCTTGTGTGCAAAACTCCCGACAGCCGACAGTAGTTATAAAAGAATACGAAATAGAAATAGAAATAGAATAGAAATTATGTATAAAATAAAAATAAATTACAATATACTATACAACAAAATATCCGGGGGAGCAATACACATAAATCAATGTAATAAAATATACATTGTTATATGCTGACATTCACAGAATGTCACAGAATACCTTCTCAGACAGTCAACACAACACTAGCACTAGCAATTAGCACCAGGACTAGCACTAGCAGTAACACCAGCACTAGCACTAGCACTAGCAGTAAAACTAGCACCAGCACTAGCACTGGCAGTAACACAAGCACTATCACCAACACTTAGCACTACTGCCAGCACTCGCTCCAGCAGTAACACTAGCATTTACATTTACATTTAGGGCATTTGGCAGACGCTTTTATCCAAAGCGACTTACAAAGAGTACATTTGTTGAAGGAGAGGCAGCAATATATCAATGTGATTATATATCACATTTAGCACAAGGACTAGCACTAGCACTAGCAGTAACACTAGCACTAGCACTTAGCTCAGCCTGATGGCCTGACTGTGGAAGCTCGTGCGGCACTTGATACTGCGGTATCGCCTGCCTGACGGTAGAAGTGTGTACAGTTTGTGGCTGGGGTGGTTATTGTCTTTAGTAATCCGTTTCGCCTTGTCCCATCCAGGAGGGAGGGAAGCTCACCTCCAACGATGTACTGGGCCGTCCGCACCACCCTCTGTAGTGTTCTACGCTCGAGTGCGGTGCAGTTCCCGTACCAGACGGTGATGCATCCTGTGAGAACACTCTCGATGGTACTGGAGTAGAATGTTCTGAGGATGCGGGGACACATGTTGAATTTCCTCAGTCGCTTGAGGAAATACAGGCGTTGTTGGGCCTTTTTTACCACGTGTGTGGTGTGCATGGTCCATGTGAGGTCCTCGGAGATGTGCGAGGAACTTGAAGCTGCTGACCCTCTCTACTGCAACACCTATGGAGATGGGGGCGTGCTCTCCTCTCCGCTTCCTGTAGTCCACGATCAGCTCCTTGGTCTTGTTGATGTTGAGAGCAAGGTTGTAGTGATCCGACCTCCTCCCTGTAGGCTGTCTCGTTGGCGGCGGCGATCAGTCCCAAAACTGTCGTGTCGTCAGCAAACTTGATGATGACGTTGGAGCTGTGCATAGCCATGCAGTCGTGGGTGTACAGGGAGTAGAGGAGAGGGCTCAACATGCATCCCTGAGGGGCTCCAGTGTTGAGGGTCAGTGGCTCTGAGGTCGTGCTGCCCATCCTCACCACCTGGCGGCAGCCCGACAGGAAGTCCAGTATCTAGCTGCACATGGTCGGGTGCAGGCCTAGACTCCTGAGCTTGGTGTCGAGCTTGGCAGGAACTATCATGTTGAACACTGAGCTGAAGTCCACAAACAGCATTCGCACACAACAGTTCTTCCCCTCCAGGTGAGAAAGGGCGATGTGAAGTGCCATGGCAATCACGTCGTCGGTGGATCTGTTTTGACGGTACGCAAATTGCCATGGGTCCAGCGTGGCAGGCAACATGGAACAAATGAAGTCCTTGACCAGCCTCTCGAAGCATTTACTGACAATCGAGGTGAGGGCTACGGGTCTCCAGTCATTCAGGCAGGTTACCTTGGGGTGTTTAGGGACAGGCACAATGATGGACATCTTGAAGACCTCGGGAACAACAGCCTGGGACAGGGACAGGTTGATANATGAATGCCTACCTGCCTGTCGGTTCCTCACCTGCCTGCCTGCCTACCTACCTACCTACCTACCTGCCTGCCTGTCTGTCTGTCTGTCCCTCACCTGTCTGCCTACCGATATCACGGTAATAAATAACATTCTTGTACTGCAAAACCCCGAGTCCTGAGTCTTGCGTTTGGGTCCTCCTGCCCCACATCGTAACAGCTAGACCACGAAAAGGCCTGGAAGACACCAGCAGTCGTCTCAAAGGAGCGTGCTACTCGAAGGTCTTACCTTATTAACACACAGGAAGGAGCGGTGCTGCGGCGGAACCGACTTCATCTCCGGGCAGAACCAACTCTTCGACCTGGCACCCGCTGGGAGTGCTGGGATGATTTCCCAGCCTATAAGTGTCACCACTCCAGAGACTGTTTCCCTACAACCAAGTGAGATGACAACGCCCTACACACGCACAAACACCAGGACAGGTTCTGACCAGGTCTGACCGTGTCAGTAAGGCCAGCTGCTAGGTTGGACTTGTGGAGAAAATGTGTTTTCTGGGTTGATTCACAATGGACTCTGAGGGTAAAATAGGAGAAAAAAAAACACCTCTGGCCTTTGGGGGTTGAAAATAACAAAGACAGAGAAAGGAATAGAAAAATCCACCTGTGGACTCCGGGAATGGATATTGAGTTGTGTTTATTGAGTATTTTAAATGAAAGAGTGACTGCAATGGTTTTGGTAAGAGAAATTGGCATCCTGGGTTTTATTTTGAAAAAGGAAAGTACGATTTCAGTTATTTGTCACTTGCATTTGTTTACAGTATATAGCCTACCCGTGTTAACAGGAGATGGTAAGTTTACCTGAATGTATAGGACACTTTCGGTTTGAAAAGAAGTACCAAATGTGATAATCACAGTTGGAAATATATTTTATTATTATTGTGCTGTTATTATTTCTGTTTACATGCAGCTTTGCAGTATTTAAAATAACTAGAAAAGGGGGGAGGTGTCATATATGCATGTAGAGGGAGTATTTAAGTTACGACTCTTACAGGCAGTGTTACGACTGCTTTGCGGCAGATAGAAAAACCTGCCTTGTGTAGTGTAGGCTGCTATGTCATCTGTGTGTGAGTTGCTAATAAAGCTGAGTTATAAAAAAAGAAACTCGACCCTCGATCATTCTACAAATCATGTGTAAAAAATAATGAATGGCAGTTCAGATGAGGGGAAATAATATATTATTCTCGAATATACAGTACATGTGTGTGTCGATGTGGATTTGGGAGCCATCTTTAATCCATCCATGTTTTGGAGACATTAGTTTGAGGTTGTTTATTCATAACTAAAATAAACTAAACAGTCCATATAATCAAAAAGCAACCTACTGCACTGCAAAGTAAACATTGGCTTGGAGGCGCCGACTATTAACATTATAGATCAATACATGTGTTGTGAGAACAGCATTAGCCAATAGCGAGTGCGGAGTGCAGCGCGTGTGTGAGTGGTGGAGCGAGAGAGAGAGAGGGAGCGCATGCGCACAGCCAGCTGAGAGTCAGCGCGTGTTACAGAAAGAAGAGAGCGAATGTAATGTGCGAAGAAATCATAGTTGGCACCAAATAAAAACAAAGCACTATTAGAACAAGCTGGTGTGTTGTATCCTGTTTTCCCTCACTGACTGCCGTGGAGTGATATGGGTTATTGATCCCGGAGGGAGCTACAGAGTAGGCTACTTCGGCCCCGGAGGAAAAGTCTCCCCTGCGTTCCTCGACTACGGTGGAGGAACAGAGCACGGAAAGTTCAACATTGGCGACCACGAAGGGACCCTTTCACGTTCGACAAAACGGCAGCGGTGAGATTAAAAGTGAAAACAGTGAAATAAACTGGGACAATTAGTACATTTACCTGGCCAGGAATTACTGTAGGCTAAGATGGCGGCCGCCAGTCAAAGCCCTCGTGTTGCAGAAGACACAGAGGAAGACATTTTCGGGAATGTAACCAGCTATTCCAATCCATTCATGACGCTGACTGCAGTGAAGGGAGGGCAAGTGGAAGTTAACACACATTATGTGAGTGACAGAAATGGAAAATATGGACGTTTTAACCCCTTCCTCGCTGAGGAAGAGCCAGTTAAAATGAGGCAGCCTGAGCCCACTCAGCCAAGGTTATCAAACACAAACCCCTTCATCAGTGATATTTACTGCTTCCAAGATTGTGACCTACGAAGCACAGCGCCCTACCCCCAAACCCAGGTGGCTACACCGTCAGACACTACAATTACAAACCCCTTTTCCTCCGCTCATTTGGGGAGTTTTATTCAGAGCACGCCCGTCTTAAAGGGTTCTTCCCCCAAATGTGAGCGGCCCAGACCACGTTCACGCCGGGTTCGCCAGGCACATTACCAGCCTTCGTCAGAGAGTGAAGAGGACTACGATCACAAGGAAAGAGTCCCCACCTTACGTCCTGGTCAGTACGATGGCACCACCCCATGGAAAGAGTTCCTCCACAGATTTGAGAGCTGTGTTGAAGCTAATTGCTGGTCAGAAAGGACCATGACTGTCCAATTGAAGTTCTGCCTTGTGGGAGCAGCAGGGGCGATTGTCCACAAAAATCCCTGGTCTTCACAGTGGGATTACCGCCGCCTGGTGGAGGAACTGGAGACTGCATATGGCCCCTCTTCAGAGCATGCAGCTGCGGTGGCTATCGAATTGAGACGGCGTGTCCGCAAACTGGGTGAGCCTCTTCATGTGTTAAGAGATGACATATATGGGAAAGTATCAGTAGCCTACAGCAACAGGGCTGAGACTGAGCAGGACGCCATAGGCGTTGAAGTTTTCACTAACGCTGTAGGGGATACAGAAATGGTACAGAGGATATTAGAACAGCGGCCCCAGACACTAGCCCAAGCCTATGACATCGCCCATCGCTACGAAACCACCAAGCGGGCAGCGTCATATGTCACCAGCTTCATGCACGCAGGGGCATCCCACATGGCTGAACGGAGGCCCCGTGCTGCTGTGATCAGGGATGGAGCCGAGGAGGAGCGAACAGAGACTGCGGCAGAATTCTCAACAGCCAGGTGGAAGCCTAAGTCCTCTGGCCCCAGCCCACAACACGCTGGTCCTGACCCCAACTACACACAGCATACATGGGGAAGCCGTAAGGACAGTAAATGGGAGGAGATTCGCTGTCACAACTGCTCAGGCCTGGGTCACATTAGGAGAAACTGCCCTTCACCAAAGCAAAAGTTCAGGACCCAAGCTTCGGCAGCATCCCCTAAAACTCAACATGTGCTTCATCTTAAAGCTCAAGATCAGGAAATGAGCATTCATCTTCTCATGCACGAACTGGAGTTGTGCGCTGTTTTGGACAGTGGGGCACGGGAAAGTGTGTTGCCTCTGCGTCAATACAACGCTATTCACCCAGATGTTCGGCCTCCGCTCCAGTCATCGAAGGTAGAGACTCTGCTTGGTGTCGGGCCTGGTGATGTACCTGTACTTGGTGAGGCTCATATCCCTGTCCACATTAACAACTGCCAGGTGAGCGTGCATTTCCTGGTTGCTGACATAGCTACAGATGAAGCTCTGCTGGGCCACCCATTCCTGACCCAAGCCCATGCACGCCTGGATTTTGGAAACCACCGCATTGTGCTGTTCGGTGAGGAAGTGCCGTACTTCCACCCACAAAGCGAGCCAAGGGCACATGTAGTGAGGGTAGACCGGACTGTGGTGTTGGGGGCTGGACAGGAGTATCTGGTACGAGGCCAAGCCCGCTACAGGGCGCAGATTAAAGGGGAGATGATGCTGAGCCCCACCAAGGGCTTTGTTGAGAAACATAGACTGCTAGTTGCCCGAGTCTTAGTGGAGGCTCAGCCTTCTAGAACTGTGCCCCTCCGCATCTTCAATCCTGGAAGCGCTGCTGTAACCATCCAGAAGGGGGCCATTGCTGGGTTCCTCCACCCCGCCAAAGCACTGCAGTCTACAGACACTGCAGGTCAGATAGAACAGGTTGTTGCTGGCTCCCCCGCTGTTCCCCAGCACCTGCAGGAGCTCTATGCCCAGAGCTCCGTTGAGCTTAAGACAGAGGAGCAGCACCAGCTAGCACAGCTGCTCTCCACCTATGGCGGTGTGTTTTCTACTGGCCCCAGTGACCTCGGCCGCACCAGCCTGGTGCAACACGACGTCATAACCCGGCCAGGTCTCCCAGTCAAGCAGCCACCACGCCGGATGGCGTTGGACAAACAACAGAGTGCTGACCAACAGATACAGCAGGGCTTGGAAGCGGGGCTGGCCCGCCGCAGTCACAGCAGCTGGGCATCGCCTATAGTGATGGCGCGTAAAAAGGATGGGACGTTCCGCCTCTGTATAGACTATAGAGCCCTGAACGACAGCACCATCAAGGACGCGTACCCGCTGCCCCGCATCCAAGACACACTTGACACCCTTTCCACTGCCAAATGGTTCAGTACGCTGGACCTCACCGCCGGCTACTGGCAGGTCGAGCTGACCCCCAGAGCGCGTAAAGCAGCCGCCTTCTGCACCAGGAGTGGACTGTTTGAGTGGAATGTCATGCCGTTCGGATTGTGCAACGCTCCGGCAACATTCCAGCGCTTAATGGACCGCGTTCTGGCTGGCATGCAGTGGGAGACCTGCCTGGTCTACTTGGACGACATCATCGTTCTGGGCAGGGATGTGCCAGAGATGTTGGAGCGTCTGGGCCAGGTTTTTGATCGACTCCAGCAGGCCAACCTGAAACTGAAACCTGCTAAATGCTGTCTGTTTCGTCACCAGGTAGCCTACTTGGGCCACATTGTCTCGGAGGATGGTGTGGCCACTGATCCCAGCAAAGTCCAGAAGGTGCAGGAGTGGCCAACGCCGACATCAATCCAGGAGGTTCGCCAGTTCATCGGCCTTGCATCATACTATCGGCGGTTTGTGAGAGACTTTGCTTCCACAGCTGAGCCCCTCCATGCCCTAACAAAGAAATACGCTCGGTTTCAGTGGACAGAGAGGTGCCAGGCGGCATTCAACGAACTCAAGCGCCTGCTAACCACCACACCGGTCTTGGGTTATCCACTCGACCAAGGCACCATGATACTGGACACCGACGCAAGCGACGTTGGCATCGGCGCTGTCCTCTCGCAGGTTCAGCAGGGCAGTGAACGCGTGCTGGCCTATGGGAGCCGCAAGTTGTCTAAAACGGAACAGAATTACTGCACCACACGGCGTGAACTGTTGGCCGTGGTGGAGTTTACGTCACACTTCCGACAGTACCTCCTGGGGCGGCCCTTCATTGTGCGCACCGATCATAGCAGTCTCCGGTGGCTAACAAGAATGAAGGAGCCTGAGGGACAGCTCGCCAGATGGCTCGAGAGACTTGGCGAGTACAACTTTGAGATCATCCATCGCCCTGGCCGTTTGCACAGCAATGCAGACAGCCTCTCCAGGAGACCCTGCCGCCAGTCTTGTCCATGTAAGCTGCCAGGCCCTTCCCTTCATCCAACGAACGTCAGGCACCAGGCTGTGCAGTGTGATTTGGACTTTGACATCAAGCAGATGATGCTGAGTCCAGTGGGGGTAGGCGGCCAGTCAGCTCCCACAGCAGTGAGTCTAGTGGGGGTAGATGAAGCTTTGCCTGGTGACAAGGACAGCTTAAAGCCCCCTGAAAGAATCTACCGGACTGAGACTAGCAACGCTGAGCTGTTCAGCGGATGGTCCCCAGAGGAGCTGCGACTGGCTCAAGAAGCCGATCCAGATATTGCACCTATCAAGGTGTGGATGGAGGCCAGGGGAGAGCGCCCCCCATGGGTAACAGTTTCCCCATGCAGCCCAGCCACAAAGACATATTGGAGCCAGTGGAAGCGGCTCTACATTCGAGATGGAATACTAGTTCGGCGGTTCTACTGCCTGGACGACACGCAGTTCTACCCACAAGTTATACTGCCTCGTGCCTTCCGGCCGGATGTCATGAGACAGATGCATGAGGGGCAAGTGGGTGGACACTTTGGTGTCGAGCGCACTGTAGCTCGGCTGCAGACCCGATATTTCTGGTACCGGATGAGGGAGGATGTCGCCCTCTGGTGCGGCACCTGTACCAGCTGTGCATCCAAAGCCAGGCCCCGTAAGACACCACAAGCCCCCATGGGTACTGTTCGAGTAGGAGCCCCTATGGAGCGCATCGCCTTGGACATCATGGGGCCATTGAATGAAACGGAGCGCAACAACAGCTATGTGCTTGTGATACAGGATTATTTCACAAAATGGGTGGAAGCTTACCCCCTACCCAACGAGCGAGCCATAACTGTGGCTGAAGTGCTGGCCTCGGAGTGGGTGTGCCGTTATGGAGCGCCACAGTCACTGCACAGCGACCAAGGCCGGAATTTCGAATCCGAAGTGTTCCAGAAAATGTGCAATCTGTTTGGCATAGAGAAAACGCACACCACACCCTTTCGACCTCAGTCTGATGGTCAGGTTGAAAGATTCAATGCCACCCTACAGAAGATTCTAGCCACAACAGCCGAGCGTTGCCACTGGGACTGGGACCTCATGATCCCCTATGCTGTAATGGCCTACAGGGCGACAAAGCACAGTGCAACCGGGTTCACTCCCAACTTCATGATGTTTGGCCGAGAATTAAGTGAGCCGGTGGACCTGGTAGCCGGCCTACCTCTGGACACTGACCCAGCCCCTTCAGCCCCTGAGTACGTCCAGCACACCCGGGAACGTCTGGAGTTAGCGCATCAAATCGCCAGAGACGCTCTCGGGGAGTCCGTAAAACGTGCAAAGAGGCAGTATGACAAGAACTGCTGCCGTACACAGTACCAGATCGGTGATGCTGTGTGGTATCTGGTCAAAGGCACAAAGAGAGTCAGGAACAAGGTCAGGAAGTTCCTCCCATCATACGAAGGACCATACTTCGTCCTGGGCTCTTTGGATGACCTTGTGTGTCGCATCCAGAAAGGGCCAAAGACCAAGGTGAAAGTGGTCCACCATGATCAGCTGAAGCCCTACCGCTGTCGCGACCCACTGGACAACACATGGGTCATGGAGCAGGCTCGGAGCTGGACACCCGTGGAAGTGTTACCCCCAGCCTTGGACGTGGATCCTGGAGAGCCTTCCCTGGGGCTATCCCAACTGTTCTCCGATGCCGAGGAGACCTTCAGCTGCACCTCATTATATCCGGCGGTGAACATTCCTGCGACTGCCGTGTCGCTCCCCTCCACCTCTTCTCAGCCAGACTCTGCTACTCCTGGGGACTCTCAGCATAGTGGGGGTGGTGTGGCGCAGCAGCATCGTCAGAGCCAGCGTTCCCAGAGACCAAGCCGCCAGCGAAGATCACCCGCCAGGTATGGTGAGTGGGTGGATCACTGAGCTTATAGTTCATGGACCGTTTCCAGTTTGAGAGACTACTTTCAGGGTTTAGATAAAAGGAAGAGTAGTGGTGAGATCATTGTTCCTAGAGGGCAAGAATGCGCCCTGATCTCATCGGGAGGCTACCCGGTAGTCTACCCGGAACTCCCTAGTTAGAAAAGAAAGTAAGGTCAACCGTTTAGTACAATTTGCCACTGTTTGGACTAATTGTTTATTTTATATGTTCATATGTTCATTTAACAGAAAACTTGAGAATTGGGTTAATTGCCATATGTGCTGTGACCTAAAGCTGTATTTGTTAACGATAATTCTGAGCTCAGAGTGAGTCATAGCCTGTATGATGTGTGTTATTAATGCTTTTCGGGATTTATGCTCCACTGCAATATCACTAGAAAAGCTGCTATATGATTGTACCTGCACTGAGAGGCTGCACCTTTTTGCTGTTGTCCTATTCGCTAGAGAACTTGAAGTCTGGTTAACCTTTTTGGGAGGATTGTATACCCATGCATAAGAAAACAAATGTGTTGAGTGCTGGAGTGGAATTGTGAAAATCGCCATCCAGAGTGGGGGTAATGTTGTGAGAACAGCATTAGCCAATAGCGAGTGCGGAGTGCAGCGCGTGTGTGAGTGGTGGAGCGAGAGAGAGAGAGGGAGCGCATGCGCACAGCCAGCTGAGAGTCAGCGCGTGTTACAGAAAGAAGAGAGCGAATGTAATGTGCGAAGAAATCATAGTTGGCACCAAATAAAAACAAAGCACTATTAGAACAAGCTGGTGTGTTGTATCCTGTTTTCCCTCACTGACTGCCGTGGAGTGATATGGGTTATTGATCCCGGAGGGAGCTACAGAGTAGGCTACTTCGGCCCCGGAGGAAAAGTCTCCCCTGCGTTCCTCGACTACGGTGGAGGAACAGAGAGCACGGAAAGTTCAACACATCCATAAACGACAACTCGGTTGCATCTCTTTATTTCAATATTCCTTGGCTAACAATATTACAAGAAGTGGCGAGAACAATGGACCTTTCCACACTCTCAGTCACGCGGAGAATAATAACCAATAAGATTGCCTGATTTCTTAAGACCACGCCCCTTGCAACAGAGCCGCCATGATGTCCCACAAACAAAGCTTGTCCCGCGTTGTTGTGTTTATAGATTAGACTACAGCTACATTTAGTTAGAAGAAAATGGTTCTTAGATGCGCTTAGGGAACGTGCAATAATGACCACAGATATCCAGAGAGATTACAGGGAGCGCGTTTCATCCAGATTTGGAGTATCCATGCAGTCTGCAGGACTTGTTGGATACATGGATAGAGCTTATGGATTTTAAATTTGGTGGCCTCTATGAGGCCAACTACATATGGCCTCATAGAGACATTATTATTAAAAACATGCCTGAAAACTTTAGAAAATAATTTCCTTCTACTTTAGTCATTATTGATGGTACTGAATGTAAGACCCAGGTGCCATCTGCACTGGCTTTACAGAGTCAGCTTTATAGTGACTATAAGTCAAGCACAACCCTCAAAGCATTGACTGGATGTGATCCAAGTGGTTCTGTCATTTTTGTGTCTGAGTTATTTACAGGTGCTGTATCTGATAAGGAAATTATTGAACGCAGTGGTTTTTATGATGTACTTCAAACACTGAAAGTTCACAAGTGCAACAATCAAATGGTTGATAGCGACTGCACACATCAATTTACAGCAGCGCCGACACAAAAAGCTACAAAGCTAGCTAATTAGTTAAAATTCAAAGGTTTATTTGTCACCTATTTCAGTGTACAGGTACATTGAGCAGTGAAATGTTTTTTTCGCTAGGACCAGATTGTTACCGCGCCATCGTTTGATTAGCATAGCTTGGTGATTAGCCCATTGTAGCTACTAGTTAGCAGATCTTAGGCTTATTTTCATTGTAAACACATCACTAACGTACTCACCCTGCTTTACATGAGCAGTAGGACTCCACGATGTCGTCCTGACGAATTTCAATGTGGAGTTTGTGAGGCGTTTGTGTCTTCCTCATAGATCACCAACACTTAGCATCAAGTTTTATGTTGTCGTCTGCTCCGTCCGAAATCCGAATGTCATGGATATATCCTTGTGTCAAATAGTTCAGACCTTTCTGTACAACTCTCTTAGATAAAGTAGCGGCATTTGGCAAATAACATACAGCGATATTGAGAGAGAATCATCAGCAGGGGGGCGCCATTAATATATTCTTACTAGGGCTGTCAAACGATTACAATTATTAATCGCGATTAATCCCAATTTTTTTATTGGCTCAAACTTGAATGATTTTTCCAAGTGAAAAGCATTGTATTGTGTTGTAGCTATATGAATGGAAAATATAAGCAGCATCCAAATGTATTTTTTATAAAACCAAAAATATTTGTAGCCACTGCCAGGGCAATAACATTTTCATAGTCTTATCTAGTTAATTCGGGGGTTTTAACGGGGGTTTTAACCGCGAATTAACGAAGCCCCTCCCCCATCAGAACCGCGAATTAACGGAGCCCCTCCCCCATCAGAACCGCGAATTAACGGAGCCCCTCCCCCATCAGAACCGCGAATTAACGGAGCCCCTCCCCCATCAGAACCGCGAATTAACGGATCCCACCCCCATCAGAACCGCGTTACGCGTTAACTTTGACAACCCTAATTCTTACATATTTACAATGATAACAATATCATGAAAAGCCTAATGTGTGCTATGTTGAACATATTAACCTTTTGGCCATGCTATGTATTACATGTGTTATGTATAGTCATTAGATTTTGTAGATACCGTGTGTGTGTGTCTTTGAGTTGAACTTGTTATGTTTTTGTCATTCAGACAAGCCCACGCCTCCTCAGGGACCAGTGGATATCATGGAGAGCGCCGCCAAGTCTGTGGAGTTTAAATGGAAACCTCCGAAGGACGACGGCGGATGTCCCGTGACCAGTTACACCCTCGAACGGCAGCAGGTCGGCCGCAACAAATGGGCCCGGCTGGGCGACGTCCCGGGAGGCACCCCCAGCTACCGGGACTCCGACGTGGACCCCGGAAGGAGATACTGTTATCGGATCAGAGCCAAGAACGCGGAGGGCGTCAGCGATTATCTGGAGACGGAAGACATATCGGCCGGCGTATTGCGTGAGTCTATATTTTCTTTTCTTTTCCGACAATTTCCATCTGGGATCAATAAAGTATTATCTTATCTTGTCTCCCATGTATCAATGCCCATTGTTTAATTATGCTGTAAAGTAAAACAAGAAGACAAGCATGTTCTAATAATTTCACAGGTTACCCTGGAACTCCAAGTGCACCCAAGGTCGTCAGTGCCTTCAAGGACTGCATCGACCTGACATGGTCTGCTCCTTGTGACTCTGGAGGAAGTGACATTGTGGGCTACAACCTCGAAAAGCACAAGAAGGGCAGCAATTACTGGAGCATTGTGAACCAAGGGGGACCAATCAAAGGTGACTGTGCTACCACTACCTGTACAAGTTGTTCAATGAGGACACTGGAATTGTCATTGATTTGTGAACGTTAACGATTAAGAGCCAATCAGTCTCTCCGTTGCGTCGTAGGTACCAAGTATGCGGTGAAGGATGTATTTGAAGGTGCAGCGTATGAGTTTAGGGTGTCTGCCGTCAACCTGTCTGGTGCCGGTGACCCGAGCCTTCCATGTGACACGGTTTTTGCAAGGGACCCTATGAGTAAGTAGGCCTCCATTTAAGGTTACCTAACATGGGGTGCAAATGTATTCCCTCTCAACCACCAAAGTGTAAGAAATATGCTAAAACAAAGTGGATACTAATAAAGCATCTTATCACTCTAATTGCAGAGCGCCCAGCTAAAGTTATAGACCTTAAGTTGACCTCCTCCAATTACTCCACATTTTCTCTGGCTTGGACTAAACCCAAGGAGGTGAAGGGAGTCGAGGATGAAGCACAAGGATACTATGTGGAGATCAGACTCATTGAGAACCTGGAGTGGACTCGCTGTAACGCCAACCAGATTACACTCACTTCCTTCACTGTGCTTGGCTTGAAGGCAATGGCTGCCTACTGGGTGAGAGTGATCGCCACCAATTACGGTGGTGATGGGGAGCCCGAGGGATTCGACAGTTACATCATCGCCATGCCACCACCTGGTAAGCCAGTGTACAAGAATTAGAATTAAAGTCTTATAACCTTATGTATAACCTTTTGTATGTGTTGTATTACGAGATAATTAATGCAAGATAATTAATTCGATATTTGTTTGTCTACAAAGTTCGGCCAAGGTTTAAAGACAAGAACATGACAAGTTTCCTGGTGGTGAAATTAGGAAATACTGTTCGTGTCAACATAAACTTTGAGGTATGACACAAAGTGCAGATATTTAAATGAGTCGGCCTGTTATGTAACGTGGAATTGAGGCTGAGATAAAAGTGTGTGTGGATGTGATTTGATTCAGGCTTGTCAGGTTTTATATCAGCGGAGGACACGTTATGATATCCACGGATAAAATGATGATCTGCCAAAGTGTTAATGTAAAGTGTGTGCCATCATATTTGTCGAGTGGAGGACGTTAACCAAGTTAGATTTGCGCCTAATATCATTTTGAGACACATTGTTGGGCAGCTAAAAGTCTTGCTTTTAATGTCAGCGTGTCCTTTTGAATTAACAGGCTTCCCCGTTGCCGGACATCACTTGGCTGAAGGATGGCGTTCCGGTGTCTAAACGTGTGACCATCACCAACTCAGACGTTGGATCGCAATTCCTTATCCCCATGTCTGAGCGCTCTGACACAGGCGTATACACCATCATGCTTAAGAATATGGTGGGCCAGGAGACCTTTAATGTGGAGATCAGAGTTACAGGTAAAAACAACCCCGTTTTAAAAACAATGGTTCACATGGTTTCATTTCCTCATACGAAAAATAAATGCATTGCATTCCATACTGTATGTGGCAATGCATGGTTCTTAGGTGCGGGAATATTATTAGACGACAGAATCTGCTTGTCATATCTTATCTAGTCTAGTCAATACGAAAAATCAGATGATAACTGAAGAAAATAATAACTTGATGATGACTTCATTTCTTAAGATATTTGTGGTAGAATACGACAAAGCATTTCACTGCATTCAGTGCTAGGCGCACTCAAATTATTTTTACTGCAGATCTGCTGCAGATCTTGGCACTCCCAAATAATTCAGCTTGTGTGTATTGTAAAACCACTGCTCCCAGACGACCCCAAGCCCCCTGGCCCAGTGGAGCTGGAGCAGAACGTCCCGGGAACGGTCACCCTCTGCTGGTTACCCTCTCCGGACGAAAAGAGGGACGACCGGCTGAACTATGTGGTCGCCAAGAAAGACTCCTTCAAAGGTTCCTGGCGTACGGTGGCGGAGAACCTGTTCAATCACAGGTGCACGGTCACCAACATCCTGCCGGGACGAGAGTACAACTTCAGGGTGTTCGCGAGGAACGACATGGGCCTGTCCAAGCCCACTGTGTCTCCAGCATGGATAACCAAACAGGAGAAAGGTCTGTGTAAACCACCGACATCAATTAATTAGGTCTAATATGAACAAAGATACGTTTTGGCGTAGGGAGACAAACACCCGAGCCACAGCACTAACCTGACCCCACAACATAGTCAATCTCTCTCTTGCATATGCTTCTTGTGTAGTTTGTAGGAGTATTTTAAAACTTCAGGTGTATCTGACTCCCAGTCCCAGCCAAAGGGTTCTAGGGTCGAACCACAACAACCCACCACAGCAACAACAAAAAAGCCATCCACCACCACCAGTCGCTTTGGATAAAAGAGTCTGCCGGCTACGTGACTAAATAGTTGTCGGAGTGTGTGTGTGTTGGGTGCAGGGATGCAACGGTACAGTTGGCCCACGGTTCTTTCTCTGTATCGCTCGCCGTTGTCACATTAGAGCTGAGATAACGTTTGCTTGTAGTTTCACTTCTTCCTCAGTTCAGAATTTGCATGCAGAGCGCTGACAGGCTCCGGGCAAATACTGATCGGCTCTGGAGATGTTCTGTGCCTCCGAAAGTACAACATGCGTGTCGTCTGCAGCACAGTATCAACGGTTTGGAAATGATAGGCAAATGATCAGCACACCGTAATATTGCGGCGCACGTGTGTGTATTGGACCATAGGGACCGCGCCGAACGGTGTGTACCGTTGCACCCCTAGTTCGGTGGCTGGCTTGATTGGCCTCACCTGGCCCAGTCAGAGACTGGGCCAGGTGACACACACACTCTGACAATATTATTTCCCCCTTTCCCCCCATTCAGCACATTTCAAACTGGACCAGCCGGAGTCAAAGGGTTTCGACTTCCGTGCCTCGCCGTCCTTCATCGTGCCCCTGAGGCAGCGCACGGCGCCGCGGGGCTACGAGTGTCACATGAGCTGCGCGGCGCGCGGCGACCCCGCGCCCCACGTCACGTGGTACCGCAACGACGTCTGCCTGAACACCGACACCAACTACCACGTCACCAGAGAGAGGTAGAGAGAGAGAGAGAGAGAGAGAGAGAGAGAGTCGTGGAAAGTCTGAAGGATGCTGAAGGACGGGCCTGCCGAACGGTTCCCTTGCGCCTGCGGTTAATCAGCTAACCGGTGGCATCATCCACACGAACGACCAAGTGAAGTGCGGTGGGGATGAGACACACGGTGGACGCAGGAGGCTACAAGTGTGAGAGAGTTGAGGGCGAGGAAGTGAAGTGGTGGTGGTGGTGGTCAGGGTGGGTGTGGAGGAGGAGGAGGAGGAAGGAGAGGGAGAGGAGGGAGGAGGGAAGAGGGAGGAGGAAGAGGAGGCTGGCTGGAACTGCACGAGGGCGACGAGGAGGATTTGACAGTTTGTTCAACACAGTGGTTCGCAAACTATTTTTACTGATTTCACGAGCCTACCCCCTCCAAGACATTTTTCCAGCCCCATTTTTGGGGAGGACTAAAAGTGAAAATGTCGTTTAGTGACATGGACACCGTGGAAACACGTATGTACCAATGCGTTAGTATTCTGATTTATCCGACATCGTATAAGGTGGTAATCAGATTAACTCATTTTATGAAGTTGGAATTATTGCATAATTGTTCATAACCACTATTAACACAAGAACAAAAAGGACACAACATTGTTGATGTTCCTCGTAGGCCCGACAATCCTTCGAAGGGTCCCTAGGGGTCCGCGTAGCCCCATTAGAGAAGCACTGGGTTGTAGGTATGTATATATAAACAGAATGTAGCCGGGGCGACTAATTATATGACTGTAGAAATCCTGGTTTTACTTTTCAACTTGACTTTAATTAACGTAATTAGGGGCTGGCCACCATCACCAGGCAGCACACGGGTGGCTTTAAACATTTCAACGGACAGTCACTGCATTGAGGCTTGGGGGGCAAAATAACTCACTTTACTAAACTCAACCATGAAACAATGAACACACCACATAAACTAACAATGAATAAATGATCGACATAGAAAACTGAAAAGCAATAAGGAATGAGAGGGGGCGTATCTAAGCTCAATGGGAAAATTATAAGACGGCTGGGGAAAGGGGGGTGGGGACTGGTACACTCAACATTGTACATTTTGTACACAAATCCGTTCCACTCGACAGGTGAATACACCAGAGATGGACTGTATTACTGGATTACATTTTTTTCGATTTACATTTTGAAACTAGCTGGCTGGTTGTTTGTAATCTAGCTAAATGCAAAAGGTCTCCGTTCTCCGTAAAAAAACGTACCTTCTATCGGGTTGCGCCGAACAACCTGAGGTCTCCGCATCGGACCCGCCAAGAAACACACATTCGCTCAATACATTTGTTAAAAACAACCTTAAAAAAACGGCAACCTATTATCACCAACCTATTACCAATATTATTGATGGCGCGGCTGCAGAAGGAACCAGAACAAACTTTTACAGATGAAGTATTTGCGGCAAAAACTTAACGCTGACGGACGACCGCCGCCACGAAGACACAAAGACAAGAAGACAAGAAGACAAGCGTGAGGGAAGACTCGCTCATTCCATCGTTTACTGTGTGTATTGTTGTGGACGTCCATTATAAATACAGTGTTTAAACCACTGCTCACACAACACATGAACATTGTACATTCAAATGTAACGTATAAAGTCCCCCCGCACAAATAGTGAAAGCTGAAATGTAAGCCTCATACATTTTTCCTGAGATGAGGTGTGGAGCTGTGTTTTGTGTTCGGTCTAAATGTTCAAATTCAAATGATATCTGCCTCTTACCTATCAATGAACCTGCGTCATGTCTTGTGAATGACATTACTGTGACATAGGCCGATCTGCCAACCATATGAAGCTGAATACAAGTGATCGAGAGAGATAAATATTTCAATCATTATTACAACATTTATTTCGCAGTTGCATCTTTTTAGAGGCGGCAGTGTCCTATTTGTTCTGTTCATTCAATATTACAGCACATTGCATCTCTTGGCTATGCGGTGAAGAACAATGATACGCTTTTTGGCGGAGGTATTTCCATAATAAAAACGTGTCACCTACTATTATTATTAACTTAGCCTCCTTTGACAGGGGATTAAATGCACAGTAGACAAAAGACGTGAAGCAATTCACCATGCATGTATGCACATCACAATTAAGTTAGGCAAATTCTCCGGGCGTGGAAAAGGGGCAAAGACATTTCTCAACAGGGCAGCCGAAGCTAATGTTTCACTGTCTTCTGAACTCAATTACAATACCACACGAGTCTGTGTGGTTCACAAAACACAATGCAGTGGCTTTTGGGCATGGCGTGTCGTCTCCTTTGTGTCCATTACGATGGCATTAGTTCGGGTTCTATCTTCAGGGTTGTGTCTTCACTCTGGAAAACAAGCAACGAGAATACAGATTCAATGGACGAATGAGAAAGCAAATGAGAAATGAGAGGCACATGAAACGCTTACATGTGCAAAACAACAGGTCGTCGTTCTTGGCGGCCTACCTCTGACGTTGAGCGTCATGGAGCACTGGGCGCTGCCCAGCGGGTTGTCGAGCACGACCTTGTACTCCCCGGTGTCCTTGGCGCCGACGTTGAGGATGAGCAGGGTGCACACCCCGCTCACGCTGGTGACGTGGTAGTTGGTGTCGGTGTTCAGGCAGACGTCGTTGCGGTACCACGTGACGTGGGGCGCGGGGTCGCCGCGCACCGCGCAGCTCATGTGACACTCGTAGCCCCGCGGCGCCGTGCGCTGCCGCAGGGGCACGGTGAAGGACGGCGAGGCACGGAAGTCGAAAGCCTTTGACTCCGGCTGG